>OY757025.1:94020243-94036239 GCA_963580285.1 Lucinisca nassula | reverse complement strand
ACCACTGACATAGGCATGTTTGGGATTATTGTTAACAGGCAAAATGCATGGACATTTGACAAAGTTATGGCCGTTGACAATTCCTATTGAATGTAATTTTTTTAGCTCACCTGTCACGTAGTGACAAGGTGAGCTTTTTGGGATCACTTTTTGTCCGTCGTCCGTCGTGCGTGCGTGCGTGCGTCCGTAAACTTTTCTTGTGAACACACTAGAGGTCACAGTTTTGGGCCAATCATCATCAAACTTGGTCAGAATGATAATCATGACAATATCTCGGTCAAGTTCGAATATGGGTCATGGCAGGTCAAAAAGTAGGTCAGTAGCTCAAATCAAAGAAAACCTTGTGAACACTCTAGAGGCCAAAGTTTTGGGCCGATCGCCATCAAACTTGCTCAGAATGATCATCTTGACAATAAATCGGTCAAGTTCGAATATGGGTTATGCCGGGTCAAAAAGTAGGCCAGTAGGTCAAAATCATAGAAAAACCTTGTGAACACTCTAGGGGCCACAGTTTTGGTCCGATCGTCATCAATCTTGCTCAGAAAGATCGTCTTGACACTATCTGGGGCAAGTTCGAATATGGGATATGTCGGGCCACAAAGTAGGTCAGTAGGTCAAATCATAGAAAAACCTTGTGAATACACTAGAGGCCACAGTTTTGGTCCGATAATCATCAAACTTGCTCAGAATGATTATCTTGACAATATCTCGGTCAAGTTCGAATATAAGCCATGTCGGGTCAAAAAGTAGGTCAGTATGTCACATCAGAGAAAAACCTTGTGAACACACTAGAGGCCACGGTTTTGGTCCGATCATCATCAAACTTGCCCAGAATGATCATCTTGACAATATTTCAGTCAACTTCGAATATGGGTGTTGTCGGGTCAAAAAGTAGGTCAGTAGGTCAAATCATAGAAAAACCTTCTGAACACACTAGAGGCCACAGGTTTGGCCCAATCATCATCAATCTTGCTCAGAATGAGCATGTTGAAAATATCTTGGTCACGTTGGAATATGGGTCATGTCAGTTCACAATGTAGGTTGGTAGGTCAAATCATAGAAAAACCTTGTGAATACACTTGAGGCCACAGTTTAGGTCCAATCATCATCAAACTTGCCAGGAATGATCATCTTGACAATGTCTCAGTCAAGTTCGAATATGGGTCATGTTGGGTCAAAAAGTAGGTCAGTAGGTCAAATCAGAGAAAACCTTTTGAACACACTAGAGGCCACAGTTTAGGTTCGATCATCATAAAACTTGCCCAGAATGATCATCTTGATAATATCTCGGTCAAGTTCGAATACGGGTCATGACGGGTCATAAAGTAGGTCAGTAGGTCAAATCATAGAAAAACCTTGTGAACACACTAGAGGCCACAGGTTTGGTCCAATCATCATCAAACTTGCTCAGAATGAGCATGTTGATAATATCTTGGTCGCGTTCGAATATGGGTCATGTCGGGTAACAATGTAGGTTGGTAGGCCAAATCATAGAAAAAACATTGTGTACACACTAGAGGCCACAGTTTTGGTCCGATCATCATCAAACTTTCTCAGAATGATAGTCTTGACAATATCTCGGCCAAGTTCGAATATGGATTATGTCGGTCAAAAAGTAGGTCAGAAGGTCAAATCATAGAAAAACCTTCTGAACACACTAGAGGCCACAGTTTAGGTTTGATCGTCATCAAACTTGCCCAGAATGATCATCTTGACAATATCTCGGTCAAGTTCGAATACAGGTCATGTCGGGTCAAAAAGTAGGCCAGCAGGTCAAATCATAGAAAAACCTTGTGAACACACTAGAGGCCACAGTTTTGGTCCGATCATCATCGAACTTGCCCAGAATGATCATCTTGACAATATCTCAGTCAAGTTCGAATATGGGTCATGTCTTGTCAAAAAGTAGGTCAGTAGGTCAAATCATAGAAAAACCCTCTGAACACACTTGAGGCCACAGTTTTGGTCCGATCATCATCAAACTTGCTCAAAATGATCATTTGACCATGTCTCGGTTAATTTCGAATATGGGTCATGTCTGGCCAATAAGAAGGTCAGTAGGTCAGATTGTTGAAAAACCTTGTGAACACACTAGAGGTCCCAGTTTTGGTCCGATCATCATCAAACTTGCTCAGAATTGAACCATGTTGTGTAGATGACCCTCTAGGAAAATAGCATAAACGATTAACAGATGGTCACAAGAGCTAAAAATAGAAAAACATTGTAAATTTGCTTCAAATGCGAACTCTTGGGCCAATTGGATTTAAAACTTCACCGGAATGTTGCCTAGGTGACTCCCTACCAAAATAGTTAAAACTCATTCCACTCAAATGAACGAGATGGCTGCCACAGCTAAAAATAAAAAAAAAATCTCAAATTACAATTCCTTCTGTACCCTTTGGCCAATTTCATTCAAACTTCGAAGTAATGTTGCTTAGATGACCCTCTACCAAAAAGGCTAAAACGATCCCGCTCCGATGAACAAAATGGCCACCGGAGCTGAAAATAGAAAAAATACTGTAAATTTGATTCAAACGTGAACTCCTCCTAAACCCTAAGGCCAATTTGATTCAAACTTCACAGGAATGTTGCCTAGGTTAACTCCCTACCAAATAAGCTAAAATCACTCTGCTGATGAACAAGATGGCCACCAGAGCTAAAAATATAAAGTACTCGAGACAGTGACAAAAAGGTGAGCGAACCAGGGCCCTGTGGGCCCTCTTCTTTTCTTATTTTTTACTTTTATTCTTTTACTTTATGGCATATTTGGATGAAACTTCGCAGTTATATAGACCGCCCCCCGCCCATAGGGGCTTGAAGAAATATATGGGCTGCACGATGCTTCCACGCAGAGCTGAATCCGGCCCGCACACTAGTACTGGTAAACCGCTTACAGGATCTAAGCCTGTCCAGAAACCGCGGTGCGAGGCGGGACCGCCAATGTTAATAAACCCTATTGGTTTCATTGGACGACAGGGCTTGAGATGTTATTACATCTATGTGTCGGGTAAAAGTCCCACAAAATTGGAAGCTACGTCTCCAAAATGACCTTTACAGTGCTGACGTAGACGTTAAACCTCAAATCAAACAGACAAACAAAACCACTAAAGGAAGCGTATTTTGTATTGTTAATGGGCAAAATGGGTGAACATTTGACAGAGTTCTGGCCGTTGCCTATTCCTATTAAATGCTTTTGGACTCACTTATTCATTTACTTTATGGAATATTAGGCTGAAACTTCACAGATAAATAGAGAACTAAAGGAAAATAGAAGTAGAGGCAATGTTCAGGAATCGATACAATTAACCCACAGCTCCCATCACAGACACCGAAGGGAAAGAAATACAAACATGAAGCAACAGACTCCAACGGAAACACCAACAGCGGAAAGCCAAGAGGACAGTTACTTTCTCACAAAATGGCCAAAAGGCTATCCAAAATAAAATAATATAAGCGACACTCAAAGACAAATCATAACAAAAATAACCGCGACAGAAGAACCGCCTTGGAACGGTCAGTAGAAACGGTTTGTCTTTGAGTGTTCAATACTACATGAACACTCATGTAACATTCTCTATAGACATTTGTGCATATGGCGGTGTGGCAAGGGATATATCGGGGGGGGGGGGGGGGGGGGGGGGGCTTAAATCGATTTTACGTGGCCACAATCCTCGCCCTTACTTCCGTCGCGATTTAGACAAATAATTTGTTCAGTCCGCATGAAGGCCTCCCAACTCACCAGTGCAACATCTCCGTGAACACAAAAATCAAAGATTTCGGACCGATAATGGACAAAGTCAGAGTTGTGGTCATTGGTTTTTGGACTCTTTCTACTTTACCTAATGGAATATATGGATGAAACCATATTGATATAAAGACCACTCATTAAAGCATATTATGGACAAAGACCACTACTCTGTACATCATTGATCTGGAGTGATCTGCCCTGAATGAATGTGAAAAACGGCTTTTGGTCTTTTTCTCCTTTGCTATATGAACCATCTTGAAGAACTTTCAGAGATGTATAGTATAAAACACTAAAGGAAGCATATTATTACCAAGGGCAGTCACACTGTCAATTCTGGCTATTGTGTTACCCGCCCTTGATATATGTTTAAATGGTTTTTGTTCCTTAGCTCTTTTACTCAGCCCCCGCCCATAGGGGCTTGAAGAAATATATGGGCTGCATGATGCTTCCACGCAGAGCTAAATCCAGCCCGCACACTAGTACTGGTAAACCGCTCAGAGGATCTAAGCCTGTCCAGGCAAAACGGTGCGTTTCGGCCCGCCCATGCTTATAAACCCTATTGGTTTCATTGGGCGACAGGGATTGAGATGTCATTTCATCTCGATGTCGGGTAAAAGTCCCACAAAATTGGAAGCAACGTCTCCAAAATGACCTTTACAGTGTTGACGGGGACGTTAAATCTCAAACCAAACAAACAAATTAGTTATTCTTTCCTTGTGTTTTCTACAGAATTATCCTCTGGTCACAGACCACCTTAGGAACTGTTCAAAAGTGGTCTTATAGACCACTTTTGAACAGTACCAAAGGTCGTCTTAATATAGGAATTTTTCTATATAGACCACTAAATAAATAAATCATATTATGGACAAAGACCACTATTCTGAACATTATTGATCTGGAGTGATCTGCCCTGAATAAATGTGAAAAACGGCTTTTGGTCTTTTTCTTCTTTGCTATATGAACTATCTTGAAGAACACTTAGAGATGTTTATCATATGACGTCGCGTCTGAGAGTGTAATAACGCCATGTAATATTTTCGATAATCCATTAGTGGATTAAATATGCAAATAAGCAAGATACGCCCCGTAACGTTACATGTACGACGTCCTTAACGTCGCGTTTACTAATGGCGGAATATTGACATTTTTTTAAAACAGTCGTGAATAAAATGCGTTTTAAATGTCATATGATAAACAGAATCTTGCATTCGTGCTCATGTATTATTGAATTTATGAAACTCGTTGAAGAAAAGGGATAAAATGCTCGGCAAAGCCTCGCATTTTATCCCTTTTTCGCAACTCGTTTAATAAATTCAATAATAAATGAGCACTCATGTAAGATCCTCTGTATAAAACACTAAAGGAAGCATATTATTACCAAGGACAAGTACCCTGCCAATTCTGGCTATTGTGTTACCCGCCCTTGATATATGTTTAAATGGTTTTTGTTCCTTAGCTCTTTTACTATAAGGAATACCTTGATGAACTTTTAAAGATTTATAGAACTCTAAAGGAAGCCTATTTTGGCCAAGGAACCATAATGACCTGCAGTGGTGGGGTATCATCCAGTGTTAGCAATGCATCTATTTTCTTTTGTGATAGCTTATACTTGTTATGGTCCACTTGTTTTCTTTTTTGTGAAAGCTTATACTTGTTGTTGCCATATAAGTATAAAGGTCAACCTGCATTGTGGGTAACTAATGGCTGTACTTCCGTGTTAAACCCTATGTCTATAATGTCTAGGCTTATGGGCGTAGACAAGTAATGATCAATGAATGATCCATGTACAATGCCAAGACTCAGATTAGGCTGCACATATGCGCAGCCTAATCTGAGTTTTTTCCGGTCGCACATCATCAGTGCATCATGCCACATTGACCCAGACTCGCCATGTAAAGACAAATGAGCCCTGCCAAGTGAATTTGTGTCTTCGAGCATTCCGTCATGACACATTTTAACTGCGCACGTCCAGCCATTCAGAGGGGCCAGGGATATGGCTTTCTGTCTGAAGGTTCCTCTTGATTCACTGCTTGTATGAGCGAGCAGCGAAGGTTCTGGCGAGACTGCGCGGATGCGCAGGCTCGCCTGAACCTTTGCTGCTCGCATAGGCGATAAGTACCAAAATCGCTTGACGGGGCCCAAATAATGCTGTAGGATTGATTTTCATTTTTGTGGTTTTTAAAGATTTGTAAACACATGGACAAAATCCACAAAAATGCTAATTCATTCCTTATATTTGTATCCAAACTTCGCCATCGAAATATTAAAAATGCCACCAAAATGGTAAATTTTAGGAATTCTTTCAAAAGCGTAAGAATGAACCACGACGGTATAATTATTCAATTAGAAGCTGTCAGCTTTGAAAAAACCCAACCCCAAAAAGTCAAATCTTTAAATTCAATTTGTCTTGTAATATTTACGATTTCAATTTCAATAGTTTCCCATCTTTTAATCGAACGCTGCTGATGACGTTACTTATTTAAATACACTGACGTAATGACGTAACGCTCGGGTTCTTATTCTTTGACGTCACGCTATATTACTATCTGTCGCTGTGTGAAATAGTTCTGACATTCTTGTTCATGGACATTATCGAAGTATAAAACTTTTATTTCAACCTATCAAATGGTTCGAGTGTGTGTGTGTGTGTGTGTGTGTGTGTGTGTGTGTGTGTGTGTGTGTGAATTCGGGTTAAACGTCGCTTTCAACAATTTTTCAGTCATATCACGACGGTGTCTGGTTGCGACAGGGAGCTCAATGCTCACATGTACAGTGCTGCCTCACTGAAGTATCATGTCCCAGACACATTACATGATACCACACCCAGTCACATTATCCTGACAATGGGTCGACCAGTCCTAGCTCTACCCCGTAAATCTGAGTGCCAAGCGAGGAGCAGCTTGTACCATTTTTAACGACTTTGGTATGTCGCGGCCCGGGATCGAACCCGTGACCTCCCGTTCCCCGGAGCGGACACTCTACCAACTGAGCTATCGGGGCCGGTATCAAATGATTCGAAATGTACATAATAATGGAGAAATGGCATTACTGTACATGTAACGTTGGCAAAATACAATATCTCTCTGAAACAATGCTTTCTCATGTTCCTCTGCATATCGCGTCAACAAGTCCGTGAAATGAATACCCCCTCAACCCAACTTTATATAAAGAAAACTGGGGTTTACGGGGGTATACATGATTTTCCTTATTTCTGCTCCAAGACATAGGTTGTGGGTACTCGTTAGAACCGCCTCACTGAGGCGGTTCTAACGAGCACCCACAATCTAAGTTTGCAGTATAAATAAGAAAAATATCATGGATTTTCATCAGAAAAGTAGCCATTTTGGAGATGTGAAACAAATGCACTGTGTTTCACGGCTGTTTTATCGTAATGTCACTTTCTTTTGTGACGACAGTTTCTGTGTTTTATCGTTATTTAAGGCGCCAAATAAGTTAGGTCATGAGTAATTCTGGTTTTTGTCATTTTCAAACTACAAAGGTGCTGACCACGCCGTCCGATATCCGAAAAGAACTATTCATGTACTGTCCGTCGAGGAATAGTTGACAGTGACGTCACGACTTGTTTTTGTTCTGAACACTGCAAAGCTTATGGGGCTAACGGTAAAATAGCTCAAATAGTCAGCTACGTCACTGCCAGCTATTTGTTGGCCACCTATACTCTCCGTTGAGGAATAGTTGACAGTGACGTCACGACTTGTTTTTTGTTCTTAACAATGCAAAGCTTATGGAGCTAACGGTAAAATAGTTCAAATAGTCATCTACGTCACTGCCAGCTATTTGTTGGCGAACTTTACCTCTTGTTTTTGAAATGCCAAGACTCCTGCTGGCCTGTGTCGATAATCTGAGTAGGCCGATCTGTGCTTTGTCGAGTACGCCAAAGTCAGTTTCCCCGTGACAGGGCTCAGGTTAGGCCGCTTAAAATACAGTAAAATTCCTATATTAAGACCACCTTTGGGGCTGTTCAAAAGTGGTCTTAAGGACAACTTTTGATCAGTTCCAACTGTGGTCCCTGATCAGAGGACACTGTGGACAGAAAACACAAAGCAAAATTAAGTGCAGCCTTCAAAATAAGCTTAATAAAGCAGAATTAGTCTTAATAGCAATTAGTGGTAATAGCAGAATTTCGCTGCATCCTGATGCACATCTGTTTGCCCTGTACGTTTGTGTATATATTTAAATTAGAAGTAAAACAAAGATCAGGAATCGATACAATTAACTTACTCCACCCATCAAAGACACCAAAGGGAAAGAAACACAAACATGAAGCGAAAAGACCATAATGGAAACCTAAACAAAGAAAGGCCACAAGGACAGTTACTTTCCCACAAAATGGCCAAATGGCCATCCAAAATAAAAAGAAACAAGTTATACACACAGTAAGTAACAAACGACAACATAAGGTCAGTGGAAAGAATTCCACTGGGGGGCTTAAATCGATTTTACCTGGCCATAATCCTTGCCCTTACCTCTGTCGCCGTATACACTAATTTTGTTTAGTCCGCATGAAGGTTCCCTAACTCATCAGTGTAACATCTCCGAGAACATACAAATCAAAAACTACAGAGATGAAACAAAGAGGCGCCAAATAAGTTAGGTCATGAGTAATTCTGGTTTTTGTCATTTTCACAATACAAAGGTGCTGATCACGCCGTCCGCTATTCGGATAGAACAATTCATGTACCTCTTGTTTTTGAAATGTCAAGACCCCCGCAGGCCTGTGTATAATCCTTATAGGCCAATCTGTGTCTTACTTGGGCGCATACGCCAAAGTCAGTTTCCTATGACAGACTTTTGTTTGTTTAATTTAAGGTTTAACGTCCCCGTCAACACTGTATAGGTCATTTTGGAGACGTTGCTTCCAATTTTGTGGGATTTTTACCCGACATTGAGATGAAATGACGTCTCAAGCCCTGTCGCCTAATGAAACCAATAGGGTTTATAAGCATGGACGGTCCGACTCACACCGCTTTGCCTGGGCAGGCTAAGATCTTCTAAGCGGTTTACCAGTACTCGTGTGCGGCCGGAATTCAGCTCTGCGTATAAGCATCATGCAGCCCATCTACCTATGACGGACTTAAAATACAGTAAAATTTCTATATCAAGACCACCTTTGGGACTGTTCAAAAGTAGACCCTGATCAGAGGACACTGTGGGCAGAAACCACAAAGCAAGATTACGTTCAGCCTTCACAATAAGCTTAATAAAGCAGAATTAGTCTTAAACTTAAGTGGTAAAAGCAGAATTTCACTGCAACCTGATGCACATCTGTTTGCCCTGTATGTTTGTACATATTTTTTAAAACTTGAAAAATCATATTTCTAATGTACTTGTGTCTGATTGGATAACGTCAAAATTTTTTTAGACTGTACATGTATCCTGCCGGAACGAGACGGGATACATCCTTTCGTGGAGATTGATCATGAAATCTTTTCTACGGTCACTCTCTCCCTTCCGCTGATTCAAGAAGGGCAGTTGTCAGTTGATGGCGCACGGCCCCCGCCCATAGGGGCTTGAAGAAATATATGGGCTGCACGATGCTTCCACGCAGAGCTGAATCCGGCCCACACACTAGTACTGGTAAACCGCTTAGAGGATCTAAGCCTGTTCAGGAACCGCGGTGCGAGGAGGACCGTCCATGCTAATAAACCATTTTGGTTTCATATGGCGACAGGGCTTGAGATGTCATTTTATCTCAATGTCGGGTAAAAGTCCCACAAAATTGGAAGCAACGTCTCCAAAATGACCTTTACAGTGTTGACGGGCACGTTAAACCTCAAATCAAACAAACAAACAGTTTATGGCGCAAGAATGTGCAATGTACTGGTTAACCGCTTACGTATAAATAAGTTCTGAATGGTACATTGTATACAATGTGCTTGTTTACAATGTACTTCTGAAAGCCAGCCCAGGAAAAGTGTGGATACAGGTAAACTGACCGGCTCAAAAATGACCTACAATAGTGTTGACTGGACCGTTAAACTCAAATACAAACAAATTCATGGTACCTCAATGGTAAAAAGTGATATCACGCAAAGCAAATACAGTAGAACATCGATGGCTCGAACACCGATGGCTCGTTTACCATGGCTAAGTCGAACCCGTTCTTGAGCCCCTAAGGAAATCCTCGACATAAGAAATGTGTGTGAATTCGCGTTTAACGTCACTTTCAACAATTTTTCAGTCATATCACGACGGTGTCTGGTTGCGGCAGGGAGCTCAATGCTCTCTTTTATAGTGCTGCCTCACTGAAGTATCATGTCCCAGACACATTACATGATACCACACCCAGTCACATTATCCTGACACTGGGTCGACCAGTCCTAGCTCTACCCCGTAAATCTGAGTGCCAAGCGAGGAGCAGCTAGTACCATTTTTAACGACTTTGGTATGTCGCGGCCCGGGATCGAACCCATGACCTCCCGTTCCCCGGAGCGGACACTCTACCAACTGAGCTATCGGGGCCGGTCTTCGACATAAGAAATACTGGGGGATAATTTAGAAGGTTTTAGTCTTTTGTCTTGCAAATGTATGCTGTGTGTACTCATTAGAATCGCCTCGATGAGGCGATTCTATTGAGTACACACAGCATACATTTGCATTATAAAACACAGAAAAGATATCCAAAAGTATATCGTATACCTCCTGGCAATCTCCCTCAGTGGCTCGAACTACCCCTGACTCGAACATATTTTCGAGGTCCCAAAGGATTTCGAGCCATTGAAGTTCGACTGTATGTGAAAAAGGGGAGGAGTGTTGTAAATTGAAATATTCACCATGACGTTATTATTCACAGGCTTCGCAGTGCGTGAATGTGGCAATGATGGCCTCTGGAAGCCAAACTATGAACAGAATGCGACAAGTGGCTGGACTAATTACACAGACTGTTTTAAACCGGACCCCGTCCTCGCTGGAATTACAGTAAGATTAATACATAACGCCTCGTCCATATATAATTTGGGCCCCGTCAAGCGATTTTGGTACTTATCGCCTATGCGAGCAGCGAAGGTTCAGGCGAGCCTGCGCATCCGCGCAGTCTCGCCAGAACCTTCGCTGCTCGCTCATACAAGCAGTGAATCAAGAGGAACCATCAGACAGAAAGCCATATCCCTGGCCCCTCTGAATGGCTGGGCATGCACAGTTAAAATTTGTCATGACGGAATGCTCGAAGACACAAATTCGCTTGGCGGGGCTCATTTGTAGTTCTGCTGTGTCATTCATGCTTCCAAGAATCTTGGAACGTGTAGTGATGGTACATGTATGAAATAATTGATTTTCGCTTTTCAGGCATCTTTATTAATAACTAAATATTTACATTTCCAGAGTTAAGTCTAATGGAAACCTATAGAAAACAATTGCGTTCATACGTCCATGAACGCATCGAATCACATGATTTTCAGTGACGTTAAGTGACGTCATTCTAAACCATTGTTCTCTACGGGCGTTGATGACGTCATCGCTGCTCCGCTCTTTGTAGAAAAACAGGGTGTAAATGTTTTTCAGCTTTAAAAGGTTGCCCTACAGGCATTTGTTCGCCCAGTGATGAGGGGCAAATAATGTAAATATAAAAAATAAACTTAACTTTTTCTGCTTTTCATGAAAGTATGAACGACAGTTGGTCGCTAGCAAAGTTTACATTTTTACATGACCCCCTTCGGGGTCCATTTACTTTGCACGCGACCCACTGCGTTCATACTTCCATGAACTGCAGAAAAATAAATTTCATTTCTTAAATATATGTAAATCATTTAAACGGTTACAGAAATTTTATTTGTTTGTTATCTTACTCTTGTATAATACATCAAAGTATTATGAACATGTGTAATTCCAATGATCCAGCATTATTATATAGAGGATCTTACATGAGTGTTCATAGATTATTGAATTTATTAAACGAGTTGAGGAAAAGAGATAAAATGCGAGGCTTTGTCGAGCATTTTATCCCTTTTCCTCAACGAATTTAATAAATTCAATAATACGTTAGCACGAATGCAATATTCTATTTATCATATGGCATTTAAAACGCTTTTAATTCACGATTTTTGTTTAAAAAATGTCAGTATTCCGCTATTGGTAAACGTGACGTCGTTAAGGACGTCGTGCGTGTAACGTTACGGGTGTACCTAACTAATTTGCATATTTAATCCACTAGTAGTACAGTAATTACAGAATGTATTACGTGACGCCATTACACCCTCAGACGTGACGTCATATGATAAAACAGCTTCCTGATCAGAAAGGGGACGTGCATTTTAGCCTACTCCGGTTCACCGTATTTTTGTTGTAAGCTTCGATTCAGAGTACTGACGTAATTTTTATAACATCTCCCCAGAAACCATATGCTCTTTGAGGCCGAGAGTTTATGGAAATATTCACAATGTTTGCCTTTACAGGTTTTGTGATTTTTTTAATGAAATTCGGCTCTTTACTGTGGTTGCTATGGCAACTTTGAGTTTTCATTAACTTATAATGGGGAATATTGAAAAACTACCATGCCTTTGCAGATATTTTGACAAAACTTTCACACAAAAAAAAATCCGGAAGTAATCTACCATCTGCCATATGATTTTAGGCCTATTGCTCATTTTTACCGGGCTGCCATGTAAACCAAAATAAAAAAAAATGAAATAAAAATTCTTACAAAAAAGCATCGCCTCAGAACTGTATGCTGTATGAGACTGAGTCTATATGGAAATATTCACCATATTTGCCCTTTCAGGTTTTGTGCTTTTTTTATGACATTCGACTGTTTAGTTGGGTTGCTATGACAAGTTAGAGTTTCCATTGATTTATAATGGGGAAAATTGAAAAATTGAATTTACTGCTGCGCCTTTCCAGATATTTGACAAAAATTTTCCAAAAATATGTTAAGGCAATTATCTATCTGCCGTATGATTTTAGGCAAACTGGTCACTTTTATTGGTTGTCATGAAACCAAAATGCGCCCCAAAATCGAATAAAAACACACTTTAAACTCGTCCTCACAAAAACCATATACTCTATGAGGCTGAGACTATTATTGACAATATTCGTCGGAACAGGTTTTGTATTTTTATGCAATTCGGCTCTTAAGTTTGGTTGCTATAGCAGCTTAGAGTTTCTATAGATTTGTAATGGGGAAAATTGAAAATTTGCATTTACTGCCAAGCCTTAGTAGATATTTTGGCAAAACATTCATAGAAATAGTTTTTTAGGAATCTTATTTCTGCCATATGGTTTAAGGCCTACTGTTCATTTTCATTGGTTGCCACTGGAAACCAAAAAAGAAACAAATAGATTTTTCTGTTTTAAACAACAGCTCCTCATAACCCATTTGCTTTATGGGGCCTTGGTTTTGTGGAAATATTCACCATATTTGCCTTTATAGATGCCCTACATCATAGCGTAGTTTTTTTTTTTTTTGTAATTTTTATTTTCCAAACAGACACAAGTACACATACGACATGTAACATCATTAAATGTTGTACAGATATATGTAGGCTAATAATATTCTACCTTTTTTCATAACATACTTTCTTTAACGTGACTACTGGATTTCAAGAAGGTAAAATATGTACTACTATCTCAGCATGTCTATACACTTAAAATTTTTTAAATACTTTAATAAGCTTGTTACTTTGAAAGCATTAATCACGCAGCTCCTTGAAGGATACATATAACTAAAGATCCTTGATAAAAGTTTCAATGTGTTTGATCTTCCCCCGCCCTCCATCCGTTCATTTTTATGCTTAAGATTCTCTTCTATTTCAAAATACAGCAACTCTGTATTGTGTAATTGTCAGTTTTTCTTTAACAACTCGAACACGACGACACCAAAAACAACAGTCTCCGCTGAGCAATGCCGTATTGATATCCTCATGCTGACATTATCAAACTGAATATTGTTTAAGTTCTCACATGTCTCTCAACATAATATGATATTTAGAGTTCTCACACTGGTTGCCTAAAACCAGTAGTAAAAACTAGAGCTATATTTAAGAAATTAATTCATTTTTCCGCCATCTAGGAAAGCACTAACGTAATGGGTCGCCTGCAAAGTAAGTGAACCCCAAAGGGTCCACTCACCCCTGCAAGCGACCCCCCCCCACCCCGTTGTCCCTTCCCCAAATGGACGGCAGAAAAGTATATTTCTTATATTAACATTCTATTTTCTTTTTCATCATAGTGTAGTTTATATTTTCTTGTCCTTTAGGATTATTGATTCCATTGTGGAATTTTGAAAATATGTAAGGGTCACCGATGAGGCCTAACTGGCCGAAACTAGCTAGTCTGGCCCAGAAAACATGTACACTTCATATTTTCCAGTTCTGTGGTGTATCCTTTGCATCCAAGGGATAACACTTTTATAGAACATATGTGTGGGTTTTTATGGAATTTGGCTTTTAAGTTTGGTTGCTATGGGAAGTTAAGAGTTTCCATAGACTCATAATGGGGAAAATTGACAAATGACTTTTCAAGATATTTTGAAAACTTTCATAAAAATGTTCCTTAAACAATGTTCTATCTGCCATATGATTTTAAGGCTAATTGGTTGCCACAGACGCTTTTCAATTGTCGTTTGTTGTCTTGCAACAACACGTTCAAGAGACATCAGACCTTTGAAGCCACCAGACTGATTGGGTCCAAATTTTATCTGTAGCGTTTTTGGGCGCAGTGCTTCCATGGATAATTAAAACACATGACTGCCAGTTGGCAGTGCTCCCTGAGCTCTGGTGAGCATAGTGGCCCATGGGCCTCTTGTTGAATATGCACAGGTTGGACTGTACTGGTATAGATTTATTTGACAATATTTAAGTTCCGCTTGTTGAATATGCACAGGTTGGACTGTACTGGTATAGATTTATTTGACAATAGTTAAGCTCCGCCCCAACTTTCTGTGTTGAGGACTATCAAAATGTCTTCCTGGCATTTTGGCTAAAATTTATGGGTGTTCATCATGTTGACGTATTTCTAGAAAAATAACAGATTATGTTCCGAATTATATGAATAATCATAAAACATGCATATTAAAAATGCATTTTGTTCTTAGAAAAAAATCACTTGGAAAGAAAAGTACCTTTCAAAATGGTCCATTGCTGAACATCTTTACACTTTTTTACATGTGTACACATAAATATACTTTAGTCTGTATATATACTTCTCGAAGCAACGACGAAATGTTATTTCGCCCAAATTGGCACTATAACATTATATCATCGTGTACAGTTCACTATACAATGTCATCCATGTACATAGTACTACGCACGGATTAATTTATCACTGGGATAAATAAGCGTAGCGATAATAAAATTTCTGTCAAATCGTTATTATGTCTTTTAGAAAAAACAAAATATTTTCCCCTCTTGTATCTTCTGTATGCATAATGATATTTACTAAATTACCGGAAGAACGAAGGAAATCATTATCTGGTTTAAAAAAACATTTAGAACAAAATGCGTTTTGCAGGACATATTTTCCCTTGATTGGCATAGTTATACCCCTGGCGGCCGTTTCACTAAACTTCGTAACTCTAAGATGTTCGTAAGTTTGATCTTACGAATTCGTAACTCAAAAATTGACAAAATTTGCGTTTCACTAACGTCAAATTCTTAAGTTTTTGCGTAAGTTTGTTCGTAACTTTACAATAGGGGGTAGGTAGTCGTAACTTAAGAATTTCGTAAGTGTCATGCGGCGGTTTCGATCGCGCCGATTAATGCAATAAATCGTTATTTCCAAGTCTTGGTGAAGCTTGAAATAAGAAAAACTCACCTGTTTCAGTAATCCTTAGCAGCATCGACATTGTCAGTGTCCCCAGTTTATTGTTTTCTTGGATATTAACACATCATTTCGAGACTTCAGGATGAGAGAGAAGCATAAAGCACCTGTTGAAGACTCTTGCAACTCATGAAATGGTGTTTGCCTGTGTCAGTCGCCATGAATGCCTAATTTTTTTTTTACTTCGCCATAAGTCTTGTTGACATTTGTGCGCGAGGAGAAAAGATATCATCAGATACGTCACCATGACGTCATATTCTATTGCTGAATACTCAGGGTAAAACCCGGAGCTCAATCTTTAGAGGTAGCCCCATGCCCATGGTACAAAGTATCAATCAGTCAGCCGCTCTCTCTCTCTCTCTCTCTCTCTCTCCCTCTCTCTCTCTCTCTCTCCTCCTCCTCTCTCTCTCTCTCTCTCTCTCTCTCTCTCTCTCTCTCTCTCTCTCTCTTTCCCCTACTCTCACACCCACGACCCC
>OY757025.1:93071751-93408332 GCA_963580285.1 Lucinisca nassula | reverse complement strand
CCCACAAAATTGGAAGCAACGTCTCCAAAATGACTTTTACAGTGTTGACGGGGACGTTAAACCTCAAATCAAACAAAAAATCTGGGTCAACACTGTTAACCATTCTTTTAAGATTTTGACTCAACATCCAATTAAATGAATCAGTAAGTCCAAAGATGGTAGAGGCCACTTCAGCAACTCAGGGATGAAAGGGAAAGAATAAGCCTCCTGTTCATAAGGCTGCTGCAAAGCCCCAGATAAGATAGGGTATCCACATATTATTTTTCTTATTTCGGCATGGAAACGGACGTTGTGGGTACTTATTAGAAGCGCCTCTCTGAGGCGCTTCTAATGAGTACCCACAACGTATGTTTCCGTGCAGAAATAAGAAAAATATCAGTACTTTTTGATGAAAAAAAAGGACCTTATCTGGAGCTATGTTTCTACGTACAGTCACGCAAACAGGAAATTACAGGTTACATCTCCAAGGCAAGGTGATTTGAGGGAGTTAATTGATTGTGTTAAGGTTTAACGACGCTGGAAGAGGGGGCAGGGGGGAAAGAGAAAATGAGTGAAAGTAAAGAAACCATTCCCAATTCACCCGGATCTCCTGCAGGGATAACAGACCTTGCCCAACTGTAATCTAAGATACATGACATGTTCAGAAGCTTCCATGGTGCCGTGGATAAGCTACTCACCTCATGAAACAGGTCACCTCATGAAACAGAGGTCGTGGGTTCAATCCTGGGCTTCTACAGACTTTCTGATGAGTCTTTAAACCTAGGTCCAATCTCCGTATGACCTTAGCTGTTTGTGGGACGTAAAACTCAGACACACACATTTACTCACTCACATGACATGTTCACTTCACCCAACATAGCATTTCTTTACCATGAGATCCATCTAAGGGACACCAAAGAAAGACAGAGGAAGGGCCGTAACTAATGTTGTGAGAACTTGTGGCCCAACCACTTTGCTTCATTTCAAGCAATAAAATATGATTAAACTAAGTAAGACAGGGAGGTTATCACTTAATTTTTCTCACAAACAGAATGAAGAAAAAGAAAACTTACCTAGATTTATTAGGTGAAGTTGTTAGGGAGCTTGGAAATATTTTCGGAGGTCCTATTAAGGGACCATTTGTAAGTTTATCTGCTGTCTCTGATCCTGAAACAGAAGCAAATTAATATGCTGAATATCTGGCTCTAGTTAATGAAAGCCATTTATAACTTTATGTTAAAACATAGCCCCAGATATTTAACAGGGGCATCCTCATATTATGAGCTAGGGTTTTAACTATACTTCTTGAACAAGTATTGGTATGCGCTTATTAGAACACGTGCACTACGGTATTAAAGTTTATTATGTTATGTATAAGAATTTTTTTTTCTGATTCCCACTTTTACCCCCACTGGACATTGTTTACCACTTTGTGAGGGAAGTTTCTAGATTAACCCTTTACCACTCAGGTGTTTTTACGTGTCTGCACCCCCCCCCCCCCCCATTTTAATCCCCAGAAGCACCTAAAATCTGCTTTTCAACCCCTGGATAGTTATGTTTGCTTTAGGATTTGTTGGGCAAATAAGTGACCTGTTTTTTCGCGGGCCTCCCCACTAAAATTATTGTGGGGGGGATTGAAGGGGGCAAAGCCCCCCTCACATCCCGAAAAAATTTTGGGTGTATGGCCCAACCGGCCGCTAAAATTTATATCTGAGGGTGTCTGGGGTGAAAAATGCCTGAAAACTGATGCTGGTAAAACATGCTGCAAACAGTGAAAATGGCCAGTGCCAAACACCTTGATTGTTGCATTGACAGCTGTGTGAAGATTAAAATGTGATCAAAAATTCATGTGAAAACACACTTTTTGCCAACTTTGAGATGCCCCTTCTTTACCATGACAACAATGATCAATTTATGAAAGGTTGCATTTGAAAGGCTACTGCCCAATGAACATTCATACCGAGTTTGGTGTAAAACGGACCATCCATTATGAAACAATGGCCAGTTGAAGTTGCTGTCAGGTGCAACACTGTGAAAATCAGCGAAATTCACAAAATCCCTGAGTGGTAAAGGGTTAATGAAGAAAATCCCAACTTACCAAAATAATGTTTTTTCATCATTTTATTGCAAGAAACAATATTTCAGATATAATTAGTGCATTTTAGACTAAAATTCAGTAAGTTCCCAGGTTTCAGTTAACACTTTACCACTCAGATACGTGTTTTTACGTGTCTGCACCCCCCCCCCCACCATTTAAAGCCCCAATAAGCACCTAAAATCTGCTTTTCTACCCCTGGATAGTTATGCTTGCTTTAGGATTTTTTGGGCAAAATAGTGACCTGTTTTTCGGGCGCCTCCCCACTAAAATTATTGTGGAGGGATTGAACGTGTCTGCACCCCACCCCCCCCCCCCATTTTAATCCCCAGAAGCACCTAAAATCTGCTTTTCAACCCCTGGATAGTTATGTTTGCTTTAGGATTTGTTGGGCAAATAAGTGACCTGTTTTTTCGCGGGCCTCCCCACTAAAATTATTGTGGGGGGGATTGAAGGGGGCAAAGCCCCCCTCACATCCCGAAAAATTTTGGGTGTATGATCCAACCGGTCGCTAAAATTTATATCTGAGGGTGTCTGGGGTCAAAAATGCCTGAAAACTGATGCTGGTAAAACATGCTGCAAAAAGTGAAAATGGCTAGTGCCAAACACCTTAACTGTTGCCTTGACAGCTGTGTGAAGATTAAAATGTGGTCAAAAATTCATGTGAAAACACACTTTTTGCCAACTTTGAGATGCCCCTTCTTTACCATGACAACAATGATCAAGTTATGAAAGGTTGCATTTGAAAGGCTACTGCCCAATGAACATTCATACCGAGTTTGGTGTAAAACAGACCATCCATTATGAAACAAGAGGCTCAATGAGCCTAAACCGCTCACCTGAGGAACTTAAGTTTTAACAATTCACAGACTTGACTACTAAATCTGCTAATAGAATCCAGCCCATTGACCCTTACAGGATATAAGTCATGATTATTGCATTGCATTCCAAGTTTGAGACTTCTAGCTTCTATAGTTCCTGAGAAATCTTTGACGAAAATTTAACATTGGTCAAAATGGAGAGAAAGAAGAATGAAAGAACAGATGAACAAATAAGCTGAGAAAGCCCAATGTCTCTTACACAAAATAAGTCATCATTATTCTATTGAATACCAAATTTGATGCTTCTAGCTTTTATAGTTCCTGAGAAATCTTTGATTAAAAATTTAACATTGGTCTATTATCTCTATATGGAGAGAAAGAAGAATGAAGGAACAAATGAACCAGACTAGCTCCAAAACCTAATGCAGCCTTTCCCTTTGCCCAATGGTGCTACACATAAAATTTAAACAAGATTGGTCGACTGCCTTCTGAGATATGCTTCATTGAAAGTGTGGACGACGGATGGACGGACGACAGACGACGGACTCCGGAGCCTTGGTATACTATCGGCTCACTGGAGCCTTTGGCTCAGGTGAGCTAAAAATTCAAGTCGCTATTTCTGTCACAACATTTTCCCTACGTTAAGTCTATGGGCAAATTTTTTTTTGTCTCTCAAGGTCACGTAACTCCGAGGTCAATATTCCGATTCGGCCCAAAATCGAACTTAACCGAGATTTTATGCCTGTCCTCTTTACCTGCAAGTTTGAAGCTGATATGAATAAAAATAAAGTTGCTATCGTGGTCACAACGTATTTTTTTATGCTCAAGGGCTGGTAACCCCAAGGCAAATATTCCGATTCGGCCCAAAATCGAACTTAACTGAGATTTTATGTCTGTTCTCGTTACCTGCAAGTTTGAAGCTGATCTGAAAAAAATTCAAGTCGCTATGGTAGTCGCAACATTTTCCATAATTAAGTCTATGGGCAAATTTTTTGTCGCTCAAGGTCACGTAACTCCGAGGTCAATATTCCGATTCAGCCAAAAATTGAACTTAACCGAGATTTTATGCCTGTCCTCGTTACCTGCAAGTTTGAAGCTGATATGAATAAAAATAAAGTTGCTATCGTGGTCACAACGTATTTTTTTATGCTCAAGGACAGGTAACTCCAAGGCAAATAATCCGATTCAGCCCAAAATCGAACTTAAACGAGATTTTATGTCTGTCCTCGTTACCTGCAAGTTTGAAGCTGATCTGAAAAAAATTCAAGTCGCTATCGTAGTCACAACATTTTCCCTATGTAAAGTCTATGGGCAAATTTTTTGTCGCTCAAGGTCATGTAACTCCGAGGTCAATATTCCGATTCGAACTTAACCGAGATTTTATGCCTGTCCACGTTACCTGCAAGTTTGAAGCTGATCTGAATAAAAATAAAGTTGCTATCGTGGTCACAACGTATTTTTTATGCTCAAGGGCAGGTAACTCCAAGGCAAATAATCCGATTCGGCCCAAAATCTAACTTAACCGAGATTTTATGTCTGTCCTCGTTACCTGCAAGTTTGAAGCTGATCTGAAAAAAATTCAAGTCGCTATCGTAGTCACAACATTTTCCCTTTTTTAAGTCTATGGGCAAATTTTTTGTCGCTCAAGGTCACGTAACTCCGAGGTCAATATTCCGATTCGGCCCAAAATCAAATTTAACCGAGATTTTATGCCTGTCCTCGTTACTAGCTACAACGATGACAACATTTTCCCCATGTTAAGTCGATAGGCAATTTTTCGGGCGCTCAAGGGGACGTAACTCTTGAGTGAATTATCTGATTCGGCCCAAAATCGAACTTGACCGAGATTTTATGCCTGTACTGGTTATCTGCAAGAATGAAGTCGATCAGAAAAAAATTGACGGAGCTAGAGTGATGACAAGCTTTTTCCTATGTGAAGTCCATGGGAGCTAGATGTTGCCATGGCAACCAGAGTTCCACTCAGATCTGCCTGAAAACCTAATGAAGCCTTTCCACTTGCCCAATAATGCGACACATGAAATTTGATCAAAGTTGGCCAAGTAGTCTTTAAGATATACATTTTTGAAATTCCCATTAACCCTAATGCAAAAACACACAAGGGCAGGTAACTCCTAAGTGAATGATCCGATTCTGCCAGTTATCGAACTTGACCGAGATTTCATGGCTGTGCTGGTTATCTGCAAGAATAAAGCCAATCTGAAAATAATTGAAGCAGCTACGGTGATGACAACATTCTCCCCATGTTAAGTCAATAGGCAATTTTTTCAACGCTCAAGGGCACGTAACTCCTGAGTGAATAATCCGATTCAGCCCAAAATCGAACTTGATCGAGATTTCATGCCTGTCCTCGTTATCTGCAAGAATGAAGTCGATCAGAAAAAAATTGACGGAGCTAGAGTGATGACAAGCTTTTTCCTAACGCTCAAGGGCACGTAACTCCTGAGTGAATAATCCGATTCAGCCCAAAATCGAACTTGATCGAGATTTCATGCCTGTCCTCGTTATCTGCAAGAATGAAGACAATCAGAAAAAAATTGACGGAGCTAGAGTGATGACAAACTTTTTCCTATGTTAAGTCTATGGGAGCTATTTGTTGCCATGGCAACCAGAGTTCCAATCCGATCTGCCCGAAAACAGTATGCAGCCTTTCCCCCTACCTGATAATGCTTCACATGAAATTTGATCAAGATTGGCCCACTGGTTCCGGAGATATACTTCTTTGAAAGTGTGGATGACGACGACGGACGACGACGACGGACGACGACGGACGCCGGCTCGTGGTATACTAATACCTCACATGAGCCTTCGGCTCAGGTGAGCTAACAATGGCTAGTTGAAGTTGCTGTCAGGTGCAACACTGTGAAAATCAGCAAAATTCACAAAATCCCTGTCAGAGTGGTAAAGGGTTAAGAGTCGCAGATGAATTTTGTTTGGTAAACATTTTGTTTACAAAAAAGGAGATTAGGAGTTCCAGATCACATTATTTTCAGCATATGAGCTAATTTTTTTCCATAGGATTTCGAAAAGCTTTTTGATTTTATATAAATTGAAATTTTTCTCTTAGTTTCAGTTTGGGTATTTTAAGAAAATTTCATTCTAAATTCTGTGTTGGATTACTTCAAGGATATGTGAAATCTGACTATTTTATTACAGTTTAAAGTTCAAATATTTTGTCAATATTTTTTTTTAAAAGACTTACTTAATTTTTCTTTCTGCTACACTTGTCTCATAAAAATAAAGAAAGCCAAAATCTCACCTGATACCAAGAGGCTAGGATTAGTACTTTGTGTCAGGGTAGCCAACGTCGACAATGTTGATAAAGAGCTTGCATCACCTAAAATGGAATATTTTCAACTGATGTTTCAAAACCTTCCATAAAACCACAATGAATCGAACAGCTTCGGGACCTGGGATATTTATTGAGATAAGGGTATTTCCGAGTCACTGAGTGTCAATCATAACGCCAAGTTAGGAGGCATAAAAGAGATAACTTCGTTTTCTTTTCCTTTAAGATAAATGTATGTTGCTTGTACTCATTAGAATTGCCTCAATGAGGCAATTCTAATGAGTACACAACATACACTTTCACAATAAAATAAGAAAATTCTGCCTAAATTAGCCCAAATTTATAATGAAAACTGCAGTCATGGGATTATTTCCTAGGGATGGAAGAATGTGTTCAAAACAGCCATCTGTATAATATAAGATCTGAATGACCAGCAGCGTTTCAGATCATCATTTCGTCATAGCAACAGATAAGTATTTTTTGATAATTGAAGGATGGTTTTTGTCAATTCTCCATAAACACCTGTGTTGTGGGTATTCATTAGAAATGCCTCGGTTCTAATGAGTACCCACAACATAGCTTTAAACAGGGGTGACAACCTACGTCATAGCAGAGATGTCGTACCCATTTCAGGAGCTGCCATATTGGTGTAAATAGGGTAAATAAAATGCTTTAAACCAGATATGGGCATTACGAGTCTTCAGGAAACATACTTCAGCTGGTAACGAATAATATTTGCATCCCATCAGTGAGCTAATTCCACCTAGAAACATTGAAAAGGCTTCGATAGCTTCGCCACAAGATTTGATTCGGCGCTGTAAACAATGGTAGTTCCGACATCATTGCCAAATCAGCTTGTGTCGAATTATTTAAAGAAAGGGCCACATTTCTGAAACAGATTTCAGTATGTTTGATTCTTTTATGACCTATTGCACCGACTGCGCCTACTTGTTGTGACAAATGCCTTCTGTGCAGTAACGCCGGCAAACCTATGAATGGTTATGACCTCACTGCTCTGACGTAGGTTGTTCCCCCCGTTATATGGAGAAATAAGGAAAACTATCCTTCCATTATCACAAAATACTTACCCTATCTGTTGCTACGTTACGTCAGTCTGATTTATACAAAAACTTGCACAAAACTAGCATTTCAATTTGATTCAATTCTGCTCATCAAAACACAAATTGTGACAAAAGGTTTTAGAACAGTGTCATGATCATGAGCAAATTACAATGTCTTGTACGGTGGAGCCAATCAGATTGCTCCATTTTTTGTCACAAGTTTAGCCATTTTATTGTGATAAAATGTCCTAAGTGCTCTTTTTTTTTACAGTTTTTTTACCTTTCTGAATAGGTCTGATATATTAATGAAGTAGACATATTTCTATGTGCATTATTAATCTACGATATATTTCTATTATTTACATAACTGTACACTGTAAACATCATGTTAACAAGTCTGTGTGTTATTATGAACATAGAGAAAACTGGGGTATACATCTGCTCTAAGACATAGGTTGCCTGTACTCGTTAGAACTGCCTCAATGAGACAGTTCTAACAAACACCCATAATATTCTCATATGTTTGGAATTTAAATAAGAAAATTATCAAAAATTTTAATTGGAAAAATAACCATTTTGTGGAATGGAAACATGCACTATGCAACACGGATATGTTATTGTAATTATTTTTTATGTGCTTCTCTGGTAAAATCTGTAAAATGTAGTTATAACAGATTTTGTAACTGTACCAATGAATAGCATAAAGAAAGTCTAGAAAGAATCTCTGCTTGTTGATTTTGTTGATCTTTGGATAGCAAACAGAATAGTCATTCTTCAGAGCAGTGAAGTCTCTGATCAGACCGCAAGGCCGAACAGTCTTTGATGGTTGCAGAAGTTGTAGGTTCTAACGAGTTCCCACAACAAAACACAGATTGTGTGCACTCGTTTGAACAGAATATCACAATTTTTTATCCAAATATTTTCATTTTTTGTTGGTAAAATTTTCAATATATTTGATTTTTTTTTGTAATGCCTGTCCTTCATCATAGTGTAGAACATATTTCCTTGTCCTTTGGGCTCATCTATTCCATAGTGGAATTTTGAAAATATCTGAGGGTCACTGATGAGGCCTAAATGACCCCAACTAGCTAGTCTGGCCCAGAAAAACTTGAACACTTCATAGTTTTCTGTTCTGTGGTGTACCATAATGATCCTAAGTATAAGGACAGATATGTCTAAGCAAACAGTGCAAACCCAGATCAGACTGCTCCTGCTGATTAGGGTCTACACTGTTTGCCATTCCTTCTGCACCTTGTTGACTCCTTGCTGGATCGTGAAAAAATCTGTTAAAATTTTAGGAGAATTTCAGCAAGTCCTCAAGCTGTTCGAATTCTTAGGATGTTAACGGTCTTCCTTTCAGCCAAAGGATAACCTCTTTATAGATCATATTCATTGTAGGTTTTGATCAAGTACTCTGACTCACCTGTTGGTCCCCGCCCATCAGGGCTTGAAGAAACAGATGGGCTGCATGATGCTTCCATGCAGAGCTGAAACCGACCCGCACACGAGTACTGGTAAACCGCTTAGAGGATCTAAGCCTGCCCAGGCAATGTGGTGCTATTGGCCCGTCCATGCTTATAAACCCTATTGGTTTCATTGGGTGGCAGGGCTTGAGATGTCATTTCATCTCAATGTCGGATAAAAGTCCCACAAAATTGGGAGCAGCGTCTCCAAAATGACCGTTACAGTGTTGACAGGGATGTTAAACTTCAAATCAAACAAAACGAACTGACTCACCTGTGGTAAAAGATGACCTAGAAATAGGATTTTGGAAGTGTGGCTCTCCTCCGAAAAGGTTCACATTCTGTGTCCTGCAAAACAAAAACCCAATTTGACCCCCATCACAGTAAAACATGTCTTTGGGGTAAGACACAGACCAGCCCCCATACCCTCATCTACATGGAGTAGCAGGAGTCTTGAAATTTTAGATATAGAAATCAAAGGTATTGTACTATCCAACAAGTGAAAACTAAGTTGCTGATCAGACTGTGCGAATGTGCAGGCTGATCTGCCTCTTTGCTTTTCGCAAATGGCATGAACAGGTCTTCTCAAAATGTGGCTCATACCATAACGCTTCTACCTGTTGGGACACATACAGTGCAGACTCAAATCAGACTGCTCCTTTGCTGAAGGAGCAGCCTGATCTGGGCCTAAAACGTTTGCCATTCTCAAAATTTGGCTCATACCATAATGCTTCTAAGTATTAGGACACATACAGAGCAGACCCAGATCAGACTGCTCCTTCCAAATCAGACTGCTCCTGAAGGAGCAGTCCGATGTGGGCCTACAACGTTTGCGATTCTCATAATTTGGCTCATACAGTAATGCTTCTAAGTATTGGGACACATACAGTGCAGACCCAGATCAGACTGCTCCTGAAGGAGCAGTCTGATCTGGGCCTACACTGTTTGCCATTCTGTCTGCACCTTTTGGACTCCTTGCTGGATCATGAAACATATTTGTTAAAATTTTACGAGGATAACAGCAAGTCCTCACAGTGACTGAATTTTCAGGATTTGTACGTTATATAGGCAATGCTCAGTCCAGGATGAATTTCATATCTTCAGATGAGACGTAAAGGGTAATTAAATGACAATTTTCCTTGTTTCTTGTAAGACACATATTTTTTGGGTAGTTGTTAGAATCCATTCGAACAAGTACTCAAACATAGGTTGTGGGTGCTCATTAGAACTAGCGCCCATTATGTTCATTAGAGTGGAACAATATTAGCTAATTTGGCAACAAATCCTGCCACGTTTTAATGAAATTGGCCAAAGGGTATATGAGTAGTCATTTAGAGTTTTTTCTATTCTTAGCTCTGGTTTGTTTGATTTGAGGTTTAACATCCCTGTCAACACTGTAAAGGTCATTTTGGAGACGTTGCATCCAATTTTGTGGGACTTTTTTCCCGACATTTATATGAAATGACATCTCAAGCCCTGCCGCCCAATGAAACCAATAGGGTTTATAAGCATAGACAGTCCGACTCGCATCGCTTTGCCTGGGCAGGCTTAGATCATCTAAGCTGTTTACCAGTACTCGTGTGCAGGTTGTTTTCAGTTCTGCATGGAAGCATCATGCAGCCCATCTATTTCTTAGAGCCCCGATTGGCGGGGGCGGTCTTAGCTCTGGTGGTCACCCTATTCACAGAGCAGACCCATTTTAGCTAATTTCACAGTGCAAATTTGTGTCAGATATGCATTGTTTTCTGTTTTTTGGAATTGAGATTTAAAGTTCCCGTCACATTAGGACATTCTGGAGATGTTGCTTCCTGTTTTGTGGGACTTTTACCCGACATTGAGAGGAAGACTTCTCAAGCCCTTCTGCCCAATGAAACCAATAGGGTTTATATGCATGAACGGTCTGACTCGCACCACTTTGCCTCAGCAGGCTTAGACCTTAGCAGTTTACCAGTACTGATGTGTTGTCCATTTCAGCTCTGCCTGGAAGCATCATGCAGCCCAATCAATTTCTCAAAGCCTATATGGGCGGGGGCCAAACACATATGCATATATTTCACTGCTAAATATAAAAATATTTCTATTAGTTTCACTGAATGATGTTTGATTGATCATTGGTCATTTAGATAATCTAATGCCCGACCACAATGTTTGCTAAGTCCCATCACCAGATATGGTATTGACCGTGACTTACCCGAGGCTGGGGTTCAATCCAGAGGTAGTGGGTGGGGAACTGAGGGTACTACTGAGCGAGTCTGATCTTCGTCGTGACCGTCGGCTAGCAGGAGGAGATGACTCTTCACTCTCCTGGTTTAACGCCATCTTCATGGGGTTACCTTTATGAGCTGCTAACGTTGGTACTCTCGCTTTCTTAATCTTCTTCTCTTTCTCAAGTGAACTGGAATAAAAACTAGAAATTACTCTTATTTCAGAAGAAAGTTACAGTCAAACTTCAATAACTCAAATACCTTTGTGACCTTGAAAATTTAGGCCAGCCTCAGATGCGGATGACTGGCCTATTTTTTGCTTCCCCGATTTGCTCAATTCCTTTTAAAATCTGAAAAAAAAAAATCCCAAATACTTCAGTAAAATTGGCATAAACTAGACTCCTTTTGTGAACCAGAAGCATTATAGAAGCCAAATATTGCAATGTCAGTCAACAACTATTGATGCTTTCAATGTTACGGGCACAATTAACCTATATTTCGGCTCCATTTCGGCTCATGTGGGTATTATATTATAATGATTTCAATGATAACAAACTGAGATCGTATCCATTTTATTCCTTCGATGTTTAAAACTCAAATTTTCAGCTAAATGAATCGTGTTGTTTACAAAAACTGAACACACGTTTTATTGAATTCCTGCAGTTCAGAAGCTGTCGTATACAATCAATTTCGTTTGCTCCTGCAATTATCATTACTTATCATAGATTTTCTACAATTTTAGCCCCAATGTGCTTCTAGTGCCTGGTTACCTTAAAAACAAGATCATTCATTCATACAATTTTCATGTGCCTCCACAACTACAAGTATGAACATTCTCAAAGGCTTAGCGTTTCATAATATATTTGCGGGAAATGAGTTACGAAATATACAATAATAATGAAAATAAATAATTGGAAAGAATTAAAGTGTAACATTATTTGGTTGTTCTTTCTTGACACACATTCTCAGTTAAATTCTGTGTCTTCTTGTTGTTGTTTTTTTGTACAGGTATTTGATATCTATATGAAACTTCTGAAGTTTTTCACATTTGGCCCCAGGCATTTCTCACTTAGACCAAACGAAGGATTAGAACTATATCAGACTAATTTGTTATCTGTTATATCTGGGCAATCACCTGGTCACTTAGCATGCCCAGCGCTTGTCACAACTAATCAGTCGTGCAAAATCAGTGAACGCAACAATCATCTGTGAAAAACGATAATTGTAATACCGGTAAAAAAAAAAGATGAATACATTTTGCACATAAATAAATAAAATGTATTGCCTACGTAAATATTTAACTGGGGTTGAAAGTAAACACTTGATATATTATGATTTTAGTTAGCATGTGGCCTTTTCCTGCCTTTTTAAGACAATTTTAGGTTTTGAAAAACGTTTGAATTCATTTGTTTTTTCCCACTCTCAGTTGCAACAAATGACTACGTAAGTGTACTATGTTTTTAGATAGCACATGGCTTTTCCCGCCTTTTTAAAGACGATTTCAAGTTACGTTTTTCTTTGCAAAATCATCTGATTTATTTGTTTTTTTTTTATTTCAGTCTCAGATGCAACAAATGATTCAGTAAATATCCCTGTGGGTAATATAAAAAAAATATTCTTTTTTTCTGCCGATTTTAGCCAAAAATCACGTTGTGGATTATATGCAAATGCAAGCTATACACAACAGAATACATTAATTCAAGGATCCATCAGTTCGTGATCTCTGAGGTCTTGTCATTCTAACAAGTAAGAAAGAATTTTAAGCAGAAATGGAGTCTGTCTTTTGTTTCCTCTGTCAATTAATCAAGTGAAAAATTTAAGGCCCAACAATTTCATGTCTCTTACATATGGCATTATGAGTTAATGAAGTTGAACTTTGGACAGAAACAGGGAGCAATATAGATAATAGATGTATCGCAATACATATCGCAATATGGGTTGTGCATATCGCAATACGCATTTTAGCGTTTCGTTGCACCCCTAATAGTAACCTATGCCTAAGGCTCCACCTTGATTTATTGACTGCCTGACGGCCAAAGCCTGAACCGTAGGGCTGATTCAAGATAGGCAGGTGTCAGTTTCCGTTGAAATAATACAACTGTATGTACTGTACAGGTTAACTGATTATGTAAAAGCATGTCCAGGAAAAACCTTGGTTAGGTTAACTGACCGGTTCAATATGACCTAAATAAAAATGACTGGGCCAATTAACTCCAATCAAATGAAAGTATTGTTTTGGAGTTTAACTGCCCAGTCAACACTATTTTATGTCATTTTTAGTCAGTCAGTTTACCTATCCACACTTTTCCTGAGCAGGCTTATATTTACGTGGTTAACCAGTACAGAGCATATTCTTTCGCCAGAAACTGACAACTGCCCTTCTTGAATCAGCGAAAGGGAGCAAATGACCGTAGAAAAGATTTCATGATCAATCTCCATGAGAGAATGTTGCCGACCCCGGCAGGTATCGAAACCACGTCCTCCTGATCACCAGTCAGACACGCATCAGACTGAGCTACCGTGGCCGGCAACAAATGAAAGTACCTACCCAGCTCTAGGTCTCCTTGATTTCGCTGAGAGCTCAGTCTCGGATGATGTTGTTAAAGTATTAATGGGCACTGTTGTACTTTCACTCAAACTTGATAGGTTTAGAGGAGTTGACACAACTGGAGTGGCTTGTACAGGAGCTGAGAGTAGCCCCTCAGTTGTTGGTGGAAACAATTTACCATTGTCTGGTGTGATAAACTTTGGTTCCAGAATCGGTTTTTGATCTGCTGTTGTCACTGAAAAAAAGAATGGGCCAGTTCATATGAAATTGAGACACAACAGGTAAAAATATTGTTTCTGATGCATACATACACTTAAACCTCTTTATTTCACTGTTCATTTTACCACGGTTTTAGATATAACACAGCTTTAGAGGGATTTCAGACACATATACCCTAAGGGTATATTAGTAGTCTTTAAAAGTAGTCTTTTAGAGGGATCTCAGACATATATACCCTAACGGTATACGAGTTGTCTTTAAAAGTTGTTTTTTTCTATTTTTAGCTCTGGTGGTCATCCTATTCATCAGAGCAGACCCATTTTATCTATTGTGGTAGAGGGTCACCCAGGCAAGTTTGAATGCAACTGCCCGTATGTTACAGGAGTAGTATTTTAAAGTTTTTTTTTCTATTTTCTATTGGCAGCTATCTTGTTCACTGGAGCAGATCCCTTTTAGCTACCGGTATTTTTGCGACATTCCTGTGAGGAGAAGTCTAGAAGTCTTTTAAAGCAATTTGTTGAAGACACGTAACTCACAATGGAAACTGATTGGCCACAATACAGTAAAATTCCTATATTAAGACCATCTTTGGAACTGTTCAAAAGTGGTCTTAAAGACCACTTTTGAACAGTTTCAAAGGTGGTCCCTTACTAGAGGACCCTGAGTGTATAAAACATATAATATATACGGTAGATTATATAGAACTAGATTGAGATGTCGTTGGGGAACGACTACGATACTCCCCACCATGAGCAAGTGACAATAAAACGAAATGCAATCAAGCATTTTTGAGTAAATGAGAAACATGCATAAAATTTCATGAACAAAGGGCCATAACTCCCAAGATTTGTGTAGATTTTGACGATGAATAAACTTGTGCGAGGTGTCATGGATTCAAAGTCATATATCAAGTTTTGGTAGGGTGACAATGGGCCAAAAAGTCCACTATTTCTGGTAGTAACCCATACCCCCCCGTATAACAAAACATGTCATATACCAAAATGTTCGTCAGCATCCGTAGTATCTGAAACCGCCGGCATAAATTGGCATGAATGATGGCGAGCTGAGAAATCCAAGATGGCGTCCAAGATGGCCGCCATAGCTGTAAATTCCAGTTTTTCGTAAACTATGAATATAAATACCACAAATCATCTTACAAACTTATTTTAATTTATTTTTCTGGTGTAGAAAGAAGATTTGTGCTAGAATATAGATCAATTTTTTAGGTTTGACTTGAAAACCGGTGAAAAAAATGATATTTTATTGTTTTTGTGTCTAGTTTCATAGGTGGTACATGAAAGCAATTCTGATGTTTCAAAATTTAAACAGTTTTTTCATATCTATTGTTTTATTTTAACTAAGACACTATTCTAAAATACATTTAACACTATTCTGAAGTACATCTATGGTTGATTTTGACTTTTTTACCATCAATTTAGCCCCAGGATTACCCCACCCACTCAGTTTACCAGTATAATTCATTCACATAATATTGCCACAAATCATCTTACAAACTTATTTTAATTTATTTTTCTGGTATAGAAAGACTACTTGTGCTAGAACATTGTTCAGCATTTTAGGTTTGACTTAAAAACCGGTGAAATAAAAGACATTTCATCGTTTTTGTGTCTAGTTTCATAGGTGTTACAAAAAGGCAATGCTGATGTTTCAAAATGTTAAACAGTTTTTATTTATCGATTGTTTTATTTTAACTAAGACACTATTCTAAAATACATTTAACACTATTCCCAAGTACATTCATGGTTTGTTATGACTTTTTTACCATAAATTTAGCCCCAGGATTACCCCACCCACTCCGTTTACCAGTACAATTCATTCACATAATACTCACACTCCAGGGATTTGCAGGCGAGGAATGCATTTTACACAACAAGTAGAAGAGGGCATTGAAACTAATGCTTAGTTATGTTTTCATACTATATTATATGATCAGCCATTAGGAAACACCACCTCTTTATAACACTGTTTTCGGGATATGAGCATTAACCTCTTAATTAAGCAGTGCTACATCCAAACAAACAGCAAAATAGTGTTTATCAAATTGATCTAAAATGACTTTTATTGTCATTTTTGCTGTGTAACTGGCTAGGTTTTGGGGGTTATAAAGTGTTATATCCAAAACTATGTTATAAAAATGTGTTATAAAGAGGACAGGGCTTTAGATAATTTTTTTTTCAAAAGAGTACAGTACTCGTCCTTTTTTAAAAAAAGGAGTAACGAGAAATTTTTAAAGAGTACTGAAAAATAAACCAAAAAAACTTTATTTTGCAGCCTCGACACAATGTTGGAGCGTGATAGCTCAGTGGTTAGTGCACTTGCCTCTGATGCTAGAGGTCCCGGGTTCGATCCCCGGCAGCGGTGTGAAAATTGCGGTGTCCGAACACGCTCCACTGGCATCATTTGCAGGGATGAATGTCATAAAGTGCACCGTCCTTCGGATCGGGACGTTAACTGGAGGCCCCCTGTGCAGGGAGAACCATCCCCTGTGCAGGTTAAAGAACCCTACCGTAATTACATGATTACTGTGTAGGCTTTAATCCTGCAACACTGGAGTGTATGAGATATACACCGTCTGTGTCCCGTACCGGGGTTAAGGCGAAACCGGAAGAAGATGTTTTTATGGACTGATTTGTGGCCAGGTGTACTGTTTGTTTTCTTATAGATACACATATTCAATATCTGTGTCTATTAGAAAACAAGCAGTATGCCTGGCCACAAATCAGACAAAACAATGCCATATTGAAATCTCTTCTGAGCAGTTTGTTGACGGAGAAATCTAACTTTTGGGGTTCAGTTCTCTTGGCGGATGGCTGATTATTGTGGCCAAAGAGTTTCTAAAAAAATAGAATATCAGCTTCACTTTATTGTCCAAGATATGGAATGAAACTCATTCTTTAAAACTTTTATAATTCCTTTTCAAAACCATATTCTCAATTTCATCATATATTGTCCATGGATATTTATTTTCTTCCACCCTTCGATCGTGGGACCCATCGTGTTTCCTTACAGGCAATGTTATAATCGGAACCAGTTACTTGATCAAAAATCTGTCAGGACCTTTTTCACAAAAAGTGCAGCAGAGACGGACTCCTGATCGGCTGAAAAGAACTTAAGGATTGCAGTGCTCCAGCTAGGATTTTAGGGCAGAGGTGCGCTGGGCTGGGTAGGGCACTGGGTATGGCATGAGTTAAATGGGCACCAATATTTGGTTTATGAAATGCCATCAAAATCGATATGATCTATTGGCTTCTCACAAGTTAGTGAAGCTAATGGTACTGAACTCTCTACCGGAATTACATACTTTTATATTTACATGCATTTCACAAGTAAGTGGTGTACTGGGTCTAAGCAATAGCCACGTTTATTATTTAAAAAAACATTTGAACATTTAACTTATAGGTACCTTTTAATATAGAATTATAATATTTAAATAAAAAATAATTTGTTTGATTAATCTGAAAGCGTGTTATTAAAGCAATACAAAAAATAACCGATGACTGAATAAGTAATCTGTTCAAGGGAGACTACTCAATAATTATCCATGTCATTAAATTTTGACGTTTCAGAACTCAGGCTGAACGTGCGTCTTCACTGGTTGCCAATGATCTGCAAAGACTCTGATCAGCTTGATCAGTCTGCGACAGTATTACAAATAAACAGTGTGTATACCGAGCTGCGTCGCACAACACCTTGCAAAGACCCAGATCAACATGCGCAACCCGGGAAACCTTTTTTTCTCACCTATCTCTGAGTAGCCCTGCAAAAGGCTCTTGGGGTCAACGAAGACTGAGCAGTTTGCAATGATGCGCAGGCTACTCCGAGTCTTCACTGGTCGCACGATACTCGAAGACTTAGACCAGCATGCGCAACCACTATGTAAGTCAGAACAACATGCGCAACAACTACGCAAGACCGTTTGGATAACCCAGCTTGTAAAATCAGCGATGCGCAGACTGATGAGCGTCGATACTGTTGAGCAATGACCTGCTCATCCAATCAATACGGCTAATGAAGCCTTGCGCGCATGCGCTGACTGATCCGAGACTTTACTGCTCGCTCGTCTTACTGTAGTTCAGATTACTTCGGTTTACGCCCACCTGATTAACGATCGGATCGGCTCTATATGTGATATAATCTTGAAAGGACCGTAACCCCAACCCCAATAAAACTTGATTCAGTTGAAATAATTTATGAATGCATAATTTTCCCGTGTGAGAATTTCCCGCCTTTTATTACACACGTCATTTATTTCACGTGTGTTCCAAATACCCTCTCAAAAAATATTTAATGCGTAATGCTAATTTGTTTTTCGTACCTGATACGCAGCAGATTTGAAAAAAAGGAGTATCCTCCCAATTATTTTCGTAATTTACGCGGTACGCAGCCTTATCTAAAGCCCTGAGAGGATATGCTATACAATTAGGTTATATTTTGTTTGATTTGAGGTACAACGTCCCCGTCAACACTGTATCAGTCATTTTGCATTCTGGAGACATTGCTTCCAATTTTTTTTGTGGGACTTTCCCCGACATTGAGATGAAATGACATCTCAAGCCCCGCCACACATTTAAACCAAAAGGTTTTATATGCAAGGATGGTCCAACTCGCACCACTTTTCCTGGGCATGGTTAGAATCTCTAAGCGGTTTTCTCTGTATACTGTAGGCCTACTGGGCTTGGCAAGTTAATCTTAGATTTTATAGCTCCCCATCAAATCGGTAGCTGATATGCACACGTGTGCACTAAAAAGAAATTGCTGCTGCTTTAACTAGCCCTGAGACATTTGACTCAGTCCCAAGATCTGAAATCTCATGAAGCTGGAAGTCTGGTTTAGGCAGAACATTAATTACCTTTTTCTTGCCTGTACTATGTAAAGAAGAGCAGGTATCACAACCCATAAGACAATACAGACAGCATCATTGCCCTTTCATCTGGCTCTAGCTTCCAGAAAACAGTGTGAACTGGAATATACCTCGTGCAGTCAGCATGAATACCTTTTCTGCCTGTCACCAGCATAAAGCAGGTTAAAGTGATGCACAAGTAGAAAGAGCACATCGGTATCAGAACTAACAACAAGAGAACCTGCAACGGCTAGTTGCAAATCATTCTACTATCAGCTTCTTCACGGTTGGAATAAAGTTCATGCTGAACAGGAACAACATCAGCAGAAACTTCAGAGCCTTGTTCTCAAGTCAACCTGCACCAACAACAGTAGCATTCTTCTTAAGAAGTTCATGGCAATTTTCGTTAAGTTATCTAGTGTAAAGTTCTTGCTTTTACTGCTTGAAAGTATCTATCAATCACCAGTTACTATATTTTTCCTCGTAGACACAGGCGCGTGTGAAGAAAATTCTTTCCACACTTTTGTTGGGTCTGTGATTTGAGACTGTTTGCCTCATTCCTCTCAAAACGACGTGAATGGTGGCTACCCAAATAATGGTAAGAAGACTGTAAGACCAAAACATAGCAGCCATCTGTTGATATGTCAGTTTGAGACATGATGAATGCTGCAACCTTTAAAGTACAGACATCCCGTCAAATACTATACAACCAGCAAGTCTTTCTAGTTTTTCAAGGAAATCCGACTTTTTGGTAGACATCATACATTCTTCATCTGTAAACAATCTCGCATGATCATGAGCATTTTTGAAAGACAAGACCTTGAATGAATGAACTGATGTATAGAAAGCATGTATCTCTTCACCGGTGGCAGTCAGTTCCTCAAACTGGTTTCCCCAGACACCTGTGCCATTGACCTGATATCACTCATAGTCTGGTACCGGCCCCGATAGCTCAGTTGGTAGAGTGTCTGCTCCAGGGAACGAGAGGTCACGGGTTCGATCCCGGGCCACGACATACCAAAGTCGTTAAAAATGGTACTAGCTGCTCCTCGCTTGGCACTCAGATTTACGGGGTAGAGATAGGACTGGTCGACCCAGTGTCAGGATAATGTGACTGGGTGGGGTATCATGTAATGTGTCTGGGACATGATACTTCAGTGAGGCAGCACTATAAAAGTGAGCATTGAGTTCCCTGTCGCAAACAGACACCGTCGTGATATGACTGAAAAATTGTTGAAAGCGACGTTAAACCCGAATTCACACACACACATGCACGCACGCGCACACACACACACGCACATAGTCTGGAGTTTTGACCCAGGCAAAGGCTCATAAGATTGTTCTTTGGATGGCCTAACAAGCTATGGGTATGAGCCTTTCCTGCATGAATGACTTTTGACCCATTTTATGGCAATTTATCAAACTTCTCTATCTCTTGAGGAACTTCATCTCCAGTAGCTAAATTGTCCAAATGTCTTCGGCCCCCCGCCTATCAGGGCTTGAAGAAATAGATGGGCTGCATGATGCTTCCACGCAGAGCTGAAACCGACCGCACATGAGTATTGGTAAACCCCTTAGAGGATCTAAGCCTGTCCAGGCAAAGCGGTGCAAGTCGGACCGTCCATACTTATAAGCTGTATTGGTTTCAGTGGGGGACAGGGCTTGAGATGTCATTTAATCTCAATGTCGGGTAAAAGTCCCACAAAATTGGAAGCAACGTCTCCAAAATGACCTATACAGTATTGATGGGGACGTTTTACTTCAAATAAAACAACAAACAAACAAAATTGTCCACATGTCAGGAAAAACGGTCCAATAAATTTTAAACTGTCATTGTGAAATAAATAATAGACTTATTATAAGCCTGTGTATTGGTATGGTGTTTGTTAGAGCTTGCAACTATGCATGGCATACTTAGCAGTAATGAGTCTTGATAAAAACCATCTTATAAGGGCTTCTTCATAACTTCATTGTGGGTGATTCCTATAATATAACTGGATAGCCAGTTTGCCATTTTGTGGGACAGTAACTGTCCTTTTGGCTTTCCTCTGTTGTTGTTTCCATTAAGTTCTAGTTACTTCATGTTTGTGTTTCTTTCCCTTCAGAGTCATTGATGGGAGGTGTAAATTAATTGTATCGATTCTTGATCATTGCTTTACTTCTATTTTGAGAACAAATCTCTGAAAGTATCCAGTGAGGTTGTTGCTGCTCAGCATTAACTCGATTACAGCTATGAAGAAGCCGACAGTAGAATGATTTTGCACCTGCAGTTTGCAGGTTCTCTGGGAGTTAACACAGCTGTTCTGGTCAGTCCATATACCTATGTTTTCGTTCTACTTCTGCTTCACTTTAGCCAGCTTATTGTTGATAACATATTCTTCAGGACAGGCAGGAAGGGTATTCATGCTGACTGCACCAGGTATTTCAGTTCACACTGTTTTCAGGAAGCTACAGCCAGATGAAAGGGCAATTATGCTGTCTGTATTACCTTACAGGATGTGATACCTGCTCTTCTTTACATAGTATAGGTAAGAAGAATGCCTGAATCAGACTTCAAGCTTCAAGAGATTTCAGATCTTGGTATTGAGTCAAATGTCTCAGGGCCAGTTAAGGCAGCAGCAATTTTTCTGTAGGTTTGCTGTTCAGACAAACACATTAGACAACAATGGTGCTCCAAAATCCAGAGTTAGACCTAGTCATATACCACCAACAAATAGTTTTTTTGCTCCATTTGTACAGGTGTACATATCAGCTACTGATTTGATCGGGAGCTATAAATATAGATTAATTTGCCTAGCCCTATAGACCTAGGGCATATGGGTGGTCCTGAAACTGGGTTATTCTATGCAGACACAAGCAGCCTCCCTCTATTAACTGATATGATTGTAAATAGCCTGATCAGTGTAGTGGTGACTGCATTTGCTCATAGAAAGTACAACCATGTACTCAAGCTTGCAAGTAGTAACGCATGTTTGAATATGTCTTACATTTGTAAGTGCCTAAATGGTGATCAGTAGGAGGCGGGTTTGATACCTGCCGGGGTCGGCAACATTCTTTCGTGGAGATTGATCATGAAATCTTTTCTACGGTCATTATCTCGCTTTCGCTGATTCAAGAAGGGCAGTTGTCAGTTTATGGCGAAAGAATGTGCACTGTACTGGTTAATCACATACGTATAATAGTAAAGTAGAAGTAAAACAAAGATCAGGAATTGATACAATTAACTTACTCCACCCATAAAAGACACCAAAGGGAAAGAAATACAAACATTAAGCGACCAGACCATAATGGAAACCTAAACAAAGGAAGGCCATAAGGACAGTTACTTTCCCACAAAATGGCCATATGGCCATCCAAAATTAAAAGACACAAGTGATACACACAGTAAGTAACAAACAACAACATAAATAAATCGCCACAGAAGAGCCGCCTTGGAACGGTCAGTGGAAGATTTCCACTGGGGGGCTTAAATCGATTTTACGTGGCCACAATCCTCGCCCTTAATTCCGTCGCGATTTAGACAAATAATTTGTTCAGTCCGCATGAAGGCCTCCTAACTCATCAGTGCAAGATCTCCGTGAACACAAAAATCAAAGAACCACTGAGGTGAGACAACGGTGAGGACTCGACAGCAAGAAACCACTGAAATGCTGGAGCAAAAGAAAACCAACAGTTAGACTCCGATGAGCCCGACCAGAGACAGAGCATCAGGCACCAACCAGCATTATCTCTCTAATTCTCAATAAGCCTTTACGTTGGAGCCGTCATAGAATCTGAGGACTGACCCACCGGCGTGCAATTAAAGAGGGAAGCAAAGTTGCCAACCGTGACCGGGCCAACCACCACGTACGCAGTCTGCCGCACAAGCCTGCCCAGGAAAAGTGTGGATAAGTAAACTGACAAGCTCAAAAATGACCTAAATAGTGTTGACTGGGCAGTTAAACCCCAATACAAACAAGCAAACTAAGTGGCCCCCGCCCATTGGGGCATGCAGAAATAGATTGGGCTGCATGGTGCCTCCATGAAGAGCTGAATCTGACCACACACGAGTACTGGTAAACTGCTTTTAAGAAGGACTATGCCTGCCCAGGCAAAGCGGTGTGTGTCAGATCCAATGCATATAAGCCTTCTGGTTCCATTGGGCGATAGGGCTTGAGATGTCATTTCATCTCAATGTCGGGTAAAAGTCCCACAAAACTGGAAGCAACGTCTCCAAAATGACAATAATAGTGTCGACATGGACGTTAAACCCCAATTCAAACAAACAAACAAACAAACAAAAACTAACATTTGTTAGAACTTGTTTACAATACTAGCTCATGTTCATACCGAGGACTATGACAGTTTTAAAACATGTACTTGCAGTCTCATATGGCCTATTAGTACAGCACAATCGTTTTATAACACATTTTTTCTAAACACTGTTCAAAGCCAAAACCCCTAACTAATTGCATTGAAAAAATGACAAAAAACATGTAAAGGAAGTTATTTTACACTATTCTACCTTTTTGTTTGGATATGTAACTGTTTAACTAAGAGGTTTATGCTTGGATTCAGAAAACAGTATTATAAAGAGGTGGTGTTTCAAATGGCTAAATACATGACATTACGAAAACACACATAATTCAAATCCATTGGAAGAGTTAACTACCACCCCCTCACCCCCCCCCCCCTCCCACCCCCACACCCACAAAAAAAAATCCAGATAAAAATGAATGATATTTCTTTTCAAAACATAGATTGCGGGGACTCCTTAGAACCCTCTCAACATGGTGATGCTGTCAAACACCCACTAGCTATGTCCTTAAGCGTAAATTAGAAAAATAATGCTCATCTCTGAAAACCCTAGTTTTTCTATATAAAAGTGAGTTTCAAGGGGGTCAAAAACATATGGGCATGTTTTCATGGCGATATAAAAACAGAACTAAGCATTATTGTGAATGCCCACTACTACTTAATTGTCTAAAATGAAGCACACGCCTACAAATCCCTTGTGTGTGAGCTTTTATGTGAATGCATTTTACTGGTAAACTGAGTGGGTGGGGTAATCCTGTGGCTAAATTGATGGTAAAAAGGTCATAACCAACCATAAATGTATTTTAGAATAGTGTTAAATGTATTTTAGAATAGTGTCTTAGTTAAAATAAAACAATAGATATGTAAAAACTGTTTTATTTTTGAAACATCAGAATTGCTTTCATGTACCACCTATGAAACTAGACACAAAAACAATAAAATATCATTTTTTTCACCGGTTTTCAAGTCAAACCTAAAAAATTGATCTATATTCTAGCACAAATCTTCTTTCTACACCAGAAAAATAAATTAAAATAAGTTTGTAAGATGATTTGTGGTATTTGTATTCATATTTTACGAAAAACTGGAATTTACGGCTAGGGCGGCCATCTTGGACGCCATCTTGGATTTCTCAGCTCGCCATCATTTATGCCAATTTATGCCGGCAGTTTCAGATACTACGGATCCTGACGAACATTTTGGTATATGACTTGTCTTGTTATACGGGGGGGGTATGGGTTCCCATTTTTTTGGTCCAGATTGTCACCCTACCATTTGGTGGAAACACAGACTATACTAGAGTCTGCAATTGGCTAATTTCAGCATTATTTGAAGAACAAAGGGCCATAAAACCTGTGATATGCGTCAGATTTTGACGATGATCGAAATTGTGCGAGGTCTCATGGATACAAAGCCATGTATTAAGTTTGGTGGAAATGGGTAGGTAAACACAGACTGTAGAGTCAGGAAACGGTTAATTCCAGCATTATTTGAAAAACAAAGGGTCGTAACTTCTGTGTAATGCATCAATTTTTGAAGATGGTCAAACTTGTTTGAGGTCACATGGATGCAGGGCCATGTATCAATTTTGGTTAAAATCAGTAGGAAAACACAGACTGTAGCATCCAAACAACGGCTATTTTCAGCATTATTTGAAGAACAAATGGCCGTAACTCCCTTGACAGGTCGGATTTTCACGACAATCAAACTCGTTTGAGGTCTCACAAATGCAAAACCATGCATCAAGTTTGGTGGAAATCGGGTGGCAAACACAGACTGTAGAGTCAGGGAAGTATGCGGACAGATGGACGGACGCTGGGATTCACATATGCATGCAGGGACATGCTGAATCAAGAACATACCACTTAAACTTTGTTTTTGTTTGGTTGTGGAGGGTGGGGGGCTCTAGTGAATGAAGTTTCACTGTAATCTCTTTACATTTCTTGTTAGGTTATAACGCAGTTATTTATGCTTTGTACCCCAACAATAGGGTTATAAAGAGATTAGGTATACTAAGCATTGATGCACCATCAAACTTTGTAGGGACAAACACCTTCAAAATCTTTGGGCCTATTGAAATTTGTTCTAGAGAAAGAACAAGAATTTCGCAGGAGGCTATGTTGCACAAAGTCAACAATCCATGAAATGTAGGTCAAGGTCAAATATGGATTCTTGCATTAAAATTGGGATGTCAAGATAGAGGCTTTAACCAAGTATCATTAATGAAGCCCTCATAGTTCTTGAGAGATGGACTTAAATATTAGAGTGAATACAAGGGTTGATGCAATAGTTCACAAAGTCAGTAAACAATAAAATACAGATCAGGGTCAAATACGGATTCCTGCATTGAAGTGGCCATCTCCAGATGCAGGTTTGTATAAAGTATTATCAATGAAGGTCTTATACTTTTTGAATAATGAACTTGAACATTAGGGTGACACCTAGGGTTACAGCAAACATAGACAGCTTGACAAAAGGACGTAAAACCAAACTCCTATATCGTGCCTTGCTTAAGGGGAATTGGAACACCTTCAGGAGAGGCAACTCCTGCCAAAGTATTTTGTTTCCCATGTCTTTAGGGGTCAACTCTTAAAGGAAAGAATTTGCTCCTGAGGAACAAATTCTTTCCTTTAAGAGTAGACCCCTTTTTCAGTGGGACAGGCTTAAAGAAAAGCAAACAGGAAGTCCCGTAAGTTGTCTCCCTTTGAAAAATGGCGTAAGAATCTACCAGGTGTTCCCATTCCCTTTCAGCAGATGTGACAAAAACATAATTCATTCTCCCTAACAGAGGAATCTACATGTGTACTTCTACTCACTAGTATCAATGCAAGCCACCCCCCCCCCTCCCCATCAGCCCTCCATCAGGGCTTTGAGAAAAAGATGTGCTGCATGGTGCTTCCACGCAGAGCTGATACTGACGACACATGAGTACCGGTAAACCGCTCAGAAGGACTAAGCCCGCCCAGGCAAAGTGGTGTGAGTCAGACCGTCAAATGCACATACGCCTTCTGGTTTCATTGGGAAGCAGGGCTTGAGATGTCATTTCATCTCAATGTCGGGTAAAAACCCCACAAAATTGGAAGCAACGTCTCCAAAATGACCTATACAGTGTTGACGGGGAGGTTAAACCACAAGTAACAAACAAACAAACAAAATACATATCAGTTTATGTATACAAAGTCTCTACAGTCTGTTTAGCTATGAAAATGGCCTTATAGAGACTGCTCCTGTATGATATAAAAATAACACAAAAATGAATGAAAAAAAATTTTGGCTTCTCCAGCTATTTATTATTGTCATTTGAACATTTTATGCCATTTCTCATGTATTATTACTTGCGAAACCGAAAAATTCTCAAGGGCGGGACATACTTCTGTCCCGGCCCTCAAGTCAGCTAGTTAGACTGTGTAGGCAAGATGTCTGCCACTAACACAGTGAGATAAGGGGTGCAAAATCTGTTGTCTCAAGGGTAATACAAGAATAAGTATATGATAAAAATGGGTACTTCTACTCACCAGTATCAGAGGCCTGAGTGGCTGGCAATGTCAGTTTAGGTGGCGTATCAACACTAACCACATCAATAGTAGCACTACTTTCGGTTTTCACACTGATGCTGCTGCTGATGACGGACGCCTTGAGTCTTTCTCTCTCCAAGGCTGCCGCTGCAGAGAGCTGGCTCGCCAACTGTCGCCCCGCTATTGTCTCCATGTTCTTATATTCTCCTGATGTACGGATCTTAGGCGGGGACTGAAATAAAAGACCACCAAATAAATTAATGTATATAAGATTTTTTTATTTTTTTTATTTTGGTTTTGGTTTTACAACCCTTTAAAGATTATTTCACTCATATCGAGCCGATCGTTAATCAGAGGTGGGCAAAAACCGAAGTACCCGGAGAAAAACCACCTGACCTTCCGTTGCAGAACTTGGCGTCTCATATGTGACATGAGCGAGGCTCCAGTATGTTAGAAATAGGCAACTTTTTGGCCCATCATATGCGGGAAATCCCTAAAGGGGTACCTTGGCAAACAGTGCATGCCTGGATTAGACGCCGCAGAACGCGGCGTCTAATCTTGGCCCTCACTATTTGCAAACAGACTTTTCCGCCAAAAATAGCATAAAAATGAAAAAATAGGACTGACACCCCTTATATGACAAATGGACTTGTCCAACAAATAGCAATGGTAGAGTCCACTTGCATACAATGGGTTAAATCAAACCACTAACAGCACTGGTGGGTCGCTTGAGTCGGAGCTGGGAAAATAACAAACTGAGAATTAGTCTGTTTCATTCAACCCTGTATTTCATGCAAACAGTGCAGACCCTGCTCAGATGCCGCATTCTGCGGCGTCTGATCTGGGTCTACACTGTTTACCTTACCCAACATGTGTGTTCCGTCTAGATTTTACAAATAACCTATTTACACAACACCCTTGACTCTACAATGACAAGAATAACAAGTCTATTTCTATAAATAACCTTTACCTGGATTTAATACACACTTGGGCCTGTCTTGATGTCATTTCATCTCAATGTCGGGTAAAAGTCCCACAAAATTGGAAGCAACGTCTCCAAAATGACCTTTACAGTGTTGACGGGGATGTTAAACCTCAAATCAAACAAACAAACAAACAAAATTTAATACACACCAGTGATAATCCTATGAATATCACCAACATAAAGCTACTGTGCTTAGTAACTTCGGGCTGACTGACAAAGGGTTTAAAGCTGTGAAAACTGATCAGACCAAAGACCTAAAATCTCACATTCACATCAAAGAAACTGAGGTCAATGAGTCCAATAAATGTTATGAGAAGTCAATTTAGATGCAGTGATGCATGCAAGCACACACATACACATAGACTGTAAAATATTTTCTGCATTCCCCTCCCTATATCAGCGGACAAAATATAGTCAACCCTCTTTATACCGACACTTGTAATAACAACAAAACTCATTATAAGGACAATTTCAATGGAATGAATTCTTAGCTCAAGGCTTTCCCTCGATTCCATCGATGTGGGCTTCCCTCGGGTTGGAAATGCCCAAATCGAATCCATAGTCATGAAAGATTCTTGTAATTTAATACTCAAAGAAACAAATGTTATAAATATTTGTTAGAATGGTCTCAATGAGGTGGTTCTAACAAATGCCTATAATGATTCTAACAAATGCCTATAACATTTGTTTCTTGGAACAATGATGTGGTAAAGACCTTTTATAACCTTTTATACTCCTAACTGGGATTCTTTATAACGACAAATTCATTATAACAGCACAATAATAGGGAACAAACACTGGCTTTATAACGCAGGTCCTCTGTATGTTCTGAATCAGATCATGAGATATGGTGGGGTTACGAGAATACTGTTAAGCCTGATTTTTCATTTTGTTTGTTTGGAGTTTAATATCCCATTCAACACTATTTAGGTCATACCAAGCCATTCAGTTTACCTGACCACATTTTCCTGGCTTATACATAAACATTTAGCCAGAACCTTGCGCATGTGTTCTCCAGAAATTGACAGCTGCCCTTCTTGAATCAGCAGAAGGTAGTGAAAAAGATTTAATGAACCATCTCCGTAAGAGAATGCTGCCAACCCAGAAGGTATGAAATCCCAACCTGCTGTCACAAGTCTGACATGCATCCCATTGAACTACTGAATCTGGTAAAAGGCACCAGGCCCCAAGGTTTTAAATTTTTCGTCATGCTCAACTCTGCAGAACATGGAATTTAAAATGCTCAAATACAAATGAAAGAGAAAATTTTCCTGCTCATATCAGAACAGGCTTATCAATTTTAAAATGCCAACAATTGTTGGCATTTTAAATTTTATGAGCATGACAAATTTCATGCTCAAGTCAGTTGAGCACAAAAATGTTTTACAACCTCAGGGCCATCATAAAACTCACAAGCATGAACTTTTCTCAAATATGATTAAGATTGGTCATTGTTAGTATTGACAGACGAATTATTAAGACATGATCAGACCTGCTTAGTTACAAAGAATAGCAAAAATCATGAAACTTTGGATACAGAAACTACTGTACTATCCTGGCTGGGAACACAAAGGTGAAGATCAGACTGCGCAAATGCGCAGTCTGATCTGCCCCTTCGTTTTTCCCAAATGGCAACAAAAGATTTTCTCATGATGTGGCTGATAAAATGTTACTTGCAGGCTGTTTTTGTTCAGAATACAGTCGAACTTCGATGGCTCGAACCCCTTCGGGAGCATAGAATTTTGTTCGAAACAGCGGTAGTTCGAGCCACTATTGCATACTTCCAGAAAACACAACGGGGGTATTTTTGGACTTCTTTTCGGTGTTCTATGACATAAATTTATGTTGTGTGTACTCATTAGAATCGCCTCATTGAGGCGATTCTAATGAGTACACACAGCATACATTTGCAAGATAAAGGTAGAAAATCTCCTTAATTATCCCACACTTTTTCTTATGCAGAGGAATTCCCTAGGGACTCAAAACAGGGTTTGACTCAGCCATGGTAAACAAGCCATCGGTGTTCGAGCCATCGAAGTTCGACTGTATTTCTATAAAAGAGTTATCCTTTGGAAGCAAAGAAAACATCACAGAACTTAAAAGTATGAAGTGTACAGTCTTCTGGGCCAACACTAGCTAGTTTTGGCCAATTAGGCCTCATCACTGATCCTCAAATATTTTCAAGGTTCCACAAAGGAATCAATGATCCCAAAGGACAAGAAAATATAAACTACACTAGCCTCTGTGGTGTAATGGTCAAGCTACTAGCCTCATAAACCAGGGGCTGTGGGTTCGATTCTAGCTTCTCTAGACTTTCTGATGAGTCCTTAAACTGAGTTCCTGTCCTTTGTTGGTGGTGGCATGTAAAACTCAAAACATACACATATACTTACAGGCTGTGTTTTTTCTGGGGTGGAATCTGGTGTGGCATTGTCAGATGGTATAGGTCTAAATGCTGGAATAGTTTTGATGTTTGCATCCTTCTTCTGAAACATAATTAATCATTCTTATATACAGTAAAATTCCTATATTAAGACCACCTTTGGGACTGTTCAAAAGTGGTCTTAAAGACCACTTTTGAACAGTTCCAAAAGTGGTCCCAGACCAGAGGACTCTGTGTGCAGGAAACGCGAAGAAAGAGTAACTGCATGCTACTAAATAAGCTTTTAAAAACAGAATTAGTCTTAATTTTTGGTAATCTTAATAGCGGAATTTTACTGTACTTGCGTATGTTACATGTCAACTGATTGGATAACTTCAAAAATATGTGACAGTATATTCTGTGATATATTGTTGGAAACCCAGCGTCATCACGTAAAGCCCCTATTCATTGGATGGAATTTGGTTTCAAGCAGGTCACAGTGCCCTATTCATTGGACAGAATTTGGTTTTAACCCATTTTGTACCAGAAACCCCTAAACGGGTACCCTGGCAAACAGTGCAGGCCAGGATCAGACGTCGCAGAACGCAAAGTCTGATCAGGGCCTACACTATTTGCAAAAAGCTCAGCCATTTTCCAAATCAGTTTTGAGGAAAACACAACCTGACACCCCTAAATTTTGAAATGGACTCCTCCCATATATTAGGAGGAAGATTCCATTTGGTACAAAAAGGGTTAAGCAGGTCACAGCACTTGCCACAATATAGTACAATTTTTAACATAACAAGCGACTAAGTACATTAGAAAAGGGATAACTGTATTAAAAATTGTCCTTTTGGGAGATAAAACATCAGTATGATGATCACAAATGCGTCAACGGAGCTGTAACCATAAAACTGCCAATTTATCTCCCCAAATGACAACCTTAATTACAGCTGTCCCCTAATAATTCTAATTCTCCACCTTAATGTATATTTTGAGCGATTTGATTGGTTGAAATAAATTTTATACTTCGATAAATTCCATGAGCAAGAATCTCAGAACTATTTCACACAGCGACAGACAATAATATAACGTGACGCCTAATAGAACATTTAGAACCTGCGCATTACGTCATTGTTTATGAAGCAACATCAACAGCTTTCGATTAAAAGATAGTAAACTATTGACCACGTAACTGTTAGAAGACAAATAAACTGAATTTAAAGACTTAAGATTTTTCACTTGGTTTCTTTCAAAGATGGCAGCTTCTAATAAATTTAATAATCATTCTGCCGGGCCGTTGGTAAGTTAATTTTTACACTTCCTAAAGAATTTCTAAAATTTACCATTTTGGTGCCATTTTTAACATTTTGATGGCCAAGTTGAAATTATAAGGAATGAATCATCATTTTTGTGGATTTTATCGATGTATAAAACTCCAGCGAATCACTCATAAACTTGGCATGAATTTGGGCTTTATGCTGTCTGTGAGTGATTTGCTGGAGTTTACACACCGATAAAATCCACAAAAACTTAAAACCAAAATTTTACACAGCAAACCATTAGGATAACATACCCATTTGTGACAATGAAATCCACTAAATTGGCCATTTTTCAATAATAGAAAATATGTGATATCTTGTTTATGCTAAAAACCTAGATTGTGGGTGCTCGTTAATAATGCCTTGATGAACTGTTTTAAGCGGTGCTCATTAGAAAGGCCTCAATAAGCAGTGTTAGCGCTAACTATTTCTACATTGCGTCTGATGCAGGGGCTAGAAAATTTGCATCCTTGACTCTTTTTTTCGCATCATTGAGTCATTTGGGTAAAAACTAGTTGCGAAAAAGAGCTGTAAAAATAATGTTATGTCTTGTTTGTTGCCTACACTAGCCATTTTCTAATGTGTATATTGCTGACTAAAACTCTAAACTTCAGTAAATAACTCCTATGAGTGTTGATTGAATTGACATGGTGGTTGTTTCGTTCAACAGGCGCCAATAGCTCTGACTACTTATTATAAATTCACCACCTTGGACGATTATCACATATTATTAGAGCCAATTTGTGTCTTCGAGCATTCCGTCATGACAAATTTTAACTGCGCATGCCCAGCCATTCAGAGGGGCCAGGAATATGGCTTTCTGCCTGAAGGTTCCTCTTGATTCACTGCTTGTATGAGCAAGCAGTGAAGGTTCTGGCGAGACTGCGCAGGCTTGCCTGAACCTGAGCTGCTCGCATAGGCGATAAGTACCAAAATCGCTTGACGGGGCCCATTTGTGTTGCACCTGATGTAATGAAAAATAACCGGTAAACTGACACCAATTTTTGGTCAAGTTATATGGACTCACAGCTAAAACAGAACCACGTGTTGGATTATATTTATTATGGATGGAACTTTATTCTCCCTCTCTATCGCTGCACAGACTGGTCTGCACATCCACAACATGCTGTCATACAATGCCTCAAGTTGCCACAAGCTGTACATGTAACCAGAACTAAGTATGCAACTTTATTTTTTATCCTGTTCTTTTGGGTCCCAAAATGTTCACATGCATGAAGAATTAAAATGTTAGACTTTGGGAGAGAGTTAATTACTACTCATTATCTATCTTCTATCTATTGTGAATCAGAAGTGGCCTACATGCTGTGCATGATAAAATTACAACTTTTCATCTTAAGTAGCCGATAAAATTAGCACCCTAACGAGCTACTCAGATGTATTGTTTTTAAAGCAGCATGACTGGCGACGCATTATAAAAGAAGATTTGCATCCGCAGGAGTTAATTTTTCACGCCCAGTGCTAGTGAAATCACACCCCAGACGCATTTTAACATCCTCAACAAGACAATGAAGGATACCTTCGAAACATTACTACCGATTTGGACGGGCTTATATGTTAACTAACAACATTGTTAGCATTGAAGATATATAACCAGGTAAACAAGACTCACCAATTTCTTATAGTGATGCACACAGTACCCACAATATTTGACGTTGTCACCATAGTTACCAGCCTCCTCACAGAGGTGTCCATGTGCTTGTGCACTGTAATAAGATGGACAAGAGTTGTCAGAAGACAACATAGCTCGCCTTTGGGGGCCTAAGATAGATGAGGGCAAGTTATCAAAAAAAATTTCTTCTGTAAAACAGCCCAATAGACTGCAGCAAATGAAAGAGAACCAAAATGTACCCCTAATCATCCTGTTTTCAAGCCTTTCCACTGCAAAAAAAAAAAAAAACAAGAGTTGTCAGAAGACAACATAGCTCGCCTTTGGGGGACTAAGATGGATGAGGGCAAGTTATCAAAAAAATTTTCTTCTGTAAAACCGCCCAATAGACTGCAGCAAATGAAAGAGAACCAAAATGTACCCCTAATCATCCTGTTTTCAAGCCTTTCTACTGGAAAAAAAAATGAAAAAGGAATCTATATTTGATAAAAAAAATTCTACAAACTACCAAGTAATAACAAGGCATCACAGACGATACAAATCCCCTCGAGCAAGACAAATTTAAAAAAAGCCTAGTCTAGCATTTGTGTAAAATTACATTATATCCATCAATAAATGTAGGTACTTAAGAGTGATGACAAAGTTTTTCTAAAAATAGCCACAGTGACCTTGACTTTGAGCCCCAGACCCTGAAAGTTGAACTTCATACTCAACATTTGTATGAAGTTATCTTAAAATCCATCAATAAATCTGGACACTGGAGCAATGATCAAGTTTTTCTAAAAAATAGCCACAGTGACCTTGACCTTCAGCCCCTGACCCGGAAAATCAAAGTCACTCAAGATGTCATCATACCAAACATTTGTGTCAAGGTATATTAAAATCCATCAATAAATGAAGGCGCAAGAGCGATGACAAAGTTTTTCTAAAAATAGCCACAGTGACCTTGACCTTCAGCCCCAGACCCTGAAAGTCGAACTCGCTCAAGATATCATCATTGCCAACATTTTTGTGAAGTTATATTAAAATCCATCCATAAATGTAGGCACTAGAGCGATCACAAAGTTTTTTTCTAAAAATAGCCACAGTGACCTTGAACTTCAGCCCCGGAACCTGAAAGTCGAACTTGCTAGAGATATCATCATACCCAACATTTGTGTGAAGTTATATTAAAATCCATCAATAAATTAAGGTGCAAGAACGATGACAATGTTTTTTTCTAAAAATAGCCACAGTGACCTTGCCCCCGTGACCCTGAAAGTAGTGACCTTGACCTTAGGCCCCAGACCCTGAAAGTCAAAGTCACTCATTATATCATTATACCAAACATTTCAGTGAAGTTATATTAAAATCCATCAATAAATGAAGGCGCTAGAGCGATGACAATGTTTTTCTAAAAATAGCCACAGTGACCTTGACCTTGAGCCCCAGACCCCGCTATGTTTTTTATAAAAAACAAAAAAAAAAAAAACGTTCCTCCCCCAAAACATTTCAGTGAAGTTATATTTAAATCCATCAATAAATGAAGGCGCTAGAGCGATGACAATGTTTTTCTAAAAATAGCCACAGTGACCTTGACCTTGAGCCCCAGACCCCGCTATGTTTTTAAAAAGAAAAAAAAAAAGAAAAAAGAAAAAAAAAAAAAAAAACATTCCTCCCCCGGGATTTGAACTCACGCAGCTTGCAGGTAAACTTTAACATAGAGAAGTAAGGGAGGTAATACAGAGGAAAATATTAACTTCTCAAAAAGTCCAATTTAAGCCAAAAAACCTGTAAAATGAAGTACAATGATAATGTTAAATATTGTTTTTTTAGCAATTATTAATTATATATTCAAAATAAAGTTGTAAAACATCACATATAAGAGCTTGCAGGTAAACTTTAACCAAATGCGGACGCCGACGCTGACGCCGACGCCGGACGCCCGGGGGTATGGCAATAGCTCCCCCTTACTTTCGTAAGGCGAGCTAAAAATGAAAAAGAAATCTATATTTGATAAAAAAAAATTCTACAAACTACCAAGTAATAACAAGGCATCACAGACGATACAAATCCCCTCGAGCAAGACAAATTAAAAAAAGCCTAGCCTAGCATTTGTGTAAAATTACATTATATCCATCAATAAATGTAGGTACTTAAGAGTGATGACAAAGTTTTTCTAAAAATAGCCACAGCGACCTTGACTTTGAGCCCCAGACCCTGAAAGTTGAACTTCATACCCAACATTTGTATGAAGTTATCTTAAAATCCATCAATAAAACTGGACACTAGAGCAATGATCAAGTTTTTCTAAAAAGTAGCCACAGTGACCTTGACCTTCAGCCCCTGACCCGGAAAGTCAAAGTCACTCAAGATATCATCATACCAAACATTTGTGTCAAGGTATATTAAAATCCATTAATAAATGAAGGCGCAAGAGCAATGACAAAGTTTTTCTAAAAATAGCCACAGTGACCTTGACCTTCAGCCCCAGACCCTGAATGTCGAACTCGCTCAATATATCATCATTGCCAACATTTTTGTGAAGTTATATTAAAATCCATCCATAAATGTAGGCACTAGAGCGATCACAAAGTTTTTCTAAAAATAGCCATAGTGACCTTGACCTTCAGCCCAAGACCCTGAAAGTCGAACTCGCTCAAGATATCATCATTGTCAACATTTTTGTGAAGTTATATTAAAATCCATCCATAAATGTAGGCACTAGAGCGATCACAAAGTTTTTTCTAAAAATAGCACAGTGACCTTGACCTTCAGCCCCGGAATCTGAAAGTCGAACTTGCTAGAGATATCATCATACCCAACATTTGTGTGAAGTTATATTAAAATCCATCAAAAAATTAAGGTGCAAGAACGATGACAATGTTTTTTCTAAAAATAGCCACAGTGACCTTGACCCCGTGACCCTGAAAGTATTGACCTTGACCTTAGGCCCCGGACCCTGAAAGTCAAAGACACTCGAGATATCATTATACCCAGCATTTGGGTGAAGTTATCAATAAATGAAGGTGCTAGAGCGATGACAATGTTTTTCTAAAAGTAGCCACAGTGACCTTGAACTTGAGCCCCAGACCCCGCTATGTTTTTAAAAAGAAAAGAAAAAAGAAAAGAAAAAAAAAAAAAAATGTTCCTCCCCCGGGATTTGAACTCACGCAGCTTGCAGGTAAACTTTAACACAGAGAAGTAAGGGAGGTAATACAGAGGAAATATTAACTTCTCAAAAAGTCCAATTTAAGCCAAAAAACTTGTAAAATGAAGTACAATGATAATGTTAAATATTGTTTTTTTAGCAATTATTAATTATATATTCAAAATAAAGTTGTAAAACATCACATATAAGAGCTTGCTGGTAAACTTTAACCAACTGCGGACGCCGACGCTGACGCCGACGCCGGACGCCTTGGGGTATGGCAATAGCTCCCCCTTACTTTTGTAAGGCGAGCTAAAAAGGTCACAGCTTCAGGGAAATGGATACCGCATGTCAGTCCTGGTGCTGGTTAGAGCTGCCTAATTGAGGCAGTTCTAATGAGTACCCACAACCTATGACTTGGATCAGAAATAAGGAAAATAATCTTTGTTTTTGTTTGATTTGAGGTTTAACATCCCGGTCAACACTGTAAAGGTCATTTTGGAGACGTTGCTTCCAATTTTGTGGGACTTTTACCCGATACTGAGATGAAATGACATCTCAAGCCCTGTCGCCAAATGAAACCAACAGGGTTTATTAGCATGGACGGTCCGCCTCGTACCGCGGTTCCTGGACAGGCTTAGATCCTCTAAGCGGTTTACCAGTACTAGTGTGCGGGCCGGATTCAGCTCTGCGTGGAAGCATCATGCAGCCCATATATTTCTTCAAGCCCCTATGGGCGGGGGCCGGAATACCCCTGTAAACCCCAGGTTTCTCTAGAGTTAAAGTGGGGTTTTGGAGGGATGCTCATTACAAAAACTTGTTAACTTTAACTTGCTTACAGGTTTTTGTTTGTTTGATTTGAGGTTTAACGTCCCCGTCAACACTGAAAAGGTCATTTTGGAGATGTTCCTTCCAATTTTGTGAGACTTTTACCCGATATTGAGATGAAATGACATCTCAAGCCCTGTCGCCCGATGAAACCGATAGGGTTTATTAGCATGGTCTGTCTACCTAGCACCGCGGTTCCTGGACAGGCTTAGATCCTCTAAGCGGTTTACCAGTACTAGTGTGCGGGCCGGATTCAGCTCTGCGTGGAAGCATCATGCAGCCCATATATTTCTTCAAGCCCCTATGGGCGGGGGCCGGAATACCCCTGTAAACCCCAGGTTTCTCTAGAGTTAAAGTGGGGTTTTGGAGGGATGTTCATTACAAAAACTTGTTAACTTTAACTTGCTTACAGGTTTTTGTTTGTTTGATTTGAGGTTTATCGTCCCCGTCAACACTGTAAAGGTCATTTTGGAGATGTTGCTTCAAATTTTGTGGGACTTTACCTGACATTGAGATGAAATGTCCTGCCGCCCACTGAAACAAATAGAGTTTATAAGCATGGGTTGGCTTAGATTCTCTAAGTGGTTTACCAGTACTCATGTACCGTCAGTTTCAGCTGTGCGTGGAAGCATCATGCAGCCAATCTATTTCTTCAAGCCCGATGGGCAGGGCTGTTGTTCACATGTAATATAACGACAGAACTCATTACAATGACAATGAAACAAAACCAACACTCAAATGAGACTGGCTAATTAAGACGGGCAAGAATACTGCATTTAATACTTCTAGAAACCAATACTGTTGATATATCTTATAACTGTCTCAAGCAAATGGTGTGGACAGTCCAGGGAATGGATAACTTTGGGTTGCGTATCAATCCTCTTTCCACCAACATTCAATGTACAATATATCTATCTATTTGAGTGACCCTGTGTGTTTGGATGATCTAATACGACCTAATGCACCATTAATAATCAATATACTTGCTGCACAGTTTACAGCTTGCACTGACTCACTGATTTTTGCGGTCATCCCCAATCTACAGTAAAATTCCTATCTTAAGACCCCCTTTGGGACTATTCAAAAGTGGTCTTTAAGACCACTTTTGAACAGTCCGAAACGTGGTCCGTGACCAGAGTACACCTCTGTCCAAAAACACAAAGAAAGAATAACTGCATCCCCTTAAATAAACTTTTAAAACTAGAATACGTCTTAATTTTAGGTGGTCTTCATAGCAAAATTGCATTGAATATATATATGTAAATTCTGTTGTCCATTCCAGCCAAGAAAATGAAACTGAAAACAATTTTTTTGTTTTCCAAATTTTAAGTTTATGTCAAAATTTATGACTGGTCAAGATGCTCCTTTGAAAAATCTGATCACCTAAATTTCACAATGGCTACCATCTATCTTTCTAACCCATGTCACTCATAGCAATGACTAATTTGATTGGTTAACATCTATCTTAGACTTTTTCTGATTGGCTCAATTTTGAAGTGGTTTGGGCATAGAGATAATCTTTGTATGACTTTAGATTTGGTTTTACATATTTACAGCCATCCATGATTATTTCACACACAGGCCCTAATTAACCCTTAAGACGCTGAGAAAAACTACATATAAAAATGTTGTCTGCTTATGTCGTCTGCTAAATTCATTTTTTTTTGCAATTTTTTTTAAAAATGTTTTTACATACAGGCAAACAGGAGCAGTCTGATCTTGATCCACACTGTTGGCAAAAAATTAATTTTAAGGTAACCTGCAGACGACAAAGCAGGCGACAATAGTCGTGAATGGCATTTCATTGGTTAATTTTACAGCAAGGCAGGAGGAGGACAACTGCCTCACTTGTTTGTATTTTACTATTTATCAGCACAACAAATCTCAAGCTCAAGTTAGTTGAAAAAAAATTTTAACACCCTTGGGCCCAGGCCTTGATTTATTTGATTTGAGGTTTAACGTCCCCGTCAACACTGTACATGTCATTCTGGAAACGTTTTACCCGACATTGAGATGAAATGACATCTCAAGCCCCGACGCCAAATGAAACCAATAGAGTATATAAGCATGGACAGACCAACTAGCACCGCTTTACCTGAGCCAGCTTAGAGCCTCTAAGCGGTTTACCAGTACTCGTGTGTGCAGTCGGTTTCAGCTCTGCGTAGAAGCATCTTGCAGCCTATCTATTTCTTCAAGCCCCGATGGGCGGGGGCGCAGGGGTTAAACTTGCAATATATCTTACCATGTGACATGAAAATTCATTTTACATCCATTTTTATTGCACTGCATACACGCCCCGGCTGTTGCCTTGGATACTTCTCTCCCATTCTCCTCACAAATATAACACATCTGTAAAAATTAAAAAAAAATCAAACAAAAATACAAACTACACCACAACCTCTTTATAACATTATTAATGGGGTCCAAAACAGAAACCGTGTTATTTAAACAACAGTGTTATATCCAAACAAAAATGTATAGATTATATAGAAAAATGACCATTTATGGTCATTTTTCTATATAATCTATACATTTTTGGATCCATCCTGAAACCGTGTTATATCCATAATGGTGCTATAACAAACGGTGTTATAACGAGGTTATGGTGAACCATGTAATTTCAAAGGCTCAAACAACAAAGCATGGGTGAAAGCTCCAGGAATATTCAATACTGAAAACCCATACAGCTAAAACTGAAAAAATATTTTTCCCTATACAGTCAGTCAACTTCGATGGCTTGAACACCGATGGCTCGTTTGCCATGGCCGAGTCGCACCCGTTTTTGAGTCCCTAGCGAATTCCTCTGCATAAGAAAAAGTGTGGGATAATTAAGGAGATATTCGACTTTCATCTTGCAAATGTATGCTGTGTGTACTCATTAGAATTGCCACAATGAGGCGATTCTAATGAGTACACACAGCATACATTTATGTTACAGAACACCGAAAAGAAGTCCAAAAATACCCACGTTATGTTTTCTGGAAGTATGCAACAGGGGCTCGAATTTCCGCTGTCTCTAAAAATTTTCCATCGTCCCAAAGGGGTTGGAGCCATCGAAGTTCGACTATACTTTACACAGGAAGAAAAATCTCCCCTATACTAAATCCAGTATTTATTTTGTTTGTTTGAATTGAGGTTCTATATTCCCGTCAACACTATTAAGGTAAAGTGGGGCAAGTTGAACCATCCCTACATATAAACCATTTTGGTTTATTTCGTGGCAGGGCTTCAGATATCATTTCATATCAATTTCGGGTAAAAGCCCCACTTAATTGGATACAGCATCTCCAAAATGACCTAGATAATGTTGACAGGGATGTAAAACCTCAACACCAACAAGTAAATAAATAACCCATACCGAAATGTCAGAGTACGGAAGTCTGACTGTAAAGTGTGAAGCAATCACTGGTTGGTTGGTTGATTTGAGGTTTAACATCCCCGTCAACACTGTAAAGGTCATTTTGGAGATGTTTCCAATTCTGTGGGACTTTTACCCGACATTGAGATGAAATGACATCTCAAGTAGCATTCACTGTCAATAGCACAAACCTTGCCTTTGTAAATACGAAATACTGAATGTCAATATAAAAAGATGACCAACGGTACAAAGTTTTAGTCAATCACTGTCAACAGCACCTACCTTGCCAATGTAAATTGGTAGATTGAATGTCAGTTAAAGAGGGTTAACAATACAAACTTATACATCAGTCACAGCTACTGCCAATATCACATACCTTGCCAAACCTATCTGGTGGAACATTCTTCAACATAATTGGTTCCATAGTCTGGACATTAGCAAACCAGGCTTCAGGGATAAACAATGCACACACCACATGACACCAACCTGCAAATAAAAGAATCATTAACCATTTCATCCCAGACTTAACCCATTTTACCGGAAACTCCAAGAAACAGGCAGTTGACAAACAGTACAGACCCAGATCAGACGCCGCAAAATGCGGCGTCTGATTGGGGCCTACGCTGTTTGCAAAATTTTCAGCCAAATTCCAATTAGTTTTTGAAGAAAACACAACCCAACACCCCTAAATTTTGAAATGGACTCTTGCTATACGTGTGTATATGAGGAGGAAGATTCCATTTGGTACAAAATAGGTTAATTTTTACATGTCAGCAATTTTGTTCCTCCGATGTTATAGCACATTTCTTATCATTAAAAACTTACCTTATTCCTACATGTATTTTAAAATGGAATCTTCCACATTATATATGGCAGGAGTCCATTTCGGTATTAGGGGTGACAGGTTGTGTTTTCTCCAAAATTTATTCGGGAAATGCGTTCTGCGGCATCTGATCTGGGCCTGCACAGTTTGCAAAGGTGCCCCTTTAAGGGTTTCTGGTACTGAATGGGTTAACCTGTTCATCCCAGACTTTTATTTTTATGTGTCAGCAACTTTGTCCCTCTCATTTTACAGCACATTTCTTATCTTTAAATATTTATTGCTACATGTATTTTAAACCATTTGTACCAAATGGGATCTTCCTCATTATATATAGCAGGAGTCCATTTCAAAATTTATGGGTGGCAGGTTGTGTCATCTTCATTTATTTTAAAATGGCTGAATTTTCGCGAACAGTGTATGCCCAGATCAGATGTCGTGTTCTGCGGCACCTGATCTGTGTCTGCACTGTTTGACAACCCCTTTCGAGGTTCCCGCATGCAATGGGTTAAGTCCCCTTCAAGATTATTTCACTTTAAAATACATATGTATAATTGGCGAGAACTGGGGTATTTGGAGAAAATCACTTTCCCTTAGTCAAGCAACATGCTCTATTGTATATAACTGAGGCCTTCATTGATAAACAACCAATCAATTAGTCGGTGTTTCCTTCTGCAATATTATAAATCGAGTGTAGGACAACATCTCCTCTATTCATTTTTGCATATGTGGACGAAATCCCCTTCATGTTTTTTACAAGGTGGACATAATCCCCTTTGAAACTTTTTACAGGATGGGCATAATCCAGACTTGCCTACCCCCTTAGACAGAAAATTGTAAGATCCCATAAAAAAGCCGTAAGATTCAAATTTTATTCATAAGGGTTTTAAGGTATCTGATGCGAGCTCAAAATAAGCCCATTGCCACACGTTTTTTGTGTGAATGCAATGAATCGGCTGATTCAGCTGTTCTTTTTTTTTTCCTTTGAAAGGGCATCCATCTTGCCGATTATACCGAAACGAATTTGTTAAATGAACTGTTAGTACTTGTGTAAACAATATTTATTAACTTCTTCTGAATTACAAGAATACAATTACACGTTGTATGAAAAAAGTTCCACAGGATTTGAAAACAAGCATAAATCTCCTGCAATAAAGGAGCAGGTATATCCGTTTCCGATAATCTGAAAGTAACTAGAGCTGTCAGTGAAACTGACTAGGGCCCTGGCAGCGCTATCAGAGGAGTAGGAAAAAATTTGTGGACGGACAGACGGACGGACAGACAGACAGAAGGACGGACAGAGTGATTACTATAGGGCACCCACACTTTCAGTGCGGGGCCCTAATAACAAAGTTATTAATTGGACACAGGAAAGACCCTTTTTTTGACCTTTAACCTCTAAGTATGACCTTGACCTTTGAGGTACGGAGACTGTCACATTATGGTTAATATTTCTGCTAAGTAATATTTAAATCCATCCGGGTATAAGAAAGTTATAGATTGGACACAATAAAAAAGACGCTTTTTTGACCTTTTATCTCTAAGTATGACCTTGACCTTTGAGGTACGGCTGTGGGTCTTGCGTGTGACACTTCGTCACATTATGGTTAACAATTCTGCCAAGTAATATTTAAATCCATCCAGGAATAATAACAAAGTTATTAATTGGACACAGGAAAGACCCTTTTTTGACCTTTAACCTCTAAGTATGACCTTGACCTTTGGGGTACGGACCTGAGTCTTGCGCGCAACACTCCATCACATTATGGTTAACATTTCTGCCAAGTAATATTTAAATGCATCCAGGAATAAGAAAGTTATGGAGGAATAATAAAAAAAATTGTGGACAGACAGACATACAGACAGACAGACGGACGGACAGAGTGATTACTATAGGGCACCCACACTCACGTGTGACACTTCGTCACATTATGGTTAACATTTCTGCCAAGTAATATTTAAATCCATCCAGGAATAATAACGAAGTTATTAATTGGACACAGGAAAGACCCTTTTTTGACCTTTAACCTCTAAGTATGACCTTGACCTTTGAGGTAAAGCGTGTGACACTTCGTCACATTATGGTTAACATTTCTGCCAAGTAATATTTAAATCCATCCAGGAATAATAAAAAAGTTATTGGACACAGGAAAGACCCTTTTTTGACCTTTAACCTCTAAGTATGACCTTGACCTTTGAGGTACGGACCTGAGTCTTGCGCGCAACACTCCATCACATTATGGTTAACATTTCTGCCAAGTAATATTTAAATCCATCCAGGAATAAGAAAGTTATGGAGGATAAAAAAATTTGTGGACGGATAGACGGATAGACGGACAGACAGAGTGATTACTATAGGGCACCCACACTTTCAGTGCGGGGCCCTAATAAATTACATTACATTACTGGATACATATACACTTGAATGATATCAAAGAGAGAGAGAGAGAGAGAGAAGTGAAGTGCTGCATGCAATACGATAGGCTCATAGACAGTAGTACTCATGGCGTAAATCGCTTCGTCCTATGAATATAAGCATGGACAGCCTTGAAAATTTCTTCCCAATAAACCAATGAAATTTAATGTAATTTCGCACCGAGAGTAAGCAAGGAACGACAACTATTGTCTTGTTCCGGTATAAACGTGTGCTAACCAGACCCGAACCGGAATAATCGCACCGAAATACCGATTTTTTTTTTAAAATCAATGAAAATGGTACGGAATTCAGCCGGGTCGTAATTTGGACATGAAAATGGTAAGCCTTACGACCAAATCGTAAGGGTAGGCAAGTTTGATAACCCAGGGTTCGCACTAGCGGTCGCCAAAGTCGCCAAATGCGAAAAGAAAATAAATCTAGCGCAAATCTGTGTCATTTGGCGAAAACTAGTGGCGAAAAAAACTATAAAAAAGAAAAAGAAGTCCTATCCCGGTTATTGCCGACTTAAGCCGTTTACTGACGTGTATTTTACACCTTTAATAGACAACGGGACTGACAAATCCATTTCCCGGCTGACCGCGCAACTGCACTTTGACCTTATGACGCCCGGTCTGACAAGTGCAAAAAAAAAATCGTCTATAACTGTCAGTCTTTTTGAGTCCTTAAATCCGGTAAAACTATACCAGTAAGTAAATTGTAATAATTGCTGCACTGTCAATTCGAAGAAACCATTTGTGTATTTATTACGGTTCAAGTATGACACTATTGTTAATCCCGTTAATATAATTGCCACCCTGCGGTGCGTGTCGATAAGGTGTGAAAATATGGTCAAGTTAGGTCAATCATAAAATTTAATCAACAATCAATGTGAAAATGATTTAATCGCTCCTCAGACAATTAGCTACATCTAACGGTAATAAAAATGGACTTTTCTACGATCTCATGTATGGTTATGTTTTGGCGCCAAATAGCAGACGCTGAGTCGGAAAAGTCGAACGCTGTTGTTGGTTATTGACCCGGAGCTTCTGGGGATAATTCGGGAGCTGTGCAAAGCGCTGGTTTTCTATCCACCTCTATTCACAACCGTTTAGCTATCGAGAAAATATTTTTACCCTGTTCCTAACGTTTTCTTTTTTTTTAATGAAAAAATACACACAATGACATTAAATACATGTTGGGGTGCTGGTGTCGGATGACGTCATTTACCGATCCTGTGCAGCTAAATGGTAGCGGTGGTTTGTGGGCGGCGCTTTATATCAATTCAAAAATCACCGATCGGCTGTTTCCTTATGTCTTGTCTTCGCCGGACATTGCCGGAAAAAAGCATGTAGTCCATGACCTCGGCTATAAGACGGGACCATTTTTGGGGCTCATTTGGAGGGAAAAATCCTCGACTTATAGCCGAATTTTTACGGTAATGTGATCATGTGATCAACCAAAATGGCAGCCTCCATGACCTAACAACGCTTACATGTTGGAGCAAAAACAAAAGCATTTAAGCAAGGTTTTGTTGCATTTCAGGGAGAGAAGGTAATGCCGCTGGAAGTCGGAAAACTCAAGCTATCTAAATGATTTTGGTGTATGGATTTTGCTAAGCTATCTGTCGGCAAGACAGCATAGATGACTGGTTTGACGTGTGACCGTGTTGGTTTCATCGAAAAACCAGGGGTCTTTAGGCGCACCTACAGCCCATTACACACGTCCATAAAGGCCACAAAAGGACAGTCTGTGCATTTAAGCTTCAACCCTTTAAGTGCCAAAGAAAATTGTAGAGCAGATCTTTTTTATCCATGTTCTGCATTTTGCGAAGAAGTTTCTTCAACTGGCTCAGGTTTTAAGATTTTGGCTCAAAAAAAATTAGATTGGCGAAGGTGATGGCAAAAGTAAAAGAAATCCTAGCGCGAACCCTGTAACCCCCCTCATGATTTTTACAAGGTGGACAAAATCCCCATCCATAAGATGGACAAAATGCCCCTTGCTGATTACTGCCATAGGAATGGTTCTCAAATGGTAGATGAGACTGTGTCCATCGGTCATACACACTGTTCCCTGATATACGAAAATACCAAGCCCTATAGAAAAACAGCCGTAAATGGTGACTGGTCTTTTTTCTTCATAATCTACAGATAAACTTTTGTTTGGATATAACATGACAGGTTCTTCTTTGGACCCCAACAGTGCTATATTGAGGCTCTGGTGTACCAGGGCATTTTCTGCCTGTTCAGCAGGGCCGAAAATGCCAAAAAGCCTCAAATTTTCCCAATTTCACCATATTTTTCCCAATAATATGACGGGAAAAAAAATCTCAGCTGATTTTAACAAAAGGAAGCAGTGACAACATTACTTGGCTAGACTTTAGAATCTGTCCACCACTGTTTACTGAGTTAAGTGAGTTAGGAGTAGTTCACTGATGGTTAAAGTTAGATTAGGAGTAGGGCAATCATGGTAAGGATTAGGTAAGGGTAAGATTAAGGTTAGGATTTCTCTGATGAAATGTTTTCCCAATTTTGGTGTTTTGTCGATATTTTTTCCCAATTTTTCCCAGGGGCCGTTTCCCAAAATACCTGAATAAAGCCCTATGAACCAAATACTGGTGAATGAATTACTGAAAAGTAGAAGTAAAACAAAGATCAGGAATTGATACAATTAACTTACTCCACCCATAAAAGACACCAAAGGGAAAGAAATACAAACATTAAGCGACCAGACCATAATGGAAACCCAAACAAAGGAAGGCCATAAGGACAGTTACTTTCCCACAAAATGGCCATATGGCCATCCAAAACCAAAAGACACAAGCGACACACACAGTAAGTAACAAACAACAACATAAATAAATCGCCACAGAAGAGCCGCCTTGGAACGGTCAGTGGAAGATTTCCACTGGGGGGCTTAAATCGATTTTACGTGGCCACAATCCTCGCCCTTACTTCCGTCGCGATTTAGACAAATAATTTGTTCAGTCCGCATGAAGGCCTCCTAACTCATCAGTGCAACATCTCCGTGAACACAAAAATCAAAGAACCACAGAGGTGAGACAACGGTGAGGACTCGACAGCAAGAAACCACTGAAATGCTGGAGCAAAAGAAAACCAACAGTTAGACTCCGATGAGCCCGACCAGAGACAGAGCATCAGGCACCAACATCAGGCTGGCAAGCTCTTTTTCAACCTTGTAAGAAATGCAGACTTTGGTGACTGATTATTACCTCCACTGTCCGTTCTTTTTAATGCTCCATCTTTCAATGGACAAAGTTCACACCTCTGGAATGAAAAAATACAACACTACACTATAGACATGTACAAAGTCAATGTCATACAAGATAATAAATAATTTAAGGCTGTTAGCCTCATTTTTCTGGTTGACAGAAACACTTCCGGTTCAATACACCACTCACTGTACATGTGGCATAAATCATTGTCTATAAATACTATTGTTTAAGAGTCGTCCTATCAAAATTATTTACCATGATCAATTTTAGGCATTCAACTGCTTCTATTTCAAATAAATTTAGGTAGAAAATGTATCTGCTTTGACCTTACTTCCCTTTTCATCAATAAAACATGCCTATATAATTTTGACCCGCTTGAACCACACTTTTATATACATGTAGGAAAACTCACATGGGTAAACCTTATTTTTCTTATTTATTTTCTGCTCTAAAATATAGATCTATATTTTGAGCAGAAATAACAAAAATATCACCATTTTTTACCTTAAAATATTCGTTTTTCGGTGGTAAAATTTACTACATGTATGTATTTGCATAGGCACGTTTTCATAATGACACTTCATCAAATGAGGTGCATCAACTACATTTCTTTGTCTCCATTCCTATCATGCAGACTAAGATTAACTCATTGTATGCTAGTGGACTCTTCCATTGCTATATGTTGGACAAGTCCATTTGTCATATAAGGGGTGTCAGGCCTATTTTTTGTTTTTATTCTATTTTTGATGGAAAACTCTGTTAGCAAATAGTGCAGGCCCTGATCAGATGCCGCATGGCCAGCTGAGTTTCACATGACTGATTTCCCCTGAAGCTGTGCTGTAGATCGTACAGCAGGTCATGTGTGTTCATGCACTTGGCCAAGTGGGAAGCCATGATATGATAAAGGATCTTGCACAGTATGTGAGAGAGATCGGTCTGTAGTTAGCAGCCGATGATTTATCCCTCTTCTTAAACATTGGTGCAACTAAAGCTTGGCACCAAATTTTCAAATCTGCAGACAGCTTACATGCAGATCGCTCAAATATTATTTGTAGTATTAGAGCAACCTCATCTTGTAGTTTCTGCAGGAGAAAGGGGTTTGAGTTTGTCTAGACTGGTAGCTTTTCCAGGTTTGAGATTTGCTAGAAACTTCAGGATGCCCTCCACCAATAAATCGAACTTATCCACTGGAGGATTTAAGCTCACAGTATCAGGGGGTAGCCCATCAGGTTAATCAAAACTGTCATCAGCCATGTTCTGGAGCTTCATCTTGCAAAGTCTAGACAGTGACAGGGGTTCTTTTGTGGTAAAAACTAAGGCTGACATGATTAATCGGATAATTGACTAATCAATCGATAAATTCCACAAAAATGATTATCATTACTGATTTGCTTGTAATCGATTATCTGATAAGAACAACTTAAGACCCAAACTTGTGCCTAAAATAGCTGGATGAGTGGCAAATAGTGCGTTCTGCAGCGTCTCATCTGTATCTACATTGTTTGCTTAGGCCTGTCTGTTCAAATACATATGGTAAAGAACAACATATGGTAAGAGTCAAGCTCAGACAGAAAGCCAGGCAGGTAAAATTATGACAAAATTTTTACTGATTACTATTCGATCACCGATCACAATGGCAGGACTGATAATTGATTATCTTTTCAGCTCCGATTAGCCCGGACTAAAACTGCAGATTGTGAAGGTCGGCTTTTTGGTTCATATCCTTAACTAAATCATCTTTTATAAGAGTGGAGGAGCCAAGCTGGTCTTGCCTTGAGGATTTCAAAAAGGAGAGTAACTTCTTACTATCACAGACTGATAATTAAGAAACAGATCAGCTCTAACTGTGTTTTGTTGAGAAATAAATTACAGTTTGGAGGTCAGCTGTAAAGTAGATCAAATCACGTGCATGTAACGTGCATGATTTGTCTACTTACGACTGACCAACAAACTGAGATTTATTACCCAACAAATCACAAACTAGAGCTGATCTATTTCGATTCTAACAGGCTGAAAATCGGCAACAATGCTGTTGTTTCCTTCAAAATCTCACAACTTTTCGTCATTGTTTGAAGAAATTCCGCTAAAATTATTGACTGAAACACACACATTTTTATCCTATTCTAACGTATTTGATGCGAAAAAATGACGTTATACCGTCTAACGTCAAGGAAATCGACTAGTGACGTCATAAATTGACAGTTCTTAATGACGTCACTCATCACTCTCTTTCTTGTCGTGATTTGTTGCAGAGTAAAACACAGTTATTTTCCATTGCCTATATAGGCGTGCTGTGTTAGAATTTGTCATTGACATGTATGCCAAGAAGACTGTCAAGCTAGATGAGGAACGATGTTTTGATTTTGCTTTTGGTGGCCTTTTGGAGATTAATAAATTGAGCTCTATCCTTGGTCTCTTAATGGTGCTAAGGGTGCAGTAGGAGTGAAAGAAAGGACTAAACCCAGGATATCTTGATGTGCATCAAAACAAAGCCCCCCCCCCACATTGGCCCACAATGGTTAAGTTTATCTCCCTGGTAAGAGATTGGAGCTAATTTCCCATGTTACAGATGCTGCTGAATGAATATCATTGGACATGTCACTATTTTAAAACAATTCCGATAATAAACTGACATGATTAGCCCCCCCCCACCCCAACATCTCCCCAAACCCCCACACTTGGGCTTGGAGAAATTTATAGGAGGTTTTAGGAATTCTGTTTATGATGTCATTCTTGCGCATGCGCAAAATACTGGCCGTCAATTGAAACGGCCATCGCTATTCAAATGTATTGGCGGAACTTAAGATGCTAACAATATTCAGACATTTCCAAGGTTGGCAAAAAGCCGGTCAATATGAGTATTGACCGGGCCAGTGGTTAAAACCGGTTTTAACCGGTCAATTGGTGGTCGATTAAATCACTGGGTATATACCTCTGTCCTGTTGCTAAACTGGTCTTTAAACTTTCCCCGTACATCATGTACATGTTAGACTATATTTTCATCACTGAACAAGATAAAATAGTTTTTATTAATAACAGTAATTATTTGAGGTGTCTTTTATTTCATCAGAAGTCAAAAGACATTATTGCTGGTCAATTGACTCAATGAACTGTACACAGGTCTGTTCTTTTCAATCAAACAATCTTTATCATTATTCTTTTTTCCTTTATAGGTTAGATTGTTTGTTCATATTTTGATTTACAGGAATATGAATAAGCTGAATGTATCATGGATTTTGAAGGATTTATGAAAGGTCCTTTATTTATTAACCAAACAATATTGGAAGATTCACTGATGTCTTTTAATATTTAAAAGTATCTGCAACACCTGTAAATTGCTGTCAAAACAGATTAACCCATGCCACTGCAGTGGGTGTGGCAAAGATCTGATTGCTAAATTGACCAATTACATGTCCCTAATAGGGGTATTATAAACTGACACCAGGCTTTATTCGTAATGTGTGAAATTTTGATTTATATGCAATATAGACAGTATCTTATCATCAAGTTATTACTGAAGGTGTCAAAATGAATGAAACCTAAAGACCCAATTTGAAACTTCTTCACCATTTTGGAAGATAAACAACAACAACAAAAAAAAAACAGTGCAAGGTGTTGAAGTTAATGCTAAGGTGACTGATGGGTCATAGACAAAAATGCATAGGGCTGAAAAAGCCAGAAAGTATTGCTAAGAGGCCACTTGAAGAAATAACATCTGAACCTGAAACTCTATCAAATGATCAGCCTCCAGCAAAGAGAGCAAAACTTCAAAACAGTTTCAGTAGCTTTGCTCTTTTATCACTAAAATTATTCAATTGACCACTCAATATTTCAATCGACCAGTATTGACCACTTTGGGAGTATTGACCGGGACGGTTTTAACCGGTTAAAACCACTGGTTAAAATTGCCCCTGGTTTTGACCGCCCAACCTTGCACATTTCAGAGAAAATATACTCGTTTTCATTGAAATAATGCCTTGAGAAGGAAAGAATGATATTTTACTGTCATTACCAAAATTCATTTATCCTAAATCCGTTTTTAATTGACGAAAATCATTTCGTGAATGGCCCATGTCAATGGCTTGAGATACCGTTATTCACAAAATAAGTTTTTACGTAACTTTCGTTTTATTTGCTATCTACATGTATCTTATCTATCCATCTATCTTGAGAAATCTGTCCAAGGATCTGTCTAAATGTGCAATTTAAATGTCCATACTGACAGTCGAAATAAACTAGTGAGTGGACTGAGGGAGGGGCATTGAGTCAATGCTGGTTCTGACGTCATGCTGTCGACACCCACTCCAACTCACTTCATTGACACATAACCGTTGGCATGAGAGAGAGAGAGACAGAGAGAGGGGTTTGACTGACAAACTGACAGTCGACAGACAGACTGAATGACTGACTAACAGATGAATGGACGGACTGTTAGACAGACAAATAAACAAATAAACATACTGACAGTCGAAAAAAAAAAAAAACCCAATCAGTGGACTTACAGACGGGCGTCGAGTCAACGTTGGCTCGACGCCATGCCGTCGACAACCACTCCAACTCAATTCAATGGCATGTGACCGTTGAGCTGGTTTGACTGATCCCTGTATCCAAGAAGCTCATAACCCTTTTGTACCAAATGCAATCTTCCTCCTTATATATAGCAGGAGTCATTTTCAAAATTTAGGGGTGTCAGGTTGTGTTTTCTTCCAAATTTATTTTGAAAATGGCCAAACTTTTTGCAAACAGTGTAGGCCCTGATCAGATGCCACATTCTGCGTCTGGTCTGGGCCTGCACTGTTTGTCACTTACCTCTTTTAGGGTTTCCAGTACCAAATGGGTTAATGTAGACCTAAGGGCTGGGCAGGTTGAACCAATCTACAAATCTACCAGATTTTACTGTAAAATCTTGCACTTGCGAAGGAGTGTTTAACATTCTTATGCTCTGAAAGGGTGTTCTACATTTGTTTTGAATTTAATGTTCCAATCCCACTGAGTCTTGATGGGTCCGAGCACTGGGCAAATGACATTTTATTATCGCCTATGAAATGTGACGTTTCATCAATGTTGCAATGTCAAATTCAATGCATCGCTTTGAAGTTGGTTTGATGTAGACACGACGTTGTTGACATGCTACATGTCGGTTGACGTAGCGTCATTTAACGACAAACTGTAATTTACATCTGCCTGCATTCGCTAATTGTTGGTGCGCTAAGACAGAGAGGGAGAGAGATATATCGTATGTACAATATATCATTTTCGTAATGCAAAATTTCACATCTGACAGCATATCAGTGTTTCTCCCATTATCTTACATTAGAATTCCCCAAAAGTTTAAAAGAATTCCACTGTTTTACGCTGTAATACACACTTTATCTGTCCCACTGCCTTTGAAGCAATACGACAGATGACAGCCAGGGCTTTTCCCGTTCTATTTTTAGAACCGGAAGTACGTCACAAAAAAAGCTCCTATAGATTGGGCTGCATGGTGCTGAATCCGACTGCACATGATCAGAATCAGAATTGTTACTGGTGACACGTCAAATGACATTCAAACACCAGGACCTGTGATGTGGGAAGTTAGTCCCAAGTTCAAACCAAAGAGGTAAATTTAGCTACACAATCATCAGCACCTTCAGCTGTCGAAATAATCGAATCGGGAAGGGCATTCCAATTTCTAATGGTTCTGGGGAAGAACGACTCTTTATAAATGTCAGTTCTTGCGCTAAAGGTCTGAAACGCCAACGAATGGTGATTTCTACAGTGTCTAGCTGGGGGAACAAAGCCATCTGTTGGATGATGATGATGATGATGATGATTTCGTGTTTAACGACGCGTCAACCCTCTTTGTGGGTCATAAGCGTCAGTCGGTTAATGGTTAAACGGCATGAATAATTATGACGATATTAAAAGTAACAAGTCAGAATGATAATGTATAACAAGAGGCCCATGGGCCACTATGCTCACCAGAGCTGATGGACACAGCCCACTGGCAGCCATATACTTTATTAAATCATGGCAGTCCAAAGCCAATGGATGCTACAAATGAAATTCGGACACAATCACCCAGGTATCTTCTAAGGACACAAAGCAAAGGTGCCACTGCTTGTAAAACTACATAAAGGTTGAGGTAAAGCTGTCACCTTTAGAGGGCGTACAAGGTAAATGTTAATGATGCATGACACATGTTCGATGAACGCAGGGTGATCACAATGGCTTTAGAACCTTGTGCACAAATGCACTTTATGCAAGGATTAGTCAAAGAGCTGTACCGATGGGCCTTCGTGGCCTAGTGGATAAGAGTGCTGACTCTTAATCATAAGGTCTCTCACTGCTGTAGTTCAAGTCCAGGTACTCTGGTTTTAACCCACCTTTGATTAATGATATGCTCGATATTAGTGAAAAAATCTTGAAAGGGCTGTAAAACCAAAAACAAAAACAAAACAAGAGGGCCATGATGGCCCTGGATCGCTCACCTGATCCATAGTGTAACAAGTGGGCCCCAGAGAGGGCCATTATTGGCCCCAGGGCTTTAATGTACATAATGTTGAGGGAGGTCTTAAAGGTGAAGCTTCATACCAAACATCAACAAAGGCTAAAATTTGAACAATCTTGTCAAAGGTCCACTAGATGAAGCTACACATCAAATATCAAAGACCTGGGCCTAGCGGTTTCAGAGAAGAAGATTTTTAAAGATTTTGCCTATATAAGCCTATGTAAAATCAAAGGGCCCCGGGACAGGGGCATTTTTTGCCCCAGCACTATAGTTTGAACAATCTTGGTAGGGGTCCACTAGATGAAGCTTCATACCAAATATCAAAGTTCTGGGCCTTGTGGTTTCAGAGAAGAAGATTTTTAAAGATTTTCCCTATATAAGCCTATGTAAAACCAAAGGGCCCCGTGGCAGGGGGGGGATTTTTTGTCCCAGCACTATAATTTGAACAATCTTGGTAGGGGTCCACTAGACGAAGCTTCATACCAAATATCAAAGTCCTGGGCCTTGTGGTTTCAGAGAAGAAGATTTTTAAAGATTTTCCCTATATAAGCCTATGTAAAACCAAAGGGCCCCGGGGCAGGGGCATTTTTGGCCCCAGCACTAAAATTGGAACAATCTTGGTAGGGGTCCACTAGATGAAGCTTCATACCAAATATCAAAGTCCTGGGCCTTGTGGTTTTAGAGAAGAAAATTTTTAAAGATTTTCCCTATATAAGCCTATGTAAAACCAAAGGGCCCCGTGGCGGGGGCATTTTTGGCCCCAGCACTATAATTTGAACAATCTTGGTAGGGGTCCACTAGATGAAGCTTCATACCAAATATATAAGACCTGGGCCTTGTGGTTTCAGAGAAGAAGATTTTTAAAAATTTTCCCTATATAAGCCAATGTAAAAGCAAAGGGCCCCGTGGCGGGGGCATTTTTGTCCCAGCACTAAAATTTGAACAATCTTGGTAGGGGTCCACTAGATGAAGCTTCATACCAAATATCAAAGTCCTGGGCCTTGTGGTTTCAGAAAAGAAAATTTTTAAAGATTTTCCCTATATAAGCCCATGTAAAACCAAAGGGCCCCGTGGCGGGGGCATTTTTTGTCCCAGCACTAAAATTTGAACAATCTTGGTAGGGGTCCACTAGATGAAGCTTCATACCAAATATCAAAGACCTGGGCCTTGTGGTTTCAGAGAAGAAGATTTTTTAAGATTTTCCCTATATAAGCCTATGTAAAACCAAAGGGCCCCGGGGCGGGGGCATTTTTGGCCCCAGCACTGTAATTTGAACAATCTTGGTAGGGGTCAACTAGATGAAGCTTCATACCAAATATCAAAGACCTGGGCCTTGTGGTTTCAGAGAAGAAGATTTTTAAAGATTTTCCCTATATAAGCCAATGTAAAACCAAAGGGCCCCGTGGCGGGGGCATTTTTTGTCCCAGCACTATAATTTGAACAATCTTGGTAGGGGTCCACTAGATGAAGCTTCATACCAAATATCAAAGTCCTGGGCCTTGTGGTTTCAGAGTAGAAGATTTTTGAAGATTTTCCCTATATAAGCCTATGTAAAACCAAAGGGCCCTGGGGCGGGGGCATTTTTGGCCCCAGCACTATAATTTGAACAATCTTGGTAGGGGTCCACTAGATGAAGCTTCATACCAAATATCAAAGACCTGGGCCTTGTGGTTTCAGAGAAGAAGATTTTTAAAGATTTTCCCTATATAAGCCAATGTAAAACCAAAGGGCCCCGTGGCGGGGGCATTTTTCGTCCCAGCACTCAAATTTGAACAATCTTGGTAGGGGTCCACTAGATGAAGCTTCATACCAAATATCAAAGTCCTGGGCCTTGTGGTTTCAGAGAAGAAGATTTTTAAAGATTTTCCCTATATAAGCCTATGTAAAACCAAAGGGCCCCCGTGCGGGGGCATTTTTGGCCCCAGCACTATAATTTGAACAATCTTGGTAGGGGTCCACTAGATGAAGCTTCATACCAAATAACAAAGACCTGGGCCTTGTGGTTTCAGAGAAGAAGATTTTTTAAGTTTTTGGTGAAAAAAATCTGTTTTTGGCTCCTGTGACCTAGATGTGCAACGGACCGGAACCATTTGACCCATATTCAAACTTGACCGAGATATTGTCATGATGATCATTCTGAGCAAGTTTGATTAAGATTGGACCAAAATTGTGGCCCCTAGGGTGTTCACAAGGTTTTTATATGATTTGACCCGCTGACCTACTTTTTAACCCGATATGACCCATATTCGAACTGGACTGAAATATTGTCACAATGGTCATTCTGAGCAAGTTTCATGATAATTGGACCAAAACAGTGGCCTTCAGAGTGTTCACAAGGTTTTTCTATGATTTGACCTACTGACCTACTTTTTGACCGGACATGACCCATATTCGAACTTGACCAAGATATTGTCATGATGATCATTCTGAGCAAGTTTGATTATGATTGGACCAAAATTGTGGCCTCTAGGGTGTTCACAAGGTTTTTCTATGATTTGACCCGCTGACCTACTTTTTAAGCCGACATGATCCATATTCAAACTTCACTAAAATATTGTCACAATGATCATTCTGAGCAAGTTTGATGATGATTGGACCAAAACTGTGCCCTCTAGAGTGTTCACAAGGTTTTTCTATGATTTGACCTACTGACCTACTTTTTCACCCGACATGACCCATATTCGAACTTGACCGAGATATTGTCATGATGATCATTCTGAGCAAGTTTGATGATGATTGGACCAAAACTGTGGCCTCTAGTTTGTTCACAAGAAAAAGTTTACGCACGACGGACGACGGACGACGGACGACGCACGACGACGCCGGACATCTTACGGTCACAAAAGCTCACCATGACCTTCGGTCAGGTGAGCTAAAAAAACAACAAAAAAAAAAAAGACCCTTACCTCTTTTACCTCTTGTAAGCCAAAATGTTAGGGGCCCAGGTAGCGTAAGAACATGACTCTTCCCCTCACACAGCCTCTCCAGCATCAAATTATCAAAACTTGTTGCCAGACAGGGAAGCTTGTCTGACTCAGACCTTGCCAAGATATATATGTTTTGAGCAAAAGTGCAATTTTGTGCGCACATTCATGGCTATTGACTCCACCCTGGAGTAGCTCTTGCCATATAAGTTTATAAAACTTCAATTTACTGGTAAGCAGTATTATCATTTGTTTGGCAACAACTAAGTATTTTGCAGTGCTGATACACACTTTGAAGTGAACAAAATTAAATAAAATGCTATATATATCTTGTATTCTATTCCATATCATGTTGCATATTTTTCCTATGTTATGCCGTTTGTGTTTTCCTTGATCATTTTTCCCCTCTGTTTTCCATCCATTGACATATCTACCAGTCTGAAACATTTCTGTCTTGCTCTTTGATAGATAAGGCCATCAACTCCTACAGCTTTTGGATAAAACTACTGGCACATTTCTGGCAACCTTTTTAGCATATTTTCAGTGAACTTCTGGCACAATTCTTGTAACCTCCTGACATACTTCTTGTAAACGCCTGGCATATTTCTAATAAGCTCCTGGTACATTTCTTGCAAACTCCTGGCATATTTCTTATAAACTCCTCGCACACTTCTTGTAAACCCCTGGCACATTTCTGGCAATTCCTGGCAATTTTTTAAGTAAATTCCTGGCACATTAATTTTCTTGTAAGTGCCCGGCAAAATTCTTGTTACCTCCTGCCATATTACTTGTAATCTCCTGGCACTTTTCTTGTAATCTCTTGGCATATTTCTTGTAAGCTCCTTGCACACTTCTTGTAAACTCCTAGCACATTTCTGGCAAACTTCCAAGCATATTTTTAGTAAATTTCTGGCACATTTCTTGAAAACTCCTGGTAAAATTCTTGAAACCTCATGACATATTTCTTGTAACCTCCTGGCATATTTCTTGTAATCTGCTGGCACATTTCTTGTAAACTCCTGGCATATTTCTGACAAACTCCTGGTACATTTCTTGTAAACTCCTGGCATATTTCTTGTAAACTCCTCACAAACTTGCGTATTTTCAGTAAACTTTTGGCACATTTCTTATTCACTACTGGTACAATTCTTGTTAACTCCTGACATATTTCTTGTAATCTCCTGACATGTTTCTAGAAAACTCCTGGTACAATGTAAACTCCTGGCATATTTCTTTTAAACTCCTAGCACACTTCTTGTAAGCTCCTGACATATTTTTTTTAACTCCTGGCATTTTTCTGATATAACTACAGGCATATTTCTGGTTTGTGTTCAAATTTATGTCTCAAAAGCACCATAGATCAGCTTATGATCAGTCCAGTAAGCTTCAATAACATCACTAGAACATGGGCAATTTGCAAACAACAGATCTAGCAATGACCCAGAATCAGTAGTAGGTTTGCTGATGAGCTGTTCGCATCCTAATTGTGTATGCATAAAATCTACAAAAGTCAAAGCGGTCATATTTGCATCCAAGTTGAAATCTCCAAGAATAACTAATTTGGCATTCAAATCTATCAATGGCATCAAATGGCATAACATATTATTTTTCAGAGCAGTTTGCGAGCTTTTGGGATACTTGTAGAAAACCACAACTTGAAAAGAACACTTGTAACCTTTCTTTAAAGTAGCCAGCATGAATTCACATGCACTAGAATGGAATTTGTCTATCTTCTGAATTTCTAGACATTCTCTTACATATAAAGCAAGTCCATGATAAGGTCTATTGGCAGTATAGTGTTGTGTTTCATCTAGCCTTATCAGCCTGAACCTATTGAGATTAAACTGAATATTCTCATCTCTTGAGCATAGCCTAGTTTCTGCAAAGCCAACAACATCAGCTGATAACACATTTGGTTCATGCTCAATTTCATGAAAATGCTTGTGCAAGGACCTTGCATTGTTAAACAGAACCTTTATTTTACCAGGATCAACTTTGTAGAGTGGAGTATAACAGAGTTCAAGAAGACCTTCTGTTTGCAACCGCTGCATCTCTACTTTGACCTTTTCATCAACAGCCAAAGCTTCTTCATTAAGATTCAAAATGAACAAATTTTCCAGTTTTCTTACTCTGCTTAAAGCAACATAGTGAATATGTGGTTGTTTCCTAACTCTTGATTGAGACAAGTCCACAACGATTTCATCAACTGTAGACCCTTGGGCTTTATGGACTGTTTTTCCAGCTGAAGGTTTCAAAGGAAACTGAATTCTCTGATAAGTTTTAAAATTGTATATGAATGATCGTTCTATGTCAAATATTGGTGTCCAGGCCTTATGAATGTTTGAACTGTACAAGCCCCTATTAAAAGATTTCTCACGTGTCAAACTGCCAATGCTAGGATCATCAAACAAAACCCAAATTATACTTGGTCGATCAGTTCCTTCCATTTTACGTTCAATGTATTTTGCAACACATGTGGATCCATTTGTCAAACCATCCTCTACATTGATATTTACTGTTATATCATAAACCATTCCAACTGCTATTTTCAAATGTTTTTCTAAATTTGCTGTTTTGTTAGAATCTTCTGGAAGTGACTCAATTAGAGTTTTGCTTTTTTGTGCTGAGATGTTAGCAGCAACAACTGTATCATGACAAGGAATAATGATTTTTTCCTCTGATAATCTGCTCAAAACACTATCATTGTGTCTAGCCACAAACTTGTTTTCGGTAAATAAATGAGGAGCCTGTTTTGGATAAGCATCTACTTCAGGATCAACAGTGTGCCTCTTTAGCTCAATTCTGTCATCTTCTGTCAGCTCATTTTGCCTCAGACGATTCAGCAACTGTGCAAAGTGAATATCATCTTTCTGTCTCATGATATCAACAAGTTCATACATTCTGAAATGATCTTTCCATAAATTAGGAGCTAGTGCTGAAGCACCCTTTGATGGATCACTGAATATCCATTTGTCACAAACAGGCATCAGTTGATACAGATCACCAACAGCAATAATGCTTATTCCACCAAATGTTGTTTTTGTTCCTGTCAATTGTTGCAAGCGTGTGTCTAAGAAGCTTAGTGTGCTTGTTCCTACCATAGATATTTCATCTATAATGATCAATTTCAAATGCCTGTATTTAACTCTGAATGTGTTTAATTCATCAGCTGACAAAAGTTCATTCACTTGTTTAAACTTTTTCAAAAAAGCTGAAGCAATTGTTACACCATTTATATTGTAAGCTGCTTTTCCTGTATAAGCACAAAGAAGGATTCTGATGTCATCAGGATTTTCTCCCTCTCTAAGATTCAAGATTCTGTACAAACTTTGATAAAGAGCTTTAATAAGGACTGATTTGCCAACACCTGCTCCACCTGACAAAAAGGCATATAGTGGTTCTTCTTTGTATTTCAGCCAAAAGATAACATGATTGAAGAATTCCCGTTGCTTTAAATTCAAACTTCTGAGTAAAAGTAAATATTGATCTTCTGGCAGTATAACACTGTTAGTTTCAACAGATGGTACTGAACAAGTGGCCTGTATCTCTATACCAATATCATACTGTCTATGTTCTACTACCCTGTCTGGATTGAAGTATATGAAAGGCTCTGCTTCTCTTTCACCTTCCTCTTCAGCTTCCCTATTTTCTTGTTCTGTATTTGGAGCTATTTTATCATATGCATCTTCATCTGCTTCTGCCATTTGCCTTGCGATTTCAAGCTCTTCTACATGATGCTCATACTCATTTTGTTTAGGTTCTATGGTAGCTTTCAATGTAATGTAATGTGCTTTAAAAGTGTCAAATGAACCAATCAAGTCTTTTGCTTCATTCCTCCAGGGCATAAAAAGCATAAGTCTTTCTCTGTAATAATTCTCTGGATCTTTCTTTTTATTGTATCTTACATAGCGTATTATCTTGGGTGTTGCTCTGAGTTTATATCTGGTACCATTTTTGGTCATGCATAACATGTTTGAAGCACAACTTTCAAATTTATCAACCTCATCATCAGCTTCACAGTCATCACTAGAATCACTTGCCGAAGCATCATCTTCATTTTTGTCTTTAGTTTTCTCTGGCAAATTATTTCCTTTAGGATATATGATGTCAACTTTAGAAACATAATCGGCTAGACAGAACTGCTGAAGCTGCCTAGGCCTTTTAGAATATCTTTGAATCATATTATCTGATTCTATGTCAGTTGATTCAGGAGGTAATTCATCTAGAATAGATTTAGGTTTAAGCAAAAACACTCTTTCTTCTGCAGTAGATGTATTGATGAAAACAACATCCCTTGTAGCTTTTGTTAAAGGAATCTGCAAAGTCAGGTATACAGCTTCTTGTGCACTCACTTCAACACAGTTGGAAAAGACATTTCCAATATGTCTGACTTGTTTCTTCAAATCAGAGTTACCTTTTCTAGCTTCCTTTGCTGCTGCTTCAAGCTGTGCGCTCATACCTCTCTGAGATTTACTGATATAACCAACCACGTATGTTGCACAACCATAAGGTTCAAGGATGATCTGAATGTCAAGATTTGCCTTCCAACCAAGGAGTATTTGCTTGTTAAATAAATTAACTCTCATTTCATTTGGCTTGCGCTTCAAGAACATTTTAGCAGTGTTTAAAGAACTTCTGATACATTTTATGTAATCTTCAAAGTCCATTTTGACAATTTTCTCCAAAAATTCATCAAAAAGTATTTCAGAGTTATCTTTATACTCATTCATGGTCTTCTGAAGGTTTGAGTATTTTCTTTTGTAATTATCTACGTCTACATCCAGTGGATGTAACAGCATTGTTCTTGGAAGAGGAGGCAATGGAAACCCGAATCTGCATATTGCATGTCCTTTCTTTCTACAAGACTTTGAATGTTTATGCCTTTGAAGATCTACAAGATCAGCGATGTCATCATCTTCAATGCTGCAAGTTAGATACTGATCTACAAATTCAATTATTTCCTCATCAGATTTTTTTGCCAATACAGGAGAATTCTCAATCCAAACAAGCATATGGATATGAGGAGAACCACGCTGTTGAAATTCGACTCTATAGAAGAAATCAGTAATTTTTCCAACTGGTTGATATTCATTTTTCAGCACTGTATTGATAAATTCCTGTACCCTGTGATCAAAATATCTTGAACATGTAACTGGGTCTTTCTGAACAAGTTTTGTTTTCTCTTGCCATGTCAGAGCCTTGATTTCCTCATCAGAATAATCAACCGCATCATTCAGTTTCGCTAAAATCTTCAAGAGATCATTCCACCTTGTGTCAGCAGCTGATAATGACATAAACCATGTGGGTAAGGAAAGCTGTCTTATCATTGCAAATATATCTTTCTTTCTAGCTTCTAAATAGGCTGGAGAATTTCTAAGCTGACGAAATATGTAATAACCTTCGTCTAATTTAACAAGCTTATCCATGCATGCTGGATCTCTAGCTTCAGCCGCAGTAATTGTCTTCCCTTTGTTTTTGCATCTTCTCAGAGCTAAATTAACTTTGTCACTTATTTGTTTCATTTGTAGTTTCTTATGTTTGAAGAAGATATTTGGGACTGATTGTGCTGCTCTTCTATCAACACTTCGCAACTCCCATTTTACAATATCACTGTAATGAACTGGCGTTTGTCTTTTATCATTATCAAGTCTTCTCTGACCACAGTAAATAGTTGGAAAGCATAAAAATTCAGCATCTTTATCCTGATACAAGCTGAGTGGATGTTGTCCTTCACCTGGTGCAAATGTAAAGGTCTGATCATATTTGCTTTCAACATTAGCATCGTCCACCAAGGTATCTACATTCCCAACATTTTCACCACTATCTATCTCACTGAAACCATCAGAATCATATCCTTCTGCGACCCTTTCTGAATCTAATGCAGAATCATTATCTTGTTTCAGCCCAAAATCATTGTTTCTTTCATTTTCCTTTGACTGTCTATTGCAATCTTCTAAAAACTCTCTAACAGTATCCTCTGCACTATTAGTAACTTCTTGAAACCATTTGTCATCAATGACAATGTCTGATTTTTTATACAGTTCGCTCTTGTTCACAAGCCAATGTAATGCTGTTAAAACTCTAAGTGGTCTTACATTTTCCTTGAAGTCTACCTTTTTGTATGATAATTTCTTCTTAAGCTGAACAGCAACAGTAAAAGTGTCATCCATAGGCCTTGGAAGTGAGTTTACAGTTGGTTGAATATCTACTGGAACATTGATAACATTTCCCTTTATTGAGTATTGACCTCCACGTGGAAGTTCTCTTATCTGCATGAAAGGAATGCGTAATGCAATTAACCTTTCTTCAAGCTGATACAAATCTAACTCAGGTGGTTTGTCTGGCCATTTCATTCCATTTGCTAAGGAAAGTTTAGGAACTTTACCATCCTTTAATACTGATAAGCATGTATGACAAATCCATTCTTCATTATTGCCTGATATCATTTTTGTGCAGTAATTGTGTTTAAATGTAGCTGATAAACACGTTTTCTTTAGTACTGAAACACTCTTTTGAAACCAAGTTTGGTGGCAACAAGTACAAACATATATGGGCCCTGCAGCAATATTTCTATGAAAAAGATCAATGGCTTCTTCTATACTTTTATACTGTTTACCTGTCTTTACCTCGAATGCATTTATCATTGATTGATTTTCTTCCAGAATCTTACATCTTTTACGGCACTTATGGCTTTCATTTTCTTGTAATTTTCTTTTTTCCTGCCTTGACTGTTGTCTTTTTATCCTTTCACCTTCTTTAATGATTGGATTTCTTCTATACTCCTGCATTTTGACACGTTCCTTTGCTAGAACACCTGGCTTCTGTCTAGACTCCTGCTTCTGAGCACATTCTTTTGCTAAAACACCCGGTTTCTGTCTAGACACCTGCTTCTGAGCACGTTCTTTTGCTAAAACACCCGGTTTCTGTCTAGACACCTGCTTCTGAGCACGTTCTTTTGCTAAAACACCTGGTTTCAGTCTATAATCTTGCATTTGAGCACGTTCTTTGGCTAAAACACCTGGTTTATTTCTACTCTCCTGTTTATGAGCACGTTCCTTTGCAAAAACACCTGGTTTAGTTCTAAACTCCTGTTTTTGAGCACGTTCTTTAGCTAAAACTCCTGGTTTCTGTCTATACTCCCGTTTTTGAGCATATTCCTTTGCTAAAATGATATTTTTAATGTAAAATTAATTTTAATTAATAATATACCTACCCATCACTACAATTATAGCCTTTTCACCAGACGCAGGTCTGGGACAGTCTGACACAAAAAAAAATCTAGCCAGAAATGCCACTGGCATGTCCCTTTTCCCGTGACCTCCCCAGCGTCGAGTCCTGATTGGTCGCTGATGTCACATGACCTATCAGACCAATAGGCAGACGATACAGGTCACGTGACCGCGATTTTCGCGCCGAGAAGGTCATTATTTCTTTCAGGAAAACAAATATTTCAGGCGGGGCTGGGAGGCGGGACATACCATTGTAGTGATGGGTAGGTATATTATTAATTAAAATTAATTTTACATTAAAAATATCATTTTAATATCAAATATAACTACCCATCACTACAATTATAGCCTGAATTCAAAGCAAGTGGAGGGTTGGATGAAAAATAAAGTTACACATACCTAACTCCTCCAACCTTGGTTGTTTATACCCCTTTTAAAACCATCCAATGATGGTAATGTAAGAGAGTATCCACCATGACTGCAAGGGATCCAAATCCAAAATTCACAAGTGGAGAAGATAAATGGACAGGAACCGGAGTCAAAATAGAAGGTTCATACCTATTCAAACAGGCTAACAAACAACCAAGGAAAATAAAATCCCAAAATAAGTGCTGCTCATAATAGATTGAGAAGCTACTAAACTACCCAAGGAATGAGTACCACTACGAATGAGAACCAAGCACCTTAGGTGAAGGGATGAAAAGTAGCGTTGGAACATCCATTACGCAGTAAGAAAAAAAACATTCTGAAGAAAAAACGGAGTTCCAATATGCCCAAAATGTAGAAGGTTCTAACCTCATACTGTATTCTGAATGATAATAGGGCAGAAGTGAAATTAGCATATACTGGTAGAAGCTTTATCACTTAACAAATCCACTTTGCAATCAAGGATGGTTAGAAATATATCCAAAACCCCTTGATTGAAAAGAAAAAATTCTCATGATAATCTCGAAACGTTTTAAACATTCTAATGTATACAAAAAATTCACATTAGCCTACAATCCACGAATCCTGGAAATGACAGGACAAATAGTAGTTTCAGACAAGGTTATTTATAGCCTGAAACAAAAATAGGTTGAATGAGAAGAGAAAAAGAAGTCATTGTTCTTCTCATACCTGAAAACAACCCTCTGTAATTGGCAAAGCATGACTATAACTTCTACGAACTGAAGCAAATGTCAAATGAAATACAGCTTGACTATCAAATGAATAAAAGAAGCTGAATTCACCGGATCGTAAGGTGGTTTAGAAAAGACCACAACACCCATGCAAGATTCCATTTGGATTCAAAGTCCTGAAAACCTGTCGGCATAGTGAAAAACCCCTTTAATAAGCTGGTGATGGTAGGGTTTAATGAAAAAGTGTGAAGCCGACTAAAATTTTAACATGTTCGAGATTACTGATCTGTACCCTTCTCTTAGATGAAATAGAAATTGAAGGGTAGAGAACAGACAGAAAAAGAAATCCAGTAAAAAACCTCCCTAGAGGAATTGTCTGGATTTATTTCCCTTTTTCTACACCAACTAGAAAATATCTTCCATCTTCCAGAGTAAAACTTGAGAGTGGAGATCTTTCTATATTTGAAGATACACTCGGCAGAGAAACCAGAAAAGTGTCTACCTCTGGTTTGATTCCTGACAACATCTGGATGTGTAAGTAAAGCATTTCTGGATTGAAATGGAATGCTTGACCCACACCTTTTAGATATTTGATCTGGAACTACTGGAAGACAGGTTGCAAGTCTTGAGACTAGGCTCAGAATGACTAAAAAACCAAGATCTCTGAGGCCATAGGAGGCGTAATCAGAATGGCTCGGCTTTTGGACGCTTGAATTTTTTACCTAGAACTAGAGGAATTCAGTTGAATGGTGTAAACGCATATGTAAAAGATTCCCCCAATCTAGAGATTTTAAATCAACTGCACGTTCCAGGTGATCTGAAACTTGAAACACAAAGGAAGTTGATTGGAGAACCGAGTTGTTTGGACATTTGATTAAAAAAGGCCCAATAAAGGTTCTCTCCATTTGAGAAAACGCCCTGTAGAGAACGGATGGTGAACTGGTCTATAGGGGCGATCCCAATGACATAATCTGCCCTGGAGGTGTCCGACAAGGATAGACATACCTTCCTGAAGACACCAAGTTATAATCTTCCATGTAAAAGCCAACAGGGAAGAGTAATGAGTCACTCCCTGATAAGTAGAAAAAACTACACTATTCATTTGTCTGGAGTAACAATAATGAAGCTGTTCCTCAGTTTGGAGCTATGAAGAACTGATAAACCAAGGAAATTTTTCTGAAGTTTCAGAATGTTTATACACATATACATATATACATACATATACGCATACACACACACATATATATATATATAGCCCCGCCTAATATAGGCCCCACGTTCCCTGAACAACTAATCCCTGAGGTTCGAAGTGGGAAACCAACCTGAAAGGCTGGCATGCGAAAAAACAAATAGGGAATAGTCTCTTAAAGAGGAGACCCCATTTGATACTGAGGGATTCATAAATCGTAGAGAGCAATCTTGATAATGGAATTTATTGCTCCTTTAGACCGTATGGTATTTCCAGTGATAATATTAGCAAAAATAAACTGGACAGGTCTAAGATGAGATTGTCCAGGGAAACTGGATCCAATTACTAAGTTCTAAAAAGGGGAAACAAACCCCTGACATAAATCGAAAGTTTTTCGGGGCGTGAAAAAAATTTAGAGAAGTATCTTTGAGGTAGAGTCAATTTCAACTTCTCGATAAAGTGTATGAAATCTAAATTCACAATAACCTGTACACGTTAGGACAAGGTATGATAAACAGTATCTGTAAAAATGAAGACAAAACCCATCATCGGAACACTACACGAGATTGGGGCCTAATTCTATGATGAGAGCTGCTTAATTAATTTCCATTAAGTTGGTGAACAGGGAAAACATTGATCCGTTGACAAATCCAACAAAGGAAAGGCAACGGACTGATACACAAAAATTCCATCCAAGGTGAAACAAAGGTATTTGCGTAATGACCTATGGATGGAGATGTGAAGGCTAGCGACCTTTAAAACTACGGAAATCGTCCCCGAATTTGGGAAATTTGACCTGACTAATCGAGGACGAAGTTTCCATTTTGAGACGATCGACTCGTATCATCTTGTTAAGTGTGAGAAGTCGATGATGAGTCGATTTTCCCATTTTCTTCTTTTCTTTTCATTGATCCGTTGACAAATCCAACAAAGGAAAGGCAACGGACTGATACACAAAATTCCATCCAAGGTGAAACGAAGGAATTTGCGTAATGACCTATGGATGGAGATGTGAAGGTAAGCGTCCTTTAAAACTACGGAAATCGTCCCCGAATTTGGGAGAATTGACCTGACTAATCGAGGACGAAGTTTCCATTTTGAAATGATCGACTTGCATCATCTGTGTTAAGTGTGAGAACTCGATGATGAGTCGATTTTCCCATTTTCTTCTCGAACAGAAAGATCCGCCTGTAGAAGCCTGGGGAAAGGAGAAATTTTTCTACTTACACGGCTTTCTTTTGGAGAAGAACCCTTCCTCTTCCAATAAAAAGATTTCTTTTCTTGATACTATTTACCAGAAATAGTATTAGCATGTGAGAAAGAGAAAGGATTCCTAACGAACGCAATCCAGTAACCCTTTCTCACAACTCATAAAAACTCAAAAAATATTTAATAAAAGAAGCCAAGGCTTGATAGAACTGAAATAGCTCGGCTCCTACTGGGAGAAGATGAAGAGGAGGGGAAGGAAGAAAGTCATTTGTTAGACTTGTGTCTTCCTCTATTGGGAGATTTCGTTCCAGTCCGACCTCTGGAACGAAAGGACCGTGTACCCTGATCTGAGAATGATCTATTAGTAGACGAGGACTGATTGAGATCTTCTAGTCGAGGGTGATAAGCACTTAAAAGTCATCGGAAGTAGTCGAAGAGCGTCTCTTGGTTGCGGTACCTGTACTTGATACGCTCTCCGAAGACTTCAAAAAAGACGAGTGCCCACGGTCTTGAAGCTTGATTCTGAAAACGTTGGGAAGACATGGTCCGCTTATAGTTTTAGAATCAAGAGGCGCTGAGGCTCTAAGTTTTCATTTACTATGCTCAGTAAAAACTGAACCAGTTATCAAGAGCAGAGTTGCGCCAAACATGCAACATGGTGGTAGACAGCCATGGCATGTGAAAAAATGACCGGGAAATAAACAAAAGCATTAGAATAGCAGCTATATGGTCGGAATGCTCTTGTTTGAAGGCAAAGTGGGTAGAATTAGAATACCAGTCATAATGAGAACCCACTTAATAATAGTCCTGGTAAGAAGCTCCAATGTTAGAGCGTCGAAACAGGAAGTAATGCCAATTTCCCTGACGTCATATATACAGAGTCTGAATCTGGGTAGAATTTTGGAATTTCATAAGAACAAAAAATTGATGGTTTTTGTTGTTAGAACCAATGTTCCAAGTTCTTTTCGCACGAGTGCCCCCGGTCTTGAAGCTTGATTCTGAAAACGTTGGGAAGACATGGTCCGCTTATAGTTTTAGAATCAATAGGTGATGAGGCTCTAAATATGTCCTTCTCATAATCGCTAATTAGTAAAGACGAAAAAAGACCAACCTCTGAGTATTGATATATCCCCAGAGGATAATTCACTAGGCCCAGATTCAGCTCTAGGGGCAAAACACTCGAGGCTCAATTAAACTTCCCCAGTGTTAGGCCCTTTATTGTGTATCGTGCACTGAACATGCGAAATTGCCGAATCAAAATTGAGCATTCAAGGAGCCGTGCCTAAAACGATCAAGGCCGAATCGACCCAAGGCCGAATCGACACAAGGCCGAAACGACCCACCGAAATAGGCCGAATCGATCCAGGTGCAAAAAACAACTCCGTACCGAAACGTCCCGGACTCACTTGCAATAGTCACGGTATTCCAATAAACGATGCCCAAGTCTGTATGTTTTACAAGGGAAAACAATCCAATTTAATGATTATGATAACAAAAATTTATCACAATAAGAGGAAAGAAGCATATGACCAAGGTAAACTAAGTACCGAAGGTCCGGAAAGGTTACCCGATAAAAACCGGGATCGGAACCGTACCAAAATTCGTATGTAACATGGATTCGGAAAAAATTTTTGGGCATAGGTTCCCCGCACCCCGGAGTCCCTGCAATTATGAGCAGGGTCTCTACGGGGCGGTAGACGAACCTATCCTAGTCAACCCAGGCCCAAATGGGAGGAGGGGACATAGACTGGCTCATCTTGATTCGGCAAAAGTGACCCACACGAATTGGATGGATTCTGTTTAGAAGATACTATAGAAAGGCCACAAAGGGACCTGAATATTATCCATCTGCCTCGTGGGATTTATAAGTGCTAAACGAAGACGGGTCTTGCACATGTTCAAAACTAAATTAATGCTGAGAATTTTTATTCAGCGATACAACGTCTTCCGATACCGGAAGTGGAAGGAACACGCACAAAAACCGTCCTCTTTTCTGGCAATTTAAGTTTCCACAACGCCGACTTCTATTAAAACATAACCAGGAATAATACGAGCGTATACCCTGGCACATAACATGAAAAGAAGTGTGGTGCTTATCAAAAACCAAAAACGGTTGATCACATGATAAACAAAACTTCCAAGTGAAAATTCAAAATGGCGGACAACCACTACACATGTAATGTCGACAGAAACACGCGAAATAAAGTCTCTAAGAATTTCGGAATAAACAGTAAGCTTAAAAAGCCTAAGTACGTTGTGGAAACTCAAGGTAAGTGCAAAATCAAAAAAGAATAAAACACTTATCCGTTTATTCATTCTTCCATGGAATGTAGTTTGACGACCTATCCCAAGCAAGTCTGAAAAAATAATGCCCTTCTCGGCGCGAAAATCGCGGTCACGTGACCTGTATCGTCTGCCTATTGGTCTGATAGGTCATGTGACATCAGCGACCAATCAGGACTCGACGCTGGGGAGGTCACGGGAAAAGGGACATGCCAGTGGCATTTCTGGCTAGATTTTTTTTGTGTCAGACTGTCCCAGACCTGCGTCTGGTGAAAAGGCTATAATTGTAGTGATGGGTAGTTATATTTGATATTAAAACACCTGGTTTCTGTCTAGCGTCTCTTTTCCGAGCAATTTCCTTTTCTTTGAAAGCAACTGATATTCTCTGTTTTCTCTTGTACATTTGGTGGTATAATTTGCGGGTTTTGGTTTTACTGGCCTTCTGAGAAGCAGTTAGACTACTAGCTTTGTATGATTTTTTTTGTTGCAATGCTTGCTGTCTTGCATTTTGATCCTTAAAATAAGAAACAAGAAGACTTTCTGAAAGATTCTCTGCAGTATGTGCCTTAAGATTCAATTTTACTGTAACAGGTAAAAAGTCAAACTGTGCATTAAAGTCAATTGATAAGCTATCATAAAATGCATACAGAAAGGCTACAACATCTTCCAGTGATGTGAAAGATATTATCACTGATGTTCCATCACATGTCGATAACCCATTTTTTCCATGTGAATGTGAATCAAAGAAATAGAAAACTTCTCCTTTTTTTGCTAAAGCTGAACAAATGGCACCAGTAGTTAAAAGACCAGCTGTGTTATCAATGAAAGCATTCTCTAAAGCAGAATGAAGTGTAGAAAGGCCAGTGACAATTCCAGCTTCAACAAGAATACCACTTATTATAGGCTGCTTTATGACAATAAAATGACTACCTGCAATGTTGAAGGTATCTGGTACTTCTTCTAAGCTCAATAAAGGTTGTACATACTTTCCTTCAGATTTCAACTTATTTATAATTGAACAATATAAGTCATCACCATCACAAAGGATTTTATCTAATAAAGAGGTACAGTATGTTTCAGTGGAAACTGTGTGGGCCAACATACTAAGTGCATTAGCTGTACATTGAAATCCTCTAGATCCAGGTGAAAATCTTCCATCATTTTGGTGAAAAGAGCCAAATACCATTTCACGTGAATTCCAAGACTGACAAGAAGATCTACTAATATCAGTGTTCTTATTCGAAGCAACACTTGTTATGTCAAACTCTTTCTCAAAAGTAGACAAAGCACTATCAGTTTGGCTAGAAAAGTCTTCAGTATTTTTCTGTTCATTTAAAGTTTGATGACTCTGAGCAAAAGTTGAATCAGATTCAGACAATGTCACAGAAAATGCAGTAAAACTTGCTGTATTTTCGTAAGCTTCAGAAATAAGTTCAGGCAATATTGATGCAATAACTTCACCATATGCTTCACTTCTAGTTTCTGTGGATGATGAAGTAACACAATTATTTGGCAGGTTATTTGGCAGGTTATTTGGCAAATTTTTAGCAGATTTTGAGCCGACAAGTTTGTTAACTTGTCGTACATGTATGTCACGGTTTTCTGTTTTTAACGAGGCCAGCTCCTCAGTCCTGTCAAGTACGTTGTCATATTTACATTCATTTCTGGACATGGCACTTTTATTCCCCTTCTTAGCCTCTCCTTTCTTCCAACACTTTTTTCTAGGCATCTCTTACCTGTAAATACATAAAACAAAATGTGCGAAACTGCATAGTACAAGGACAAACAGGCTGATTAGGATGTTTGTATGTGCAATGGCAATCAGAGTTCTGCTTTTCTAACGAGGTAAACATTTACTGCATGTCTGCATACCTTAACACTTTATCTCCGAATTCAGAAGCCTTGATTGTCTATTGGATAAGCTACTCGCCTCATAAATCAGGGATCATAGGTTCGACCCCAGGCTTCTCCAGACTTTCTGATGAGTCTTTAAACTGAGGTCTTGCTCCATATGACCTTAACTGTTGGTTCGATGTAAAACTTACCATCACCTATCTGAGATACTCAAACTGTATTGATATTTAATTCTTCCCATTTGCATAATCTTTACTTTTTATTGGATCAAGCGTTTATGGTCGATCCAGATTTAGTAAAATGCCAAAATCTGGAAAGTTGCGATTGTCCATGTGACCGTCACTGAATCCGGAAAAACCAATATGAGCAGGCGCATGACAAAACCATGACCGATGCAACCAGTAGAGACTTAAATCAGCCAGCACACCCATCCTCTGTGACAAGACCTTTTGCTTATGTCTCTTTGCATAAACCGTAGCATGTAGTAGGTACATGTGATAAGCGAAGACTCTGATCAGAATGAGCTGATGAGCAGGCTGATCTGAGTCTTCGCTGGTCACTCAAGCTTTCTTGTATGTTTTGTCACGCACTGACTCACATTATGGTTATTAATAGAAGTAGAACAAGAGCACCGCATGCGGGTGCCAACGCTCAGCTGTACTCTGCTTGTCAGTATGAAGAAGTTATATTAAATCTCTGTTGAAAAATATAGGCGCTACAGCAATAACAAAGTTTTTCTATAAATAGCCATAGTGACCTTGACCTTGAAGTCATGACCTTGAAAGTAAATCTAGCTGGAGATATTATCATAGGCAACATTTGTTTGAAGTTATATTAAAATCCGTTGAAAAATGTAGGCCCTAGAGTGATAACAAAGTTTTTCTAAAAATAGCCACAGTGACCTTGGCTATAACCTGCTCGAGATATTTTATCATAATCAACATTTGTGTGAAGTTATATTAAAATCCTTTGAAAAATGTAGGCCCTAGAGTGATAATGAAGTTTTTCTAAAAATAGCCACAGTGACCTTGACCTTGAGGCCATAACCCCCTCGAGATATTATCATAAGCAACATTTGTGTGAAGTTATATTAAAATCTGTTGAAAAATGTAGGCGCTAGAGCGATAAAAAAGTTTTTCCAAAAATAGCCACAGTGACCTTGACCTTGAGGCCATGACCCGCTCGAGATATCATAAGCAACATTTGTGTGAAGTTATATTAAAATCCGTTTAAAAAATGTAGGCGCTAGAGCGATAATAAAGTTTTTCTAAAAATAGCCACAGTGACCTTGACCTTGAGGACATGACCTTGAAAGTCAAACTCGCTCGCGATATTATCATAAGCAATATTTGTGTGTAGTTATATTAAAATCCGTTGAAAAATGTAGGCACTAGAGCTATGACAAAGTTTTTCTAAAAATAGCCACAGTGACCTTGACGCCATGACCTTGAAAGATAAAGTCGCTCGAGATATTATCATAAGCAACATTATTGTGAAGTTATATTAAAATCCGTTGAAAAATGTAGGTGCTAGAGCGATAAAGTTTTTCTAAAAATAGCCACAGTGACCTTGACCTTGAGGTCATGACCTTGAAACTTGTCACAGTAATGCGGGTTGTCATTATGAAGAAGTGGTGTGAGTTTGAAGGCAATACATGAAGTAATGGTGGAGATATTTAAAATTGTAAGTTTTTGCATGAAGAAGACGACGACGACGCAGATGAAGGAGCTATGACAATACCTCGATCTTTCTTGCATTTTTTTTATGCAGGTCAGAGCTATCTTTTGTATCTTGGCAGGCTACGTATGCTGAATTTTGCAAACGATCAGAGGCCGTCTGCTCAGCTGGCAATGAAACCAAATAGGCTTGTGACATGGACTCGCACCATTTTGCCTGGGCAGGCTTAGATCCTCTAAGCGGTTTACGAGTACCTGTGTGCGGTCCATTTCAGCTCGGCGTGGAAGCATCAAGCGGTCCGTCCCGATGGGCGGGGGCAGGTGGACTGTGCTCATGCACATGGCCATTGGCAAACAGAATTTTCATAATCAGACGCCACTCAACGAGGTGTCAGATCAGATCTACTGTGCCTACTTAAACGAACAGTCCGATTCTCAGTTCATGACGATCGATCCACCAGTACTCTCAGTACTTTGATTCATTCTGAAACCAAATGTCTCTTGCATGTTGCACAATTCCTTATCATTGCACTGTAAACAAAATTTGAGGCTTCTAGCTTATATAGCATCATTGAAACCCTTTAGGGAAACATCAACGTATAGATTATTTTTCTAGTCCGTTGTTTGTTTGTATTTGGGTCTAATGGCCAAGTCAACACTATTTTAGTTATGTTTTTGCAGGTCAGTTCACCTATCAAACTTTGCCTGGGCAAGCTTATTTTCTTTTCTACCGTTTTATGGTCTTTTAAAGAATATTTCACTTATTGCAAATAATCCAATAATGCATTCATCAGTGGTGTGTGACACCCTTGGGGCTTGAAGAAATAGATAGGCTGCATGAATGGATGGGGGCCGTTAAGATTGGAGTATATGGGGAGAAACAAAAATGAAAGAACAAAAACAAGCAAGAAAAAACGTCCATTAAGACATAAAGTTATCAAAATTACATAGAACACCAACACGGCTGCAAGACTATCGGGCAACCAGCGGCTATGCACTCAAAATTCTTATGTGAACTTCAGGCCATGGCTTATGAGGCCTAAAAGATGTCAACAAATAGGTGAGTGTTCCTGATTAATGATTTTTAGTCAACTTTGTAAACGTATTTTGAAAAATCCGACAATGCTATTCTCAACCAATTTCATTTCTGCATCAGGAAAAAGGGGTGTGGCCATGAAAAGGCAAGTGGTCATTTTTTTTTACTTATTTCTGCCGGAGGAAGGGGGCCAGATATTTCTGTTTTTACCTGTTATCTAGTGCAATTTTCAGCTACAGGGGCTATGCAAAACTTTACTATCATGTCAAATTAGACATCTTGAAATACATAGGCAAAACTTTCACAGTTTGAACCCAGGGACTTTAATATTTGTGCCGATTATGATTTACGAGGCTGATTACCCCTTACGAAAATATTACCCCTTACTGGCACAGGAAAAGCCTGCTAATGGGTGTCTGAATACAGTTCGCTTCTTCATTCAGCAACTGGAACAAATCTTGCAAAAATTCTACAGCTAATGCATTTCTACATTGAAATAATTCAAATAACGTCTTATTTGACATGATAGCTAAGTTTTGCATAGCCCGGTAGCTGAAAATTGCACTAGAAAACAAGTAAAAACCGAAATATATGACATCCTTCCTCCAGCAGAAATTAAATTAAAAATCCACAACTTGCTTTTTCATATCCAAACCTATCTTTTCTGATGCAGAAATAAAAGTTGTTGAGAATAATGCTGCCCGATTTTTCAAAATATGTTAACAAAGGTGACTGAAATTCATCAATAGGGAACACTCACCAATTTGTTGACATTTTTAAGCCTTGTAAGTCATAGCCGGGAGTTCTCGTAAGGATTTTGAGTGCATAATGGCCGGCTACCCCTTACGAGTCTACCAGCCGTGACCAAAGTTGAGGCTTCTAGTTTTAATTGTTTCTGTAAAAATGTTTATTTAGCAATAAAAATGTATTAAAGGAAATTATGATTAAAAAAGACAACAATTACCAAGGATGTCCAACAAGATATTTCCGATCACTTGCAAGGAATAGCCACCTCCTCTACTAAATGTCAATTATTGATCTCCTAAAGTCTTCACTACTCCACAATCATTAAACACAAAGTTCATATAAAAACACAATTGAAGTAAAGTTAAATAAACGTCCAACAAATTGAATCTTGTACACTTTTTACCTAAAACAGAAAAACATAGAAGTATACACAGCCAATATGTATTAACTATTTCCCTGATGATGGAACAGTTGATGCTTTTACAGCACACCCATACTGAAAACAGTGAGAACAGCATGAGCAACTTCATATTTTCTCAAGGTTTTCAATCCTGTTCCAGAATTTATCAGGAAAAGAGCCAATACATGCTAAATTGTAGATTTGCTGATTAAGGAAAAATATTAAGCTTACTGAAGACAAAAAAAAATCACAAAGGCTTTCCTGACAAGTTCTTTTGTCAGTTTGCTGGAATTGCGGTGAAGTTTGAATACTCATTAACTCCAGGTTTAAGCTCCCAGTAGGGATTGCTGACCATTCCAAAGTGGATTTCCTTTGCAATCTTTTGTATGGTAATTGGCATTATATGTTGGTATTATAATATTTAGTATTGTGTTTGCCTTCATGTTACTTAGTCTTCTGCTTCTATCAGTGGCACACTACTGTGGTGTGTTTTTTTCGGTTATTTTCAGAGATATTTTTTATTGATTTGAGCACCCTAAATATCTAATTCACATTGTTAACAAATTAAAGAAATAAATGAATCTGTACATAAAATACTTTCCATAGTGATCAAGAAGGCGGTTACATCCCAGAAAGAGACCCATTTACCAAATAGGTGAAGACAGACTGCTACAACTATTTAGCCATTATAAATGTATAAATGAATAAATTCATTTTGCTAGCTTATTTGGTAAATACCCTAGCAAATAATGTCATCATGTCAGATGATCATTTTGAATTTATCATTATTAAAACAGGTTTTCAAAGTTCTTATTTTAAAAACATACAGAAAATGCTAATCTTCACCCATGGCATATTACCTGGTACATATATAAATATCTCTTCCATGAAGACACTTCATGGTCTGTTATAAGAAAACATGTACTAAATTGTTGATAAAATAAGTATTGCAATTCAGATACTCTTAACTGTGCATCCAATTATAGATATTTGTTACAAATCTTAACTTTTGAAGCTTCAGTGAATAAGTTGATTGTTACCTCCCTTCCATTATCTACCTTGGTAGATCATATGCATAGCTTCTAGGTTTATAAACACTCTCTGACAACTGCGTCAGGGAGTCGACTCTTTGGCTCAGGGGTAAGAGCAGTGGTCTGTCACCCGAGCGGCCTGGGTTCGAATCCCACCATAGGCGGGGATTTTTTCAGGCTATGCATCTTTCCTTTGTTACGGCTTTCAGGTCGTAAGATGGGGGCTCGTCCGAAATGCCAGAATTGGCTTGTGCCGAAGTTGGTATCCTTCACGTCATCATAAATGATGACTTCCTTGAAGAGGGGGTGTGTTACCTCCCTTCCATTATCTACCTTGGTAGATCATATGCATAGCTTCTAGGTTTATAAACACTCTCTGACAACTGCGTCAGGGAGTCGACTCTTTGGCTCAGGGGTAAGAGCAGTGGACTGTCACCCGAGCGGCCCGGGTTCGAATCCCACCATAGGCGGGGATTTTTTCAGGCTATGCATCTTTCCTTTGTTACGGCTTTCGGGTCGTAAGATGGGGGCTCGTCCGAAATGCCAGAATTGGCTTGTGCCGAAGTTGGCATCCTTCACGTCATCATAAATGATGACTTCCTGAAGAGGGGGTGTGTTACCTCCCTTCCATTATCTACCTTGGTAGATCATATGCATAGCTTCTAGGTTTATAAACACTCTCTGACAACTGCGTCAGGGAGTCGACTCTTTGGCTCAGGGGTAAGAGCAGTGGACTGTCACCCGAGCGGCCCGGGTTCGAATCCCACCATAGGCGGGGATTTTTTTCAGGCTATGCATCTTTCCTTTGTTACGGCTTTCAGGTCGTAAGATGGGGGCTCGTCCGAAATGCCAGAATTGGCTTGTGCCGAAGTTGGCATCCTTCACGTCATCATAAATGATGACTTCCTTGAAGAGGGGGTGTGTTACCTCCCTTCCATTATCTACCTTGGTAGATCATATGCATAGCTTCTAGGTTTATAACCACTCTCTGACAACTGCGTCAGGGAGTCGACTCTTTGGCTCAGGGGTAAGAGCAGTGGACTGTCACCCGAGCGGCCCGGGTTCGAATCCCACCATAGGCGGGGATTTTTTCAGGCTATGCATCTTTCCTTTGTTACGGCTTTCAGGTCGTAAGATGGGGGCTCGTCCGAAATGCCAGAATTGGCTTGTGCCGAAGTTGGCATCCTTCACGTCATCATAAATGATGACTTCCTTGAAGAGGGGGTGTGTTACCTCCCTTCCATTATCTACCTTGGTAGATCATATGCATAGCTTCTAGGTTTATAAACACTCTCTGACAACTGCGTCAGGGAGTCGACTCTTTGGCTCAGGGGTAAGAGCAGTGGTCTGTCACCCGAGCGGCCCGGGTTCGAATCCCACCATAGGCGGGGATTTTTTTCAGGCTATGCATCTTTCCTTTGTTACGGCTTTCAGGTCGTAAGATGATATAAAAAAAAAATGGAAGAGATATTTTAGGGTTGATGTGGATTTCACTCGGGTACGACATTTTTTGACATGGTTCTGATGTTCATATAGAAGCCTCTGTGGTTTTGTGGTTAAGCTTCGACTAGCCTGATAAACCAGGGGTGCTGGGTTGGATTCTTGGTTTCTAGACTTTCTAATGTTCATATTCAATCAGCATTATTTCTTCTTCCATTTCAGACTGAAAAAATGGTCTTCTGTTCATCATCTTCTGTCTTAATCTGAAACGAGACACAATTTGTTTGATTCCTGTCAACACTCTATAGGTCAATTTGAAGACATTGCTTCCAATTTTGTGGGACTTTTACTCAACACTGAGGTGAAATGTTATCTCAAGCCTTGTCAATGAATCCAACACGGATGGTCCAACTTGCACCGCTTTTCATGGGCAGACTTAGATTCTCTAAGCTGTTTACCAGTACTCATCTGTGGTTGATTTTAGCTCCGCTTGGAAGCATCATGCAACCCATCTATTTCTTAAAGGCCAAATGGGTGGGGTTGGAAATGAGACACACTATACTGAACCAAAGATCAAGGCTGAAAATCTTGCCTAGCCCCTGGCAGCCATGTATTTAATGAAGGTTTCTTATCATAAGGACCAACAAGAATGTATATGGTTTAGGGGTGGGTATCAAAACAGTTTGTGAGTGACAAGGCTATTTTATGAAATAAAGGGGTGAAGAACAGCCCCTTTGAACCCCAAAAGTTGGTGTGCCAGAATGTGTCTAATCATAAGAAACAAGAATATATATGATTGTGGGATGGTGATCTGAATGGCTCTGATATATGGCATTTAATGAAGTGGTGGGGTACACCTGTCCCATAAAAAAAGACCCCAGGGTTGGTGTGACTGAATGGGACTTACCATAAGGAACAAGAAAATATATGGTCAAGGGGTAGGGATCTAAACGGTTTCTGTGATATACAGCTTTTTATGACGAGGAGTGGTGGGGCATGACCCGTGACATGACCCCGGAGGCCCAGTGTTGGGGTCACTGAATGAGTCTCATCATAAGGAACATGAATATATATGTTTAAGGGGTGGAGTTCTGAACAGTCTCTCAGTGGAGGGGTGGGGCATGGCCCAAGCGCACCTGAGAGACCCATAGGTTGGTACCATTCAATGTGTCTTATCATAAGGAACAAGAATATATATCATTTAGGGGTTGGGATCTGAACGGTGTCTGAGATATTGGGCCATTTTTGAAATGGAGGGGGTGGGGCATGGCCAAAACACACCTGAGGGACCCACAAGTCGGTGCCACAGAATGCGTCTTACCACAAGGAACAAGAATATATATCGTTTAGGGGTGGGGATGTGAACAGTTTCTGAGATATTGTGCCATTTTTGAAATGGAGGGGGTGGGGCATGGCCCCAGCACACCCAAGGGATCCACAGGTTAGTGTTACTGAATGCGTCTTATCACAAGGAACAAGAATATGTATGGTTTTGGGGTGGGGATTTGAATGGTAAGCAAGATATATGGCCTTTTCTGAAATGAAGGGGGTGGGGCATGGCCCCGGCACAACCTGGGGGACCCACAGGTTTGTGTCACTGAATGCGTCTTATTAGAAGTAACAAGAATATATATGGTTTGAGGGTGGGGATCTGAATGGTTTGCAAGATATATGGCCTTTTCTGAAATGAAGAGGATGGGGCATGGCCCCCGCACAACCTGGGGGACCCACAGGTTGGTGTCACTGAATGCGTCTTATCACAAGAAACAAGAATATATATGGTTTGGGGGTGGGAATCTGAATGGTTTGCAAGATATATGGCCTTTTCTGAAATGAAGAGGGTGGGGCATGGCCCCGGCACAACCTGGGGGACCCTCAGGTTGGCATAAAAGCATATGGCTGAAAGAAGTTTACGCAAGGAACATTTCTATAAACCAGAGCTCAGGTGGGCACTGCCAAATTGCAGCCATGTATTTTAACATGATATCATTTTAATCTGCCAAATGAACCCCCACATCCAAATGAGCATCAATGTGGACTCAGTATATGAAACATTAGGCCTTTTATGAAGTAGAGGGGGTGGGGCATGGACCCAATGGAGCCCTGTTTGGTATCACTAAATGTGTCTTATCACAAAGAACAAGAATATATATGGTTTAGCAGTGGGGATCTGCATGGCTGGAGATATAAGTGGAGGGGTTGGAGCATGCCCTGTCGTTCCCAGGAAAGCCCAAGATTGTTGTCCCTAAATGTGTCTCATCATAAGGACCAAGTATATATATATTTAGGGGTGGAAATCTGAACGGTTTCCAAGATATCCTTTCATGAAGTGGAAAGGAGAGGACTGGCCCCTGCGGACACCCCTACAGTAGGTGTGCTAATAATAAGGAACAAGAACATATATGAATATGGGGTGGGGATTTGAATGGTTTCTGAAATATATGGCCTTTTATGAAGTGGAAGGGCGGGGCACATTGCCTCAGCACAAAGAGACCCCCAAGTTGTTGTGACTTGAGTCTTATCATAAGGAACAAGAATATATATGGTTTAGGGGTGGGGATCTGAACTTTTTCTGAGATATGTGGCTTTTAATGAAGTCAAGCGGTGGAGCAAGGCCCGGGCATGCCCCGGGGACTCACAAGCTGGTGTCAATGAATGTGCCTTATCATAAGGAAGATGAATATATATGGTTTAGGGGTGGGGCTCTGAACAGTTTCTGAGATATAAGAACTTTTGTGAAGTGCAGGGGTGGGGCAAGGCCCAGGGAGACCCCCAGGTTGGTGTCAATGAAAGTGTCTTATCATAAGGTACAAGAATATATATGGTTTAGGGGTGGGGATCTGTAAGGTTTCCAAGATATTGTGATATTATGAAATGGAGGGGGTGGGGCATGGCCCCAGCACATCCCTGGGGACCCCCAGGTTGGTGTCACTGAATGTGTCTCATCATAATGAACAAGAACATATATGGTTTAGGGGTGGGGATCTGAACAGTTTCTGAGATATATGGCCTTTTGTGAAGTGAAGGGGTGGGGCATGGCTCCGGCGCACCCCGGAAGACCCCCAATTTGGGGGTCAATGAATGGGTCTTATCATAAGGAGCAAGAATATATATGGTTTAGGGGTGGGGATCTATAAGGTTTCCGAGATATTGGTCCTTTTATGAAATGGAGGGGCGGGACATGGCCCCGGCACATCCCGGGGGACCCTCAGTTTTATGTCAATGATTGCGTCTTATCATAAGGAACAAGAGTATATAGGGTTCAGGGGTGGGGATCTGAATGGTTTCCGAAATATTGGGCCTTTTATGAAGTGGAGGGGGTGGGGCATGGCCTCGGCACATCCCGGAGGACCTCCAGGTTGGTGTCACTGAATGCGTCTTATCAATAGGAACAAGAATATATATGGTTTAGGGGTGGGGATCTGTAAGGTTTCTGAGATATAAGTCATTTTATGAAGTACTGGGGGTGGGGTATGGCCCAGGCACAACCTACTGGACCCCCAGGTTGACATAAAAGCATATGGCTGAGAGAAGTTTACTAAAGGAACATTTCTATGAAAGTTTTGTCAAAATATCTGCAAAGGCTTTGTAGTTAATGCCATTTTTCAATTTTCCCCATTATAAGTCTATGGAAAATCTAAGTTGCCATAGCAACCAAACTAATGAGCCGAATTTCATAAAAAACACAAAACCTGTAAAGGCAAATATGGTGAATATTTCCATAAACTTTCAGCCTCATAGAGCATACGGTTTCTGAGGAGATGATTTTTTAAGTATTTTTTTTTCTATTTTTTCATTTTGGTTTCCATGGCAACCAATACAAATGAGCAGTAGGCCTAAAATCATATGGCAGATAGTAGATTGCCTAAGGAATATTTCTATGAAAGTTTTGTCAAAATATCTGCAGTGGCTTGGCAGTAAATGCCATTTTTCAATTTTCCCCATTATAAGTCTATGGAAACTCTAAGTTGCCATAGCAACCAAACCAATGAGCCGAATTTCATAAAAAACACAAACTTTCAATCCCCCAGCCCAAGGATGCTACAGATAAAATTTGGGCTCAATCGGTCCAGTGGCTTCAGAGAAGAAGATGTTTGAAAGTGTTGACGTCAGACGACGACAACGACGACGACAACGCCGGACAACTGCCTATCCTATAAGCTCCCCCGGAGCCTTCGGCTCTGGTGAGCTAAAAATCTGAAACAGTTAAATCTTATGAAAAAGACCAATTTCTTTTAAGAATAAAATAATGTTATCAACAGGTACATCTAGAAACAGTTGTTGCAAAGTGTCAGCTTTGAAATATAAAATATGTGAGGGTGAAAAGTCAACACAGTCAATTAAGATATGTTTCACAGTGAATGGCTGATCACAACCTACACAGAATTTTACTGCAGTCTTACTTTACTAGCCATCTGTTGGAATGCTGGCAGCACCCTTTAGACCTTTGTATAAAAGGATTAGCCTACTGTCTTTTCTCCTTTTCTTGAGAGACTCCCATTTTAATTTTCCAAGTATTCCAGTCATGCTCCCAGTTTCAAAGCAGTAATTGCCTGTTACAAATCCTGTTACAATGATTGGAAGCAGGGGCTGACAAATCCATTGCCCGGCCGCCCGGGACAAGTCCGAAATCGCGCCGGGCAGGTGCACTTGGACCTTTCGACGCCCGGTCGGGCAAGTGCAAAAAAATCGTCTACAATCGTCAGTCTTTTGACTCCTTAAATACAGTAAAACTAGACAGTAAGTAAATCACAATAATTCCCGCTTTGTCGGCAATTCAGAGACGAAACCATCCATGTTTTCATAACGGTTCATTTATGACACTATTGTTAATCCCTGTCATATTATTACCAATTAAACATGATTGCCCAGCGGTGCGTGTCTTTCATTTCTGGTGTAGTGTGTACCGTCAGCGCTATCGATAAGCGTGACAAGGTGTGAAAAAAAAAGATTGTCTCTAATTACCGTTTATCCCTGCCATAAATTTTAATCCCCAATCAATGTGAAAATGATTCAATAGCTCCTAAGACGATTTTCTACATCTTAGGTAGTAAAAACGGACTATTCTACTATGTCGTGAATGGTTATGTTTTGGCGCCAAATAGCAGACGCTGGCGGAAAAAGTCGAATGTTTTAATGTTGGTGACCGCGGATTAGTCGCGCCTCTATCCACAACCGTTTAGCTATCGAGAAAATATTTTTTTACCGGTTCCAAACATTTTTTTATGAAAGAGATACGCCCCATTAAAATAAAACAATGACGTGTTGCTGGGTCGGATGACGTCATTTACCGATCGCGTGCAGAAAAATGGGAGTGGTGGTTTGTGGACGACGATTTGGATGGCGGAAATGATGATCGCATTGAACTTGCTTGTAGGGTGGGTTTGAACGTTTGGGTTCGTCGTCCTCTGGTTGGATCATTAAATTGCAAGCTAAATTAACTGCATTCTTTTAATCTTTTATCTCGCTACCCTGACACATCTGATCGTTTGAGTAGATCTATATCGGCTGCAGCTCGTGTTTATCGTGCGTGTCAAGCTAAATGAGTTTGTGTAACTGTATCTTAAATTGCTAATCGGTTAAGGTACATGTATTATGTCAGCAGTTAACTTGAAAGGTACCGTTATTGACTGTGACAACAACAGTATTTTCTACCGTATTACCGCACAGAGTGAAATAAATAGAAGTAGGTGTAATGATCTGGGGCCCGTTTCCCTAAACTTCTTAAATCTACGAAGTTCGTAAGTTTAAGAAGTGCACTTACGAACTTTCTTACGAAAATCGTATGTGCGTTTCACTAACGTCTTCTTAAGAAAAGAACTTACGAATTTCGTAGCTAAGAATTCGTAGCTACTCTCTAATGCTGAAGATATGTATTTTACGCACGGAAGATGAGATTGCGGGAATTTATTGTACTCAAAACATGTTTTAGACATAAGACATCACATGTTTTGTTGGGGACCGATTGCGAGGAGCAGAAAAAGATCAATTTTGAATGTGAAAGCGAATGATCTATTAAAGCTGTGCCAAATCACGCTATCAATGTTGTCAAACCGGAGTGCTGTGAAGAAGAGGGAATGCAAGGCACAAGTTGTCATGTCTCTTTCATACACACACACTGTGTTGTCATTATTGATGCTTACGTAGTTACCGATGACGTCATAAATCCTAATACACAGGGGAGCTAACTCCGACCCATTATGAAGGTCGGGTATACAAGATACAAGAATTTATTGCGAATTTTCGGCCCACGTAGGAGCACATAAAGAGGCATATTATAATCCATAAACCAAGTAGTCAGTCAAGGAAAGAATTCCAAATGACAGAGGCACGAAACCAAAAAAAAAAAAAAAAAAAAATGGAATACCCAGTAAATGGTATCTGGGTGATATCATCATGATCCTTAGTATTGGGACAGACAGTCCTAACCAAACAGTGCAGACCCAGTTCAGGAGCAATCTGATCAGGGTCCTCACTGTTTGCCACTCCTAACTGTGTCATGAAACTTTGTCATAGCCTATATCAGTAGCATGTCCTTTTGACCCGAGCTCCCAAGCTGTAGGCATAACCCCTAGTTCCTCATTAAACTTTCAGAGTACTCACTCACTCACTCATGAAGGCTCTATCTCAAACAGTTCTAAGGATAAAGTAGGACACCGGTCAGTCAAAATTGTTGTATGAGTGGGAAGCCCTTATCACAAGAAACCTACATGCCAGATATGCGAAGGCTCTATCTCAAACGATTCAAATTACTGACTAAGTATGTCACCAGTCAAAATCTTATACTAGTGGGAAGTCCTTGTAACAATGAAATTACATGCCAAATATGAAGGCTCTATCTCATAAGGTTTAAAAGCAATGATAAAGTAAGTCACATGTTAAGGTCAAGGTCAAGTTTTTTTGTATGCGTGGTAAGCCATTGTCACAATGAACCTTCATACCAAATATGAATGCTTTATCTCAATTAATTAAATGATAAAGTATGTCACAGGTCAAAAACAAGGTACAACTGTCTCAGGGCCATGCCCCTGGGCGGGCCTGGGTATCAGACACAATTGCCCATGAGTCCTAACCAGAGTCTAACAAATGTCAAAATTTACGTTCGCGTTTTTCATGGAGCCCATAACTTCAGTATATGTTATACTACAAAGTTTGAATTTGGTATGACACTTACTTTGCCCAAGACCTTTCAGATCATGATACAAATATCCAGCGCACTTGACCACCAGGCCCATTAGCCATAGGTAAAGAAACTATTTAAATAAACTGGGTGAAACCATAGAAATACATCGAATCAGGCCCCAGTCATCCTTTGAATGTTTCATCTTCGTTTAATTTTAGGGCACTATCTCTATGTCGAATGAACTAGTCCTTGTCGAGAAGACTAGATCGGACAGTAATTTCGTCATAAGTCGCAAGTTACGTAATCACGGCCAAAATGTTTTGCTTATTTCAAACTTTCCATGTTTCATTTTACCGGGGATGTTGCTACTGGGGGTATGAAGGGCGTACTTTTGACGGAAAAATCGTCGGCCAAAATCTCCATGTTGACATAAATTGAAAATTTTCAGGTCCGTTTTCATTCCTACTCCAGCGCTGCAAATTCCCATGGCAAATTCTAGCAGGATACAAAGTTAAATCATTTCTATGTGGCACTACATTGCCGGATTTGTTTTATACATAGTTTACAAAGAAAAAATGGTGATAAAACTCCTCGATACCTATCTTTTTTACAAGTTTTATGGTGATGGAGCTAGCTTGAGAGTTCCCGGATGTGCCGAGGGAACAGATTTCTATTGACTCATTTTCGAGCTAGTTCCCCTGATTACCACCCGTTTAATCAATGCTTTACTGAAGATCAGTTAGATCAGTTGACATTTTGTTCACTAAACGTTTTGTCTTTAGTTTGATTTGAGGTTTAACGTCCCCATCGGTTCCGGGTCGTTTCGCCCGTGGGTCGTTTCGCCCTGAGTCGTTTCGCCCTGATTTTGGGGGCGGGTCGTTTCGCCCTTATCTGGTGGGTCGGTTCGCCCGTGAGTCGTTTCGCCCGTGGGTCGTTTCGCCGCAATTCTGTTTTAAGGGAGTTACAAACAGAATGGATGAGTAAATGGGCAGATGGATGAATAAATAAATGAATAAATAGGTGAATGGAGTTGTGCGTTGGTAGATGGACGGACGTACGGATGAACGGACGGCATTTTGAATATACGGATATAGATAGGTTAATGAATAAATGAATGGAGAGTATTGTTAGATGGACAATCGGAAATGAATGAATGAATGAATGAAGTGATGCATATGTAGATGGACGGACGGACGAACGGATCTGAACTGTTCATGGTGACACGTCAAATGACACCTACGGATGGGTGATGTATGGACGGGCTCGTTACTGAGTTCGGATAGAGAGATAAAAAGTGAAAAAAAACATTATAAACTGTGTATGTGATCTTCACAAATCCAAACAACAGTGTCAAAATGTGTTAAGTATGTGATATATGGGTACTCGTTAGAATCGCTTTGCCGAGGCGGTTCTAACGACCACCCACATTCCATGCGAGGAGCAGAAATAGCAGACTATGGGTACTACCCACAAAACACACAACGAACATGCAACACATTGTTTTTCATATTTCCGCCCCAAAATACACACACCGTTGGTGATCGTTAGAACCACTTCGCCGAGGCGTTTTTAACGATCACCCGAGCAGAAATAGTGAAAAATATAACAATCTTTGATCAGAACAATTTTGATTTTTTATTTGGTGGTACAATTTTCCAGTATTTGAATAAGCATGTTTTCGTAATGCAAACTATTAAGCAGACCAGTACGATAACACAGCCATGCGACATAGTGCATGTTTTCATATCTCTAAAATGACTATTTTATTATGAAAATCTGTGGTATTTTTTCTTATCTATATTGCAAACATAGGTTGAGACGGTTCTAACGAGTACCCACAATCTTTGTCTTGTAGCAGAAATAATAAAAATAATGTCTACCCCAGTACACCCCAGTTTTCTTCATATAAAGTTAAGGAGCGTGATAGCTCAGTGGTTAGTGCACTTGCCTCTGATGCTAGAGGTCCCGGGTTCGATCCCCGGCAGCGGCGGTAAAATTTCGGTGTCCGAACACGCTCCATTGGCATCATTTGCAGGGATGAATGTCAAAAAGTGTACCGTCCTTCGGATCGGGACGTTAATTGGAGGCTCCCTGTGCAGGGAGAACCATCCCCTGTGCAGGTTAAAGATCCCTACCGTAATTACATGATTACTGTGTAGGCTTTCATCCTGCAAAACCTGGAGTGTATGTAATATACACCTGCGGTAATGGTCAAATGTGGCCGACGCAGTATCAGAAGATAGATAGATAGATAGATAGATAGATAGATAGATAGATAGATAGATAGATAGTTAGATAGGTTTAGGGGTAGCTCAGTTGCTCAAACCTGACGTAGAAGCCGTCAGTAGGTCGTCCAGCTGCACCACACGAGGGCAAAACCATGTTTTCCGGAACTCCCAATACCCCCATCAATCCCTTTACATACCAAAAGAAACATAACCTCAATCAATAGGGCTTGAAAAAAATAAGGGCGAAACGACCAACCAAATCAGGGCGAAACGACCCACGGGCGAAACGACCCACGGGCGAAACGACTCATGGGCGAAACGACTCACGGGCGAAACGACCCGAGACCTCCCCATCAACACTATTTAGGCCATTAACATTATACAGGCATTGCTTCCAATTCGTGGGACTTTTCCCGACATTGAAATGATATCTCAATGCCTGCCGCCCAATGAAATCAATAGAGTTTGTATGCATGGAACCCAATCTATTTCTACAAGCATGCAGCCTAATCTATTTCTCCTAGCATGCAGCCCAATATTTTTCTCCAAGCATGCAGCCCAATCTATTTCTCCAAACATGCAGGCCATTCTATTTCTACAAGCATGCAGCCCAATCTATTTCTCCAAGAATGGAGCCCAATCTATTACTATATGTCCCGATGGTCGGTGTGTTTTAGCAACTGTGCTCTGTCCTGTTGCTTTTGCTTAGGGTACTTACAATTTGCCATAAGGTTTGTTTAAAATGGAGTCTAATAGAAAGCGAAATAGCCAAATTATCTTCATCTATCTCCAATTTGAGTGGCTCTGTCTGCTCAGTGAATTACATGTAGCCATAAGCAGTCAGAGAGACTGAAGGTCTTTTTTTAAATCAAAAACCGAGATACAAGACAACAAAGACAGACAAGACAAGATAAGATAGACAGACAAGACAAGATAGACAGACAAACAAACAGACAAAACAACACAGACAGACAGACACGCAACACAGACAGACATACATAGAGACAGACAGTCAGACAAGACAGAGACAGACAGCCGAAGGGAGGGACGGTCTAGTGGGCGGGTGGACGGATGGACTTTCCGACAGACAAGACAATAGAGAGAGAGAGAGAGTGTGTGTGTGTGTGTGAATTCGGGTTTAATTATTCAGTCATATCACGACGGTGTCTGGTTGCGACAGGGAGCTCAATGCTCACTTTTATAGTGCTGCCTCACTGAAGTATCATGTCCCAGACACATTACATGATACCACACCCAGTCACATTATCCTGACACTGGGTCGACCAGTCCTAGCTCAACCCCGTAAATCTGAGTGCCAAGTGAGGTGCAGCTAGTACCATTGTTAACGACTTTGGTATGTCGCGGCCCGGGATCGAACCCGTGACCTCCCGTTCCCCGGAGCGGACACTCTACCAACTGAGCTATCGGGCCCGGTAAGAGAGAGAGAAAGAGAGAGAACGGGTACTATAAGACACAGGGGTGTTACCACATTCCGTGTTTTACCCTGAGTATTCAATTATATAATGACGTCATGATGACGTTCAAAATGATGTTTTTTTTTCTCCTCGCGCTCAAATGTCAACACAGCTGTTACAGAAGATAGACACAAATAATATAAATGGCGATTGATAAGGACAAACACAATCTAATCTGTTGCAAGTCTTACAACAGGTGCTTTTTCTGCTTCTGTCGCATCCTGAAACAATGAAATGGCTTTTTATCCAAAAAACGACAAGAGCTGAGCCGCTGAAAATGTCCACGTTGCTAAGAGTTAATAAAAACAGGTAAGTTTTCTTTATTTCACGGTTCACAGGGCTTTAAAATACTGGATTTATGCTTCAAATGGGCGCAAATCGAAACCGCCGCCATGACACTTACGAAAATTCTTAAAGTTACGACTGCCTACACCCTATCGTAAAGTTACGAACAAACTTAAGAAAAAACTTAGAATTTGACGTTAGTGAAACGCAAATTTTGAGTTAAGAATTCGTAAGATAAATCTTACGAAAATCTTAGACTTAAGAAGTTTAGTGAAACGGGGCCCAGGAATCGATACAATTAACCCTGAGCTCCCATCAGAGACGCTAAAGGGAAATAAACACTAACATGAAATAACTAGACCCTAATGGAAATTGGTTGTGCTTGAAACTTGACAGAAACCTTGGATTATATTTATAAATGCTGGTCCTCATCATCGTCACCATTATCCACCCCACATCCAACCCCACTTTGAGTTCCAAAATCCTGGGCAAGTAGGATTTTGAGCTGGGCAAGTGCAAAAATATTTTACTTGCCCGGTGGGCAAGTGGAAAATTTTTGGATTTGTCAGGCCCTGGGAAGCAATGTCTCTGAAATGAACTAATTAATGTTGACAGAAACATAAAACCTGAATTCAAACAAACATAATTATCTCCCTTACCACTCTTGCTGCTCTTTCTTGGGATTCACATTTCCTGCAAAACCATGGCCCAGTTGGCACGTGAACGATACCATAACAAGCTGAAATAGAGATTTCAACATCAGTACCTGACACTATCTATCTCACGCACCTAAATAATCATTTATCTACTATAAAGTTAAAATTCCCGCGAACCATGCACGTTTTGGAATCAAAACAATGACAACCTACCCTGGTGAACGGCAACATTACAGCCATGTCCGTCACAATACACAAGCGGATTCTCTGCCCAGCCTCGCTCATCAGAACAAACACAACATCCGCCAACCATCTCCTTCATTTTGTAACCTAGATGAGCGATAATTAAGGAAATATTTGAAATATTTCCAGTAACAATTAGCGAAACCGTCCTACATCCGCCATTTTGCTTATTTCAAGGTCAGTGCGCTTGCGCACATGACCGGTGTTGAATTATGGGCTGTGTTGTTGTAAACAAATGCACGTGGTATTTAATCCGCATTGATTCGTTTCACCTGTGGGTCTTTTCGCCCTGGGTCGTTTCGCCCCAATTTGGTTGGTCGTTTTGCCCATATTTTTATTTAGGCCCCATGGATTGAGTTAAGGTATGTTTTGGTTTGTAAAGGGGTCGAGGGGTATGGGGAATCGGTGTGCTCTGGCCTGTTTATTCAGTATCTATTGCTTATGAGCTTGTTATTGTAAAATCCTCGTTTGGTGCAACTGGACGACCTACTGACGACTTCTACGTTAGGTTTGGGCAACTGAGCTCAACACATAGAGTATGGGCTATCTAGAACCTCCTAATTAAGAAACACGAACATGAAATGACTAGACCCCAATGGAAACATCAATAACGGAAAGGCAAAAGGACATATACTTTCCCACTAAATGGCCAATTGGCTATCCAAAACAAAAATAAATAAGCGATTTACACATCCAGAGACCAACTATAACAAAAATAAGAGCGACAGAAGAACCGCCATGGAACGGTCCACTGGAAAGCCTGAAATCGATTTTACGTGGCCACAATCCTTGCTCTAACTGCTGTCGTGGCTCTATCTATCTATCTTCTTATACTGAGTCGGTCATATTTGGCCATTACCTCAGTTGGGTGCGTAGCTAAATTTAGAATTTAGCTGAATAAAAAAAAAAAAAGAGAGAAGTCACTGGATGAGTCCTTAAAACTATTTACAATCTGAATAACAGAGGTATACTAAAACGCATACCTCTGGGTCTCAATCTTACACTGTATGGGCTTTGAACTCCTCTGCAGTCTTAGCATTCACCACAGAAGAGGGAAGACTATTCCACTGGGGAATAGTCCTAGGGAAGAAGGAATTTTTCAGGGCATCACTGTAGGACTGGTACCTGTGATACTGTAGGTTGTTTACTTTTGATGCCCTTGTTCGAGTTGAAACTGTCACAGGGGTCAAGTATTTATCTTTATTAACGGCCACTGTACCTGAATGTATCTTATAGAAGAAGGTTAAAGAGGACTGCTCACGACGGGCCTCTAGGGACGGCCATTCTAGCTCGTTAAGCATGTCACCGACGCTGCTTCTATTGCGCCATCGTCGGCAGGCCCATCGAGCAGCTGTCCTCTGCACCTTCTCCACCTGCTGAATCTGAGTTTTAACATAGGGATGCCAAATGGGTGATGCATATTCTAGCTGAGGGCGAACCAATGTTTTATATGCAACATCCTTTGTCTGCCTAGGTGCAAAAGCCAAGTTTCGTCTAAGAAATCCTAAAGTCCTAGTTGCTTTTGATGTAATTTCTGAAACGTGTTGACCCCAATCAAGATCATCAGTGATGGTGATACCAAGATATTTGGCGGATTGAACCTGCTCCAAGATTTGCTGGTGTAGTTTATAGTCAAACTTAATTTGTTTGTCAGGAGGGTGTCGCGACACCCTCATTGAATGACATTTGGCCACATTGAACTTCATCTGCCAATCGGCCTCCCACTGTGCTAGTTGATTCAGGTCATCTTGTAGAACAAGACAGTCAGAAGAAGAATATATATTCCTATAAAGGACACAATCATCAGCAAACAAACGGACAGATGACCTGATGTTATCAGGGAGATCATTAATGAATACCAAGAAAAGGACCGGTCCAAGGACCGAACCTTGGGGGACACCAGATAAAACAGGGACTGGATCAGACGCTTGGCCATCAAGTACAACTTGTTGTGAGCGCCCTGAGAGCCATGAGCTAATCCACCTGTGTGTGGATCCTCTTATCCCATAGTAATCCAATTTATACAATAGCCTCCTGTGAGGTACCTTGTCAAAGGCCTTAGCGAAGTCCATGATAATCAAGTCAGTCTGTTTGTGGCCACGGTTTGTGGCCCCATCCAGATTGTTCACAATGTCATGGTAAAACTGAACTAATTGAGTTTCGCAAGACCTTTGACTCAGACAAATAATGTTCAGTCCGCATGGAGCCGGCTTCCTAACTCATCAGTGCTACAACTAACATTCCAATCCAAGGACTGTGCAATTTGTGGTATTCATCCTGCAAATGATGCCAGCGGAGCATGTTCGGACAGGAGACCTCTAGCATCAAAGGCAAGCTAGTGCACTAACCACTGAGCTACCACGCTCCTACGCGTGTCGTGATAGATAAAGAAATATGAACAATGTGTTGCGTTTGGTTTTAACTTAATTTCTCTGTTGTTCACGCCCTGTGTAGTGATGCCTTTTGCCCCAGAAGCATTTAAGGAAAGGTCATTCAGCAAAGATTTTTTTTTCATCAAATAAAAAGTTGACAAAAAAGTTTGTTTTCAACCTACCTACCGACCCTAACTCGTTCGGCATGTTAGCGGAAACACAGTTATTTTTAGGCCTGAGAAGAAACCTGCGCGTCAGCAACAGTGGCACCAAAGCAGTAGCCTACAAAAGTATGCGTCCGATCAAGTCTAGGGTACTATGCGTCAGCTTGGAGTCCATACATAGCTACAGGGAAACTCAAACGAGAAATTGTGAGAGACGAGCAGCTAGATATTCAACTAGTGTCACAGAGATGCTACAGGACTGGGAATCCCTAGAATCAAGGAGAGTCAAGATCCAACTTACCGTATTTTTCAAGGTCATCAGCGACTTAATGGATATACCAGACTCAGTTTATCGCACACCGACCAACTCAATGACCAGAGCAAAACACACGAAGAAGGATTTCCATCCAAATATGATGCCTTCAAACATTACGAAAACACGCCTATACAAATACATTGCCACCTTTTTTCGTCGAAAAAATGAAAATTTTATGATGAAAAGGTGTGATATTTTTCTTATTTCTGCTCAAAACATAGATTGCGGGGACTCGATAGAACCGCCTCGAAGAGGCGGTTCTATCGAGTACCCGCAATCTATGTTTTTAAGCAGAAATAAGAAAAATAATGTATACCCCCTTAAACCCCAGTTTTACTATATAAAAGTGGGGTATGAGTGGGTCAAAATTATATAGGCGTGTTCTCGTGCTGTATAGCTTCTTCCGACACAATATACCTCGCCCCCGCCCTTCGGGGCTTGGGGAAATAGATTGGGCTGCATGATGCGTCCACGCAGACCTGAAACCGACCGCACACCACTTGTAAGGTCTAAGCCTGCCCAGGCAAAGTGGTGCGAGTCCATGCCCGTCCATGCATATAAACCCTATTGGTTTCATTGGGCGGCAGGAACTGAGATGTCATTTCATCTCAAAGCCAGGTAAAAGTCCCACGACATTGGAAGCAACGTCTCCAAAATGACCACAATAGTCTTGACGTGGACTCTAAACCTCAAATCAAGCCAAACAAAACAAGCGAACACACTGGAATTCTTTACCCGCCAATGTGGCGTAGGCCCTGACTTGGTATCTTTCAGGAAGGAACTTTCATCTCTTAAATTTTAAGTAAAGTAGCACCAGCGTGAGGCTTTTGGGGTCTGTGCTGGTTGAGCAACACTATCCAGGGGCAGTTAGTGTAGAGGGATTGGTCTGATTACTTAATGAATATCCGAAAAAAGACCGGGCACATTCTATTTTCCTCCTTTCTGTCTACTACTTTCTATCCATCCTATATTTTCCTCTTTTCCCTTTTCTACCACCACAGAGACGTTGTGATCACGTCACAAAAACACGTCTATATAATTTTGACCCCCTTGAACCCCACTTTTACATAGTAAAACTGGGGTTTACTTATTTTTCTTATCTCTGCTCTAAAATATAGTTTGTGGGTTCTCGTTAGATCACTGCCTGGATATCTTAAGAGGAATGGATACCTACAATCTATATTTTGAACAGAAATAAGAAAAATATCACAAGTTTTTCAACGTGAAATTTTAGTTATTTCGGCGGTAAAGGTTACAATGTATTTGTAGAGGCGTGTTTTCTTAATGGAGGTTGACTGTTGCCTCTAAGTAACAGAGATACAAAATCTGTAATTGGGAAGTTATAAGCTCTCACCAAAGAGCTAAACTTAGCTGTATTACCTCTGAAACTTCAGCGAATTCTAGACGGGCATTCCAATCGCCATTGGCATGACACATTACATAACTTGTAGTTTTCGCCTAGATTTGTGACCTGTATATAGAGGTCACTGTCTGGATATCTTAAGAGGAATGGATACACCCTCAGGGGAGGCAAGTCCTGCAAAAGTATTTTTGTCTCCCATGTCAATAGTGGTCAATTCTAAAAGGAAAGAATTTGCTCCTAAGAAGCTAATTCTTTCCTTTAAGGGTAGACCCCATTTTCAATTAGATAGGGCTTATAGAAAAGCGAACAGGAAGTCCCGAAAGTTGTCTCCCTTTGAAAAATGGCGGTGTGCCCCATGGATCTATCTTGGGGCCACTATTGTTTCTCATCTATATAAACGACATTGTTAAAAACTCAGTTCATCAGTTAGACTCTTCGCAGACGATACAAGCTTATACATTATAGTTGAAAACCCGAACATAGCAGCCATCATTTTAAATCAGGACTTGGGCCGTATAGATACATGGACTGTGGAGTGGCTGGTTGATTTCAACGCCGTTAAAACTATTTCCCAGATCTTCTCATTGAAACGCAACCCGCCCCTGCATCCTCCCCTGTATATGAACGAAACACATGATCACCGATGATTCTTCACAAAAACACTTAGGTTTGACTTTAACCAATAACTGCAGCTTGGCTGAACACATCAACACTATCAAAAAAGTAGCATGGACTAGGTTAAATTTGTTACGCGCCCTGAAATTCAAAATTAACAAACACGCCATCGAAAAAAAAATGTATATTACATTTAGAAGACCCTTGTTGGAATATAGCGACGCAGGCTGGGACAACGCCTCTACAGAAAGCAAAAAACAGCTAGAAGCCGTTCGCAATGAAGTTGAAAGAATCATTACAGGTGGAACAAAACTTTGCAGCATAAAAAATCTTCTTGACGATCTTGGTTGGGAATCTCTACAAAACAAACGCGCGAAACATAAACTAATCATCTTTTACAAAATGGTCAATGCCCTGACTCATGAATATCTTCAATCTCTCATCCCACCAACCGTTCAAAACACTACCACATATAACCTGAGAAATTCCAGCGATCTTCGAAACATCCATGCCCGAACAAACTTATTCTCAATTCATTCATTCCATCAACAATCCGTGCATGGAACGATCTGCCAGATTATAATAAGTCCGCACCATCAGTTGCCTCTTTTAAATATAGGTTAAACAAAAATATTAAGAAACCCCTGAAATATTACAATACTGGTTCCCGAATTGGCCAGATCTTACATGCTAGACTCAAAATGGAATGCATCTCCTTAAATGCACATCTTTACAGGAAAAACATCGTTCCTAGCCCATCTTGTTCATGTTGGGGATTCGAAAGTGCACAACACTTCTTTTTTTCAATATCCCAACTGAAGCAATCAGGAGAACTTATTATCTCCATACCATCAATACCACTCAAATTCTTCACGACACGGCGGGTGCATCTATTACAGTAAATGAAGATCTATTTTCCAATGTCCAAGAGTTTATAATGCACTCTAAACGTTTCGTTTAATGCGCTAGAATACATATCTGGTGGCAGCAGCTGCAAATTCTATTCATTTTCAATTAATATGCCAGGAAAACATTTGTTCGGGGTCGATCGACAGTGCTGAAAGTTACACTTCATGTGCCAAGCAATGGACAATGAACTGCAAATTTATACCCAAATAACCAACATCGACTCTGTAACTGTGGACAGTTTCATGGGTATGCTACATATAACTCGTGCAGTGTAAACATGTCAAGAAACAGAACATATGTGACAAAAACTGCGACATGCCCTTGCTTAACAGTCATCATCATCATCATCATCATCATCATCATCATCATCATCATCATCATCATCATCATACCTATACAATCTACTTCGGGCAATTATTATTATTAGTATTATTATTATTATTATTATTATTATTACTATTATTATAACCTCACAAACATACCTCATCATATATCTACCACACACGTATGTAAATTTTGCCATTATTTCTATTTCAGGAGATGATTTACTTCTAGGTTTTTATCAAATCATGTACCATATACTTTTATGCGATGTAAACATGTGAATTTATTCTAGTAAAAACTCCCGAGTTATATATGGCATATTAAAAAATGCTGGCGAAGACAAACGTTTTTTCTTCTTTATTTAAGTAACACTTTTTATTGCTCTTTGTGCTAGGCCAGATATTGTGCTCTGTTGTCTGCGGAGAAGAGGGATCACATTTCTAGTTCGTTTTGTAATAATGTTACAAACCTTGCATTACTCACCATTGCCGACACTTAAGTATGACAGATAACTTCTAAGGGTGCATTTCGAAAGATATCTTCTCTGGTACTGATGTTGGTTGAATATCATGCGTGTTCGCATTTTTTAGAGACTATTTGAACGGTTTTTAAATGCATTGAGCAGAAGCGGAGTGGCGGAGTTTGCGAAGACTTATTCTTGCACACCAGACAAGGAAATCCATAGTTTTAGCTTGAGATAGAAATTCTGTTCTAACCCTGGTGTTCTTACTCAAAATCGAATATTCTCGCGTGTTTGATAAATACACTGATTGAGTTCGACCTCATACGCGCCGTCGTTGAGATTGACGACACAGCACGTTACGTGGCGTCACTAAACATTCCTATAGTGTCATTACAATATGGCGGACGTCGGTAACCGAAGTGATAGCAACATTAAAAATCCGCGCTTAGAAATGGAAGGTATGCAAGAAAAAGAATCCTATATGGGTGTGAGGGTTGAATGAAAAAAAAAAAACAAACAAAAAAAAAAAAAAACGTCCCTCGGGATCACTGCCCGGCATCACTCGTCAAATTTTGTGCATGGTGCTTCCATTCAGAGCTGAAACTGACCGAACTTGAGTACTGGTTTGTTTGTTTTGGAGATTCACGGCCCAGTCAACACAATTTTAGATTGTTTTTGAGCCGGTCGGTACCTATCCCCACTTTGTCTGGGCAGGCTTATAGTAAGAGTGCACACTCATTCGCCAGAAACCGACAACTGGCCTTCTTCAATCAGCAGAAGGGAGAAAATGACAGAGAAAAGATTTCATGATCACTCTCCACGAAAGAATGTTGCCGACCCTGGCAGGTATCGAACCCGAGTCCACCAGTCAGACGCGCATCCGACTGAGCTACGAGGCCGGCCTTTGAGTACATGTAAACTGCTTAGAAGGTCTAAGCTTGCCCAGGAAAAGTGTTTCGTGTCAGATCGATCCTTAAACCCGCGTGGTTTCTTTGGCTGGTAAGGCTTGAGATGTCATTTCATCTCAATGTCAGGTAAAAGTCACACAAAATCGGAAGTAATGTCACTAAGGTGACCTAAATAGTGTTGACAGGGACGTAAAACCTCAGCACAAATATACAATCCCAGTTATTTGGAAGCATAAAGGCACCGTTGGGACCACGAAAATCTGTTTGAGACGGGGGGTAGTTCCAGCCACTAGGCCCCCGCCCATCGGGGCTTGAAGAAATAGATGGGCTGCATGATGCTTCCTCGAGAGCTGAAACTGACTTCACAAAAATACTGGAAAACTGCTTAAAGGATCTAAGGCCTGGTCAGGCAGTGGTGTGTGTCGGACCTTCCATGCTTATAAACCGTATTGGTTTCATTGGGCGACAGGGCTTGAGATGTCATTTCATCTCAATGTCGGGTAAAAGTCCCACAAAATTGGAAGCGACGTCTCCAAAATGACCTATACAGTGTTGACGGGGACGTTAAACATCAAATCAAACAAACAAAAGTTCGAGCCACTGAGGGTTACTGTCAGGAGGCATAACATGGTTAATGTTAGGGACATCTTTAGATGTTCTATAATAAAAATGTAAGTTGTGTATACTCATTAGCATCGCCTCACCGAGGCGATTCTAATGAGTACATACAACATACATTTTCAAGATAAAAGGCGAAAATCTCCTTAATATCCCCTCTTTCTCTTATCAAAAGGAATTCCATAGGGGCTCAAGAACGGGTTCGACGCAGCCATGGTAAACGAGTCATCTGTGTTCGAGCCATCGAAGTTCGACTGTATATCGCAGTCTTCCCGATTATGTCACATATCCCTCGTAGAACAGTTTTGACCAAGAGCAAAACCTCACGCTAATTCGTACGAAATGCCCCGAGTTATAGCTTGTAATAACTCGGCCCAGGTCATAGAAAAACTCGTGACAGGGGTATAACGTTGCATGGCATTGAACCTTATGAATGTCCCTTAACGTTCTTAGGGCCAAGTGAAACCATGCAATAATGATACAAATTAACAACCTATTATCAACAAACTGCACGGGAAAAGAAACACAATCACACGTAGCACACACTTATAGTAAATCAATGACCTTTGAGAGTTCAAAATCCATGCATGGCGATCCTATTCCAGGTTTAAGGTAAGGCAAGTTTCGGACACGGAATTTTAGAAATATGGTGTTTTTATGAATTCCAGACTGTTATGTCTATCTGATAAAACGAAGTATAAAATTAAGAATATAATTGTAACTATTGACCAATGTCACGGTGGGTAGGCATAACGGAGTCTGTTCGTCCAAAAACAGTGTTTCTTTGTTCTGGTCGACCACGTAAGGGACTCTAGTCGTCCGGTTGGCCACAGCATGATATACAGCACGGCCGAAACATGCCATTTGACAGGAACAATAAGGTGAGATTCAAGAATAAATAAGTTTTATGGAACGCTGTTATACTTCTTCCATCTGTTTGTATGTGGGTTACATCTGAAAGTCGCTGTATTACTGTGATTAAGTGATCCGCATTCTAAGTGGCATCAACAGAATATGTGTTTGTATCTCTAAAATTAGATTATTTTGTGATAAAAGAGTAAGCTTCTGGCCGGTCACGCGCTGATAATGCAAAAACATACCTGTTTTGTACGTCTACATTGCATTAATTTGTCGTCTAGTGTAATTTAATAAGAAACTCAATTGATTTAATAATGCGATACGAAATTAGTCACTGTAGTCTGTTTTGTCATCTTCAATATCGTTGAAATGTGGCACCGGCTAAAATTTGTGCATGTCAGGGGATTCTTGTCAGTTTTTTTGTTTGTTTGATTTGAGTTTTAACGTCCCCGTCAACACTGTATAGGTCATTTTGGAAGCGTTGCTTCCAATTTTGTGGGTCTTTTACCCGACATTGAGATGAAATGACAGATCATGCCCTGTCACCCAATGAAACCAATAGGGTTTATAAGCATGGAGGGTCCGACTCGCACTGCTTTGCCTGAGCAGGCTTAGATCCTCTTAAGTGGTTTACCAGTACTCGTGTGCGGTCGGTTTAAGCTCTGCGTGTAAGCATGATGCAGCCCATCTATTTCTTCAAACCCCGATGGGCGGGGGCTGTTCTTGTCAGTAAAGAGATAGATGATTAAACTGCAGGAACCACTTTGCTTAAGAAAACATGCTTTGTGGCACGTTTTACCATGTGCAAATGTCTTCCCAAACAAATATTCTTACCCAAATCCTTGTTTATGTTGGTTTTGTTTTATAATTACTGAGCTACTGGGCAATGCCCATCTCATTAATTTCCTTATTATGGTATCATCTTGTTGCTATTGTATCGAACTACCTTAACTACAGACGAAAAAGAAAGACATGTCTTTGGCTGCTCAAAGGAAAACAACGCCGGTCTGCGCTTAGTAAATTTGGCTCGATTGACAAACGGTAGATCCAAACATTTTAGTGTAGACTTTGGCCCTCGTCACGTGGACGTTTGTTTGATTCCGTCAAACTATTAAGGTCATTTCGGAGACATTGCTTCCAATTTTGTGGTACTTTTACCCAACACTGAGATGAAATGACATTTCAAGTCCTGCCTAATGAAACCAAAAGGGTTTGAATGTATTTCTTTTTATTCGCAAAGGGACGTAAAGGGAGGTAATAAGTTCGTAAAAGGGAGGTAATACGTTTGCGAATACAAAGAAATGCGTTTGTTCACTAATTTCAGAATGCTAAGTTTCCATTCTTTAAGAGCTTAAATTTATGCTCAACATACTCTCGTTTACACAATCGATTACCAGATTCATTCAAGGCAGCAACGATTTCAACTCTACATTTATTGAAATCAATTTTAGAAGGAAATCGATATTTCGGTCCTTTAGAAATAATATTATGAATCCTAGAATCAGGAATAATTTTTAAATTGCAAGTAATAATATGACCAGCAGCAGGATAGCAATACACTGAATTTTTACAATCACGTATCAGGAGTGTTAGTGTCAATATCAAGATCAGAAACAAGTTTTTTGAAATTAAAAATGATAGATCTAATAGGTTTATTGTATTTATAGCAACTTATGGGTGTTCCAGTATTTTGAAAATAAGGAGGAATGGATGAAATAACCGAACTGTTCCGGAAGATACCAGGTAAATCTATATCCAAACCCTTATTAATGAAGGGATTTTTGATGTATTGACGTTTGTGATTAATTTCAGAATCGACGAAAACACGAAGAGCATGCTGAGTATAACCTCTAGTTAAAAGAGCAGCGTCGTATAAACCCTGTCGGTTTCATTGGGCAACAGGGATTGCCATAGGTTCAAAACAAATAGCGGTGGGTGAACTGTATGTGTCAACCACCGGAGAAAGTGGAGATGAAGGTTAAGCCCCGTTAAACCGGTTTAAATCCCAAAGAAAATATTACCGACCGTCCCAAGGCAGTGCATTCGTTGCGGTTTCATTTTTTTTTATTCGATGCTGACTATATATGTTTTCATCTTAACACTTATGAATTTCAAGATTGTTTAGTTTAGTAAAGGTAACCTGTTTGGGAAGAGCTACTAACTCGGCTTGTCGCATGTGATTTTATTGTTTGTTAAGACCGTTTGTCCATCCAGCCCTTTGATGTTTGGGATAGGCTTTGGGTTCTGATGCTACCAGTTCCTGGAGTATCTTTACCCATTAATATGCAGAATATATTTGCCGTTAAGATCGGGTAGTTATCTTATTCCCAACAATCCATATAGCCCTAAATTGCCCTTTTGAGAGGCAAGCTTTCATGACTGCCCATCGGGGCTTTAAGAAATAGATTGGCTGCATGATGCTTCCACGCAGAGCTGAAACCGATGCACACAAGTACTGGTAAACCGCTTAGAGACTCTGAGCCTGCCCAGGAAAAGCAGTGTGAGTCGGACCGTCCATGCATATAAACCCTATTGGTTTCATTGGGCGATAGGGCTTGAGAAGTCATTTCATCTCAGTGTCGGGTAAAAGTCCCACACAATTGGAAGCAACGTCTCCAAAATGGCATGTACAGTGTTGACGGGGACGTTAAACCTCAAATCAAACAAACAAATGACTGCTAAACTCTTCCCATTTTTTCTGTTTTACAGTAACGAACAGAATGCGGTGCCCCATTTACATCAGTACAACCATAATCCGGTGCAACTTTTTGTATGGGGAAGACCAATATCCTGTGCCAAAATTTGTTACAATTTTCCATATATATGACGTTAAATAGATAATCTTAGCTCACCGTAAGTGCTCTGTATAAGAGCTAAGCAAATAATAAATCGCTATGTGATGGAAGCTTTGACTACTAGTCCAATGAAAGGATAAAAATGGAAAGAAAAGTTACCGAGTTTAACAATCGTTCAATGAGTAATCAGCGGCAGACCTCTTGGAACAAATCACAGAGTTCCGGCTCTGTAACGATGTCAACTTATTCAGAATCAATGATTATTAGGCCAAACCGTGCAACAAAGGCATATATAAGGCCGTTCAGTTAACGAGCACAAAATAAATCTAAAGAAGTGCACCGTACCATATTTTACTGAAAAGGGCGACCAGACACCTTTACGCGGCCGACAAGAAGCAAGAAACGTCGTTTCCGGACGACCGGATACCGTTATGCCAACCCACCGTGAATGTAAACTACCTACCTAAAACACGGTCGACATCAAAATTAAAAGTGCAGTCACGTCTCACTGCGTTTTGAAGGGCTATATATTCTGTATGGAGCTACCTTCATCTCAATCAGCACAGAATGTCAGGTCAACGTCAGGTCAACATCGATTCCATCAAGGAAACACGTCTATATAATTTTGACCCCCATGGACCCCACTTGTATGTAGTAAAACTGGGGTTTGCAGGGGGAAACCTTATTTTTCTTATTTCTGCTCTAAAATATAGACTGTGGGTACTCGTTAGAACCGCCTCGAAAAGGCGGTTCTAACGAGTATCCACAATCTTTATTTTGAGCAGAAATAAGAAAAATATCACAATTCTTCATCCTAAAATTTTCGTTTATTCGGTGGTAAAGTTTGCAACGTACATGTATAGGTGTGTTTTCGTAATGCGACGATTTATGTCGTATCGATGTCGGCCCAACGTTGGCCCGCCGTTCTGTGCTGACCTGGATCATCGGTACGGATATACGGACCATATACCAGCCATTGAGCAAACCGTAAAGACTGGTTAGGCGTTGAAGAAACACAGACACTTATTCAGCTTCATGAACCTTGTACGAAAATAGGTGGCAGGATTTGACGCTGCATGTCAATGGTCATCTGTTCAAGAACACCTGGTGCCGGTTGTTCAAAAGTAATGATGTTGTTAGTTGAAATATCGTTAAAACTTCGATCATTTAATATGGCAAATATACCAATATTTTTGCTGATAAAAATGTGAGCAGCTTTTGCATGTTTTGCTGAAAAATGTGAGCACCTTTTGCATATGCAAAAGCTGCTCACATTTTTTTTTCAGCAAAAAAATAGAAGAATTTTAAATATTGTACTGGCTAGAACAGTAAACAATTTGACCACTAACGAGCTTGTTAAGCTAACAATGCTTTGAACAACTGGGCCCTGGATCATATTCAGCTAGCTCCACAGTTAATCGTTACAAAGCTATTTTGGCGGTTTCACTTTATTGGTCAGCGATAGTCACGTGGACAGCGGCAGTATAATGCTGATTCATTAGTAATTTTGAGTCGATTGTTTGTCAATCGACCCAATAACAATCACCAAGACGATCAATGACTAATGACGCCAGGGTTTATAAAACTGATAGGATTGTTGTATATTGACAAGATTAGATAAAATTGTTAACACAGCGAAAACATAAGATAGTATCTGTACCAGATTGCTCGGTCAATAGTTTTTGATAAAGCTGCTCCATGATTCAAATATGATAATATAAGAGCCCCATTCACGAAAACATAAACTGTTTTCAGGTTGTGGGATGAGGTAAGACAAAAACTGGTCCTCTCGGCTACATAGACTAGAATGAGTATTAAAATTTCAAATATTGCATTTAAAGGAATTGTACTACTGATGATACGAGCAGCGAAACCAAATGTGCTGATCTGTTCCTCTGTTGATCGCAAATGGCAAAAAACAAAAAAACAAAAAAAAAAAACAAAAAAAAAAAAAACATTTTTATCAGGACGCGGCTCATAGCATTTTTACTTAACCCATATATACCCCGCCCCCGCCCATCGGGGCTTAGAGGAATAGATTAGGCTGCACAGCACTTCCACGCAGAGCTGAAACCGACCGCACATGAGTGCTGGTAAACCGCTTAGAAGCTCAAGTCTGCCCGAGTCGCACCGCCCATGCATATAAAACCCTGTTGGTTTCATTGGACAGCAGGGCTTGATGTATCATACATCTCAATTTCGGATAAAAGTCGCATAAAATTGGAAGCAACGTCTCCAAAATGACCCAAACAGTATTGACGGGGACGCTTAACCTCAAACAAATAAAAACCCAAATATACCCAGCGTCCAGAAATAGGACGCTGACATACAGGGTAGAACCGGCAGTCTGCAGCCTCTGATCAGGGATTGTTTGCTAAGAACAGCTTTTTTTCTGGTCGGTTGTTTATCAATCGACCTAAAGCTACTGACTAAAGAAGCTTCCCGCCTGCTATTGTCCACGTGACTTTCACTGACCACGCACAAAACCCAGATGCTGATTATATTTACAGAAGAGATAGTCGTCAGAGCTGAAACCGACCCCACATGAGTACCAGTAAAACGCTGGGAAGGTCTAAGTTTGTCCAGGCAAAGAGGTACGAGTCCTGCTGTCCATGCATATACGCCCTGTTGGTTTGTTTGAGAGGTAGGGCCTGAGGAGGCATTTCATCTTAGTGTCGGGTAAAAGTCCCACAAAATTCGAAGTAGCGTCTCCAGATTGGCCTACATAGTGTTGACGGGGACGTTAAACCGCAAACAAACAAACAAAATCCCATATATGCCCAGCGTCCTGAAATGGGACGCTGACATACAGCGTAGAACCGGCATTCTGCAGAGTCTGATCGGGGATTGTTTGCTAAGAACAGCCTTTTCTGGTCCGTCCTAAGAAGCTTCCTGCCTGCTATTTCCACGTGACTTTTGCTGACAAGGTGCAATGGCATGTCATGCCCGTGTCGGCTAAACGTCCACCAAAACAGGAAGCAACGTCTCCAAAATGACCTAAATAGTGTTGACGGTGTTCAAACAATAAGTGGAATATTGAGTTTGTCATATACAACGGAAATTAAATGTCTTGTAAATATTTAGGACCATGATGTTAGTGAGTGTTTGAGATTTTCGACCAACCAACAGCTAAGGTCATTCGGAGAAGGGACGTCGATTTAAAGACTCATCCGAAAGTTTGGAGAAGCCCGGGATCGAACCCATGACCCCTGGTTTATGAGGCGAGTAGTATAACCACTACACCACAGAGGCCTTTTTAATGATCATGATTTATTTTTGTTCGAGATAAGAGCCGTTCGAGACACTGGATGTAGTCCTGGGCTCAGTTGTTCAAAGCATCGTTAGCCTAACGAGCTCGTTAGTGGTTATATTGTTAACTATTCTAGCAGGAGCAATTTTTGAAATTTTGGATTTTTTATGAAAAAAATGTGAGCAGCTTTTGCATTTGCAAAAGCTGCTCACATTTTTTTCAACAAAATATTAGCATATTTGCCATATTAAATGATCAGAGTTTTAACGATTCGTTAACTAACGACGTCGTTAGTTTTGAACAACTGGCCCCAGAACGCCAGGTCAGGAGGCATGATGGGAATGATTTGCAATTCTAACACTGCCCCCCCCCCCCCGCCCATCGGGCTTGAAGAAATAAATGGGCTGCATGATGCTTCCACGCAGAGCTTAAACCGATCCGCGGACTTTAAACCTCAAATCCAGCAAACAAACAAAACAATTCTAACACATCGCGCCTATATAGGCAATGGAAAACAACTATGTTTTATTCTGCAATAAATCACGACAAGGAAGAGCGTGACGAGTGCCGTCATTAAAACTGCCAATTTATGAGGTCACTGGTCGATATCCTTGACTTTACACGGTGTAACGTCATTTTCTCGGATCGAAAACGTTAGAAAAGGATATAAATGCATGTGTTTCAGTCGATAATTTTTTCTTCTAACAATGGCGACAAGTTGTGAGATTTTGAAGGAAACAACAGCATTATTGCCGTTTTCAGCCTGTTAGAATCGAAATAGATCAGCTCAAGTTTGTGATTTGTTGAGTAATACATCACAGTTTGTCGGTCAGTTGTAAGCAGACAAATCACGCGCGCTGCGCGCTCGTGATTTCATCTGCTTTACAACTGACCTCCAAACTGTGATATATTACCCAACAAATCACAGTTAGAGCTGATCTATTTCTTAAACAGAGGACCGTCGCTATAACGGCAGTATTTGTTTTCTTTTGCTTTTCTGTTATCGTAGTAAAAGAATCGCCATAAGGTTTAGTATAAAAGGTGCATGTAGCCTAAAAAGGGACCATTTCCCCCTCAATTACTCGTAGAAACAAATGTTTTTGACATTTGTTAAAAATATCTACACCATTTGTTGGTACTGTTTTTTTAGCATCTTGAATGCCTTCATTGGCCCCGCCTATCTTGCGCTAAGGATTCGTTCCATTGATATTGTCGTTGTCATCAGTTTCGTCATATCAAATGTCTGTCTATCATTTTACTGTTTTATAAGATAAAGGTTTGTCGCGCGTATTGATTACAATAGCCTCGTTGAAGCCGTTCTAATGAGCGCCCACAAAATATTATGTTCAAGCTCCAGTAAGAAGAAGAAAATCAAAGAACTGCCAGTATTGATGGGCTCATTGTCACTGAGTCTGGGCTAAGAAAATAGTTCTAGACTGAGATTTAAACTGATTAAACAGTTCAGATTTTAAGCAAACACTGTAGACCCTGATCAGACGCCGATTTCTGCGAAATCTAATCTGGGCCTACACTATTTGATAAGACCAACCCATGATTTTATCGAAGTGAGGTCAGCGTATTGCCTAAATGGGTTAGCTGGAATTATGGGTTGGGCTTGGCAAAACAGCGGCGTCTGATCAGAGTCTACACTGTTTGCTCACAGTACAAGCATTTAAGTCTAAGGCTCCGCAATTTCAGCGTCTGGTCAGAGTCTACACTTTTTGCCTTAAGTTTGGTATAGTGAAACCTCGTTAGCTCGAACATCTTTGGAACAATGAAATCTTGTGAGATAAAGAGGTAGTTCGAATTATTGATGTTTATTCATGCGGCATAACTTTTTAGATCACTTTAGAATATCTTTACCGTCTTCTCTAAAATAATGGTATGTCGTAGGTACTCATTAGAATCGCCTCATTTAGGCGATTCTAATGAATACACACAGCATACTATTTCAAGACAAAAATCAGAAAAATACACACTTTATCCTAAATATATGGATATCTGATGCTCTGGGCAACATCCTCAAGGGACTCCAGAACTAGTTTAAATTAGCCATAGTATACGAACTGTCCGTGTTCAAGATATCGAAGTTTCACTGGTTTTTAGGGTTAAACGAAACAGTCTAAGTCTTAGTCTGAGCCTATTTTCCCAGCCTACACTCACAAACAATTAACCCACCAGCACTCTTCGCGCTTGGGCTGTCAACTGTTAATTATAGTAATAAATATTATTTAAATTGTGAAGCGTAACGCCCACGGAAACACCAATAACAATCCCAGCAACAACAAGGGAGACTATCCCAACAATAAGGCTGATTCTAACCATCTGTCTGGCGCTGTTAGCAGCAGAGTGCGCTCCAACCATGTCCCCACGTGCAAGACAGTCACGTGACTGAAAAAAAAAAACGGAGCGAAACAATGATAATTGATTACCCTGCCTTGGTCCCCTACCTGTATGACCAAGTGTATCTTAACTGAAAACTCCATTCTTTAATAAACGATCATTAGGGTGTTATGCATTCAAAAACGTGTCTTTAACAAGTTATTTCTGGGACAGTCGATGGATTTTTGTTTGTTTGTTTGATTTGCGGTTTAACGTCCCAGTCAACACTGTAAAGGTCATTTTGGAGACCTTGCTTCCAATTTTGTGGGACTTTTACCCGACATTATGATGAAATGACATCTCAAGCCCTGCCGCCCAATGAAAATCTAAATCGGGGTTTCGAAATATTATAGCAGAAAAGCTGGGAATCTAAACAGTTTCTATGTCCATGAAACAAAGCAATTCGGATCGGAACGTTAACTGCAGCCCCACCCCCACCCCCCACCCCATGTGCAGGGAGAGCAATCATCTGTGCATTAAAAAAACCCTACCATAATTTACAATACATGACTTTCATCCTGCAAAACTGAAGTGCATGTAATATACACCGTCTGTATCCCATCCTGGGGTTAAGGCGAAATTGGAAAAAAAGCTAAATAGCAACTTAAAATCCAAAATAAAATCCGGATTAATCTAATGTTTACCACTGTTGTTCAGAGTGGCTGAAACAGGTAGTAATTATCATACCTGTTATAACTTATACCATTATACCATATCTCCAAGAATGTTCGGGGGTGGGGGGGGGGGTTGAAGTGTGAAATAGCTGAGTCACTCAAGGGCCCGAACTTTGGGACACTTTAAAATGGTGAAAATGACACCCATGTTCATCACGAAAACACGCCTATATAATTTTTACCCCCTAAACCCCACTTTTATAAAGTGAAACTGGGGTTTACGGGGGTATATATTATTTTTCTTATTCACCTCAAAAACATAAACTGTGGGTACTCGTTAGAACCGCCTCGTCGAGGCGGTTCTAACGAGTGCCTGCAATCTATTTTTTGAGCAGAAATAAGAAAAATATCGGAAATGTTTATCTGAAAATTTTCATTTTTGCGGTGGAAAAATTTCCAATATATTTGAATAGGCATGTTTTCGAAATGTTGGAATGCAATGTTTCTGTGTTATATGATCTCGCTCGAAAACGTCTATTTAAAACCTTACATAAGTAAACCCTTACATAAGTAACAGGAGTCCAAAAAGATTTCAATATAGTGAACGGTATGAAAAATAGATGTGATATGGTATGATCCATATCCGCCCTCGACCCTGTCGCCCTCGAAGGCTTTGCCGGTCGCAAGTGTTGTATACCTCATACTATTTTTACGATGCGACTGAAGGTTATGTGATTAAACTTTAAAATGTTTTTAACACAACTAAACCATATACACATAATTGTTGACATGCTTGCTGGGCAATTGAACTTTAATGGTGTGATATTCGGGCGCGATTGGCTGATATGACCCTTTTTCTCTTGGTTGATAAGCCCGTGAAATTCTTGAAAGCGTGATTTGGCTTAAAATATCAGATGTCATATCGCACAAGCAAAACCTATGTTTTTGTTTGTTTGTTTCACTTGTGGTTTAACGTCCCCTTCAACACTGTTTAGGTCATTTTGGAGACGTTGCATCCAGTTTTGTGGGACTTTTACCCGACACTGAGATGAAATGACATCTCAAGCCCTGTTGCCCAATAACACAAATAGGGTTTATAAACATGGACGGTCCGACTCGCACCGCTTTGCCCTGGGCAGGCTTAGAGCCTCTTAGCGTTTTACCAGTAATCGTGTGCGGTCAGATTCAGCTCTCATCAAGCCCCGATGGGCGGGGGCGGCAAAACCTATGTATGCTCTAGAATATGTATGGTAAATACAACTTCCTGTGCATAATACAACACAATTATTTAATATGTAACCTACGTCGTTTGCTTTGAGTATTGCAAGAATTCCTGTGGGCCAGAAACAGAGAAGACAAACCAGCCAAGCTTGTGTTGTGTAGTCTTGCGGTGGCATGTTATAGACAGGGCCTGTCGCTGCCCCTACCTGTGTCACCTAGTTGTACAAAGAAAGAAAACCAGAAATTAAAATATTATCACAGCAATGGGAGTTCATGCAAAAGAGTTGTCATCGGCAAAATGCAGTCTAGCTTCAACCACCGTGCAATTAATACCCCCGTAAACCCCACTTTATATAGAGAAAACTGTAGTTTTGCAGGGGTATACATTATTTTTCTTATTGTTGTTCCGAGGCATAGGTTGTGGGTACTCGTTAGAATTGCCTCAATGGGGCGGTTCTAACAAGCACCCGCAACATATGTTTGGAGTGTAAGTTAAAAAAATATTACATATTTTCTTCTGAAAAATAACCCTTCTGCAGATATGAAAGAATGCACCATGTCACACGTAATGGATTTCTCGATTGCTTTTGAGATCCTGAAAATGTATTCGAGATAAGGGTAGCTCGAGCCATTTAGGGGATAGCTGTATTCAAAATTGTCACTTGGGGAGGTAAATCGGCGGTATTACGGTTGGAAATTTCATTTTATGGCGACGCGTCGGCGGAGCCGTAAAATGAATTTGCGACCGTAAAGCCGACGATTTACCTCCCCAAATGACAATTTTCAATGCAGTTATCCCCATTCTAATGCACCTATTCGATTGTTTTCTTTAAAAAAGTGTGCTGTTTTGCTCAAAGCGGCAAGCGCTGTGAACTGCGTAAAACCAAATACCAGCCAATGGAAAGCGGCGTCACATGACGATGTCGGGTTTCCGTCAGTATATCATTTCTTCTTACAATGGCGGAAGTTGGTAGAATTTGAAGATTCAATGCCGATTTTCTGTGTGTTGGAATCAAAATAGATCAGCTAATTATTAAGCATTTTATCACAGTTTGTTGGTGAGATCACTCGCGCCACGTGCTCGTGATTTGATCTACTTTACAACAGAGCTCCAAACTGTGATTACCCATCAATTATCTGCTAGTCAGAGCTGATCTCTTTTTTAAATAAAGACAAAATTCCTTAGGGACTAAAGAATAAGTTCGAATAAGCTATGGTAATTGAACAGTCAGTGGCCGAGCCATTAAGTTCTGTTGTAGTAGGAGAGCAACAGCCGAGATGTACCCTAATTTTTGTAAGTCCCGAGAAAATCCTAAGATTTACGTCTTCTAACGCATGCGCAGAAGGCCGTAATATTTGTCCGCCACCCAACTCATCACATAGCCAATGTGACGGATCTCAGTCGCACCGGAAGCGACGGAAAAATCTAAAGATCTTACAAATCTTAGGTAGCTTTACTTTCATGCCAGATTGATTTTCTAGCTGTACCATTTTGTCTTCTTTAATCTCCATCACGACAGAAAAAAAAATCTTACCACAACGTTGCTGGTTTGGATGGGTGCCGAGGGAATGTGGCCATGGCTACCTGCTGGTGGGTTCATGGGATAGCTTCCTGCAGACCCATGACCAGAATTATCGAAACCATAGTTGGTGTTCCCATAACCCGGGGTTGGGTTTCCTGTAGGAGCATATGGCGGAGGCTGCGCTGGGTTTCCGACTATGTAAAAAAGAAAAGAAACATAATAATAATAAGAAGAAGAAGAAGAAGAAGAAGAAGAAGAAAAAGAAAAAGAATAATTGAACCACACATCATAAAACAGCCGATTGAGACTTTTTCGATATATCTCCCAGTCAGAAAGATTTTAGTATTATGTAGTTCAGAAATATGTACCGCCTATATTTTACAACTGTCAACCGGTCCCACAGCTCTGTGGTAGAGAGCCCGTTTCTGGATCAGGAGAGCGCTGATTTGATCCCAAATTGCACTATACCAAAGATGTAAATTAGGTACTGGGAGCTCCCTTGGCTGACACTCGTATTACCAAGAATAGTCCTAATAAAGCCAGGGAAGTACTTTACAGGATACTTTGTCGCAATAAAAGATCTACATAGCTTATGTTTCGCCGCCGCCCATCGGGGCTTGGAGAAAAAGATTGAGCTACATAGTGCTTCCACGCAGAGCTGAAACTGACCACACATGAGTACTGGTAAATCGTTTAGAAGGACCAAGCCTGCCCAGGCAAAGTGATGTTCAATTCAAATCAGCCGTTTGGTTTCATTGGGCGACAGGGCTTGAGATGTCATTTCATCTCAATATCGATAAAAGTCCCACAAAATTGGAAGCAACGTCTCCAAAATGACACTAACAGTGCTGACGGGGACGTCAAATCTCAATTTAAACAAACAAAAACAAACACACATAGCTTATGTAATCAGCTTATGCTGATTGTTGCTATTATGAGAGGACAGTTAAAACTTTTTAGCTTAATCTTTATCTTTAACCCATTTAGTACCGGAAACCCCAAAACGGGTACCCTGGCAAACAGTGACGCGGCGTCTGATCAGGGCCTACACTGTTTGCAACAAGTTCAGCTATTTTCCCAATAGTTTTTGAAGAAAACACAACCTGACACCCCTAAATTTTGAACTGGACATACTTATAACATAATGTGAAAGATTCCATTTGGTACAAAAAGGGTTAAGGGGAATGGGTACCCCTTCAGGAGAGGCAAAACTTGCAAAAGCATTTTTTGTCTCCCATGTCAATGCGGGTCCTCTCTAAAAGATAAAAATTGTTCCTCATAAAACACTTTTATTTCTCTCTTCCGTGAGAGTTCAAAGTACTTTTACGTCCCTCTTCCATGAGAGCACTTCGCTCTCCTGTGAGAGTCTTCTCTTTCAAAATACTTTTATTGCCCTCTTCTGCGAGAGTCTACTCTTCCAAGCTACTTTTATTTCCCTCTTCTGCGAGAGTCTACTCTTCCAAGTTACTTTTATTTCCCTCTTCTGCGAGAGTCTACTCTTCCAAATTACTTTTATTTCCCTCTTCAGCGAGAGTCTACTCTTCCAAGTTACTTTTATTTCCCTCTTCTGCGAGAGTCTACTCTTCCAAGTTACTTTTATTTCCCTCTTCAGCGAGAGTCTACTCTTCCAAACTACTTTAACTTCGCTCTTCAGTGAGAGTCTTCTCTTTCAAAATATTATCACTTCGCTCTTCAGTGAGAGTCTACCCTTCCAAATTACTTTTATTTCTCTCTTCAGTGAGAGTATTCTTACAGATTACTTTTATTTCTCTCTTCAGTGAGAGTCTACTCTTACAAATTACTTTTATTTCTCTCTTCAGTGAGAGGTTACTCTTACAAATTACTTTTATTTCTCTCTTCAGTGAGAGTCTACTCTTACAAATTACTTTTATTTCTCTCTTCAGTGAGAGTCTACTCCTTCAAATTACTTTTATTTCTCTCTTCATTAAGAGTCTACTCTTACTAATTACTTTTATTTCTCTCTTCAGTGAGAGTCTACTCTTACAAATTACTTTTATTTCTCTCTTCAGTGAGTGTCTACTCTTTCAAAATACTTTTATTTCTCTCTTCAGTGAGAGTCTACTCTTACAAATTACTTTTATTTCTCTCTTTAGTGAGAGTCTACTCTTACAAATTACTTTTATTTCTCTCTTCAGTGAGAGTCTACTCTTACAAAATAATTTAATTTCTCTCTTCAGTGAGAGTCTACTCTTACAAATTACTTTTATTTCTGTCTTCAGTGGGAGTCTACTCTTACAAATTACTTTTATTTCTCACTTCAGTGAGAGTCTACTCTTACAAATTACTTTTATTTCTGTCTTCAGTGGGAGTCTACTCTTACAAATTACTTTTATTTCTCACTTCAGTGAGAGTCTACTCTTACAAATAACTTTTATTTCTCTCTTCAGTGAGAGTCTACTCTTACAAAATACTTTTATTTCTCTCTTCAGTGAGAGTCTACTCTTACAAAATACTTTTATATCTCTCTTCAGTGAGAGTCTACTCTTACAAATTACTTTTATTTCTCTCTTCAGTGAGAGTCTACTCTTACAAAATACTTTTATTGCTCTCTTCAGTGAGAGTCTACTCTTACAAATTACTTTTATTTCTCTCTTCAGTGAGAGTCTACTCTTACAAATAACTTTTATCTCTCTCTTCAGTGAGAGTCTACACTTACAAAATACTTTTATTTCTCTCTTCAGTGATAGTCTACTCTTACAAATTACTTTTATTTCTCTCTTCAGTGAGAGTCTTCTCTTACAAATTACTTTTATTTCTCTCTTCAGTGAGAGTCTACTCTTACAAATTACTTATATTTCTCTCTTCAGTGAGAGTCTACTCTTACAAATAACTTTTATTTCTCTCTTCAGTGAGAGTCTACTCTTACAAAATACTTTTATTTGTCTCTTCAGCGAGAGTCTTCTCTTACAAATTACTTATATTTCTCTCTTCAGTGAGAGTCTACTCTTACAAATAACTTTTATTTCTCTCTTCAGTGAGAGTCTACTCTTACAAATTACTTATATTTCTCTCTTCAGTGAGAGTCTACTCTTACAAATAACTTTTATTTCTCTCTTCAGTGAGAGTCTACTCTTACAAAATACTTTTATTTCTCTCTTCAGCGAGAGTCTTCTCTTACAAAATACTTTTATTTCTCTCTTCAGCGAGAGTCTTCTCTTACAAATTACTTTTATTTCTGTCTTCAGTGAGAGTCTACTCTTACAAAATACTTTTATTTCTCTCTTCAGCGAGAGTCTTCTCTTGCAAATTACTTTTATTTCTCTCTTCAGCGAGAGTCTTCTCTTGCAAATTACTTTTATTTCTCTCTTCAGCGAGAGTCTTCTCTTACAAATTACTTTTATTTCTCTCTTCAGCGAGAGTCTTCTCTTGCAAATTACTTTTATTTCTCTCTTCAGCGAGAGTCTTCTCTTGCAAATAACTTTTATTTCTCTCTTCAGCGAGAGTCTTCTCTTACAAATTACTTTTATTTCTCTCTTCAGCGAGAGTCTTCTCTTACAAATTACTTTTATTTCTCTCTTCAGCGAGAGTCTTCTCTTGCAAATTACTTTTATTTCTCTCTTCAGCGAGAGTCTTCTCTTGCAAATAACTTTTATTTCTCTCTTCAGCGAGAGTCTTCTCTTACAAATTACTTTTATTTCTCTCTTCAGCGAGAGTCTTCTCTTACAAATTACTTTTATTTCTCTCTTCAGCGAGAGTCTTCTCTTGCAAATTACTTTTATTTCTCTCTTCAGCGAGAGTCTTCTCTTACAAATTACTTTTATTTCTCTCTTCAGCGAGAGTCTTCTCTTGCAAATTACTTTTATTTCTCTCTTCAGCGAGAGTCTTCTCTTACAAATTACTTTTATTTCTCTCTTCAGCGAGAGTCTTCTCTTGCAAATTACTTTTATTTCTCTCTTCAGCGAGAGTCTTCTCTTGCAAATTACTTTTACTTCCCTCTTCAGTGGGAGTCTTCTCTTTCAAAATATTATCACTTCCCTCTTCAGTTAGAGTCTACTCTTTCAAATTATATTTATATCTCTCTTCGGTGAGTTTACTCTTTCAACATACAGTACTTTAACTTCTCTCTTTTCAGTGAGACTATACATTCAAAATACTAGTACAGTATTACTTCCCTCTTCAGTAAGAGTTTGCTCTTCAAAAAACTTTTTCTTCTCTCTTCAGTGAGTTTCTAACCTTTCAAAATACGTTTATTTCTCTCTACAATATGGATCTTCTCTTTCAAAACCATTAAATTTTCCTCTTCAGAGAGAGAGTCTACTCTTTCAAACTTCTATTATTTCTCTCTTCGGTTGGCCCCAACCAATCGGGGCTTGCAGTAATAGGTGGACTGCATGATGCTTCCACACAGAGCTGAAACTGACCGCACAGGGCGGCAGGGCTTGAGATTGCATTTCAGCTCAATGTCGGACAAACCGCCCACAAAATTAGAAGCAACGTCTCCAAAATGACATAAATTGTGTTGACGGGGACATTAAACTGCAAATCAATCCAATCAATCAATCAATCAATCAATCAATCAATCAATCTCTCTTCTGTGAGATTTTACTCTTTCAAAATACATTTACTACTCTCTTCGGTAGGAGTCTACTCTTTCAAAATACTTTTACTTCTCTGTTCATTGAGCGTCTACTCTTTGCAAAATTCATCTACTACCCTCTTCGGTAGGAGTCTACTCTTTCAAAATACTTTTACTATCTCTTCGGAGAGAGTCTCCTCTTTCAAAAGACTTTTACTACTCTCTTCGGCGAGCGTCTACTGTTTCAAAATACTTTTACTTCTTTTTCTGGAAGGAGTCTACTCTTACAAAGAACTTTTACAACTCTATTCGGTGGGAGTCTACTATTATAAAAAAACTTAAACTTCACTTAACAGTAAGAGTCTTCTATTTACAAAATACTTTTACTACTCTCTTCGGTTGGAGTCTACTCTTACAAAATACTTTTTCTACTCTCTTCGGTCAGAGTCTCCTTTTTTCAAAATAATTTTACGACTCTATTCGGTGGGAGTCTGCTCTTTCAAAATTCTTTTACTATTTTAGAGTCTACTCTTTCAAAATACATTTACTACACTCTTCGGTAGGAGTCTACTATTTCAAAATACTATTACTACTCTCTTCAGTGAGAGTCTACTCTTTCAAAATACTTTTACTTCTCTCTTCGGTGAGAGTCTACTCTTTCAAAATACTTTTACGTCTCTCTTCCGTGATCCTACACTTTCAAAATACTTTTATTTATCTCTTCAGTAAGTCTGCTCTTTCAACATACAGTACTTTTACCTCCCTTTCAGTGAGAGTCTACTCTTACAAAATACTTTACTTCTCTCTTCACTGAGGGTTTAACTTTATTTCTCTCGATAGTTGGTGTATTCTCTTTCAAAATACTTTTATTTCTCTCTTTAGTGGGATTCTTCTTTTTCAAAATACGTTTACTTCTCTCTTCGGTTTGCTACTCTCTTCAGTGAGAGTCTAGTCTTTCAAAATACATTTACTACTCTCTTCGGTAGGAGTCTACTCTTATGAGATACTTTTACTACTCTCTTCGGTCAGTGTCTCCTTTTTCAAAATAATTTTACTACTCTATTCGGTGGGAGCCTGCTCTTTCAAAAAACTTTTACTACTTTAGAGTCTACTCTTTCAAAATACATTGACTACTCTCTTCAGGGTTGGAGTCTACTCTTTCAAAATACTTTTACTACTCCCTTCAGTGAGAGTCTACTCTTTCAAAATATTTTTTCTTCTCTCTTCAGTGATCCTACTCTTTCAAAATACTTTTATTTATCTCTTCAGTAAGTCTGCTCTTTCAACATACAGTACTTTTACCTCCCTTTCAGTGAGAGTCTACTCTTAGAAAATACTTTACTTCTCTCTTCACTGGGGGTTTAACTTTATTTCTTTTGATAGTTGGTGTATTCTCTTTCAAAATACTTTTATTTCTCTCTTTAGTGGGATTCTTCTTTTTCAAAACTACTTTTACTTCTCTCTTCGGTGTGCTACTCTCTTCAGTGAGAGTCTAGTCTTTCAAAATACATTTACTACTCTCTTCGGTTGGAGTCTACTCTTACAAAATACTTTTACTACTCTCTTCGGTCAGAGTCTCCTTTTCTAAAATAATTTTACTACTCTATTCGGTGGGAGTCTGCTCTTTCAAAATTCTTTTACTATTTTAGAGTCTACTCTTTCAAAATACATTTACTACTCTCTTCGGTCAGAGTCTCCTTTTCTAAAATAATTTTACTACTCTATTCGGTGGGAGTCTGCTCTTTCAAAAAACGTTTACTACTTTAGAGTCTACACTTTCAAAATATATTTACTACTCTCTTCGGTGGGAGTCTACTCTTTCAAAATACTTTTATTACTCTCTTCAGTGAGAGTCTACTCTTTCAAAATATTTTTTCTTCTCTCTTCAGTGATCCTACTCTTTCAAAATACTTTTATTTATCTCTTCAGTTAGTCTGCTCTTTCAACATACAGTACTTTTACTTCCCTTTCAGTGAGAGTCTACTCTTACAAAATACTTAACTTCTCTCTTCACTGAGGGGTTTAACTTTATTTCTCTTGATAGTTGGTGTATTCTCTTTCCAAATACTTTTATTTCTCTCTTTAGTGGATAGAGTCTCCTTTTTCAAAATAATTTTTACTACTCTATTCGGTGGGAGTCTGCTCTTTCAAAAAACGTTTACCTGTCTATAGTCTACTCTTTCAAAATACTTTTACTACTCTTTCAAAATAATTTTCTTCTCTCTTCAGGGATCCTACTCTTTCAAAATACTTTATTTGTCTCTTCAGTAAGTCTGCTCTTTCAACATACAGTACTTTTACTTCCCTTTCAGTGAGAGTCTACTCTTACAAAATTCTTTACTTCTCTCTTCACTGGGGCTTTAACTTTATTTCTCTTGATAGTTGGTATATTCTCTTACAAAATACTTTTATTTCTCTCTTAAGTGGGATTCTTCTTTTTTAAAATACTTTTACTTCTCTCTTCGGTGAGAGTCCACTATTTCAAAATACTTTTACTACTCGCTTCGGTAGGAGTCTACTCTTACAAAATACTTTTACTACTCTCTTTAGTGAGAGCATACTCTTTCAAAATACATTTACTACTCTCTTCGGAAGGAGTCTACTCTTTCAAAATACTTTTACTCCTCTGTTCAGTGAGGGTCTACTCTTTCAAAATACATTTACTACTCTCTTCGGTAGGAGTCTACTCTTTGAAAATACTTTTACTACTCTCTTCGGTGAGAGTCTACTCTTTCAAAATACTTTTACTACTCTCTTCGGTGAGAGTCTACTCTTTCAAAATACTTTTACTACTCTCTTCGGTGAGAGTCTACTCTTTCAAAATACTTTTACTTCTCTGTTCAGTGAGCGTCTACTCTTTCAAAATACGTTCACTTCTTTCACCGGTAGGAGTCTACTCTTACAAAGTACTTTTATTACTCTCTTAGGTGGGAGTCTACTATTTCAAAATACTTTTACTTCTCTCAATAGTGAAAGTCTACTATTTCAAAATTATTTCACTACTATCTTCGGTAGGAATCTACTCTTACAAAATACATTTACTACTCTCTTTGGTCAGAGTTTACTTTTTCAAAATACTTTTACTACTCTCTTCGGTGAGAGTCTACTCTTTCAAAATACTTTTACGTCTCTCTTCAGTGATTCTACTCTTTATAAATACTTTTATTTATCTCTTCAGTAAGTCTGCTCTTTCAACATACAGTACTTTTACTTCCCTTTCAGTGAGAGTCTACTTTTACAAAATACTTTATTTATCTCTTCACTTAGGGTAAAACTTTATTTCTCTTGATAGTTGGTGTATTCTCTTTCAAAATACTTTTATTTCTCTCTTTAGTGGGATTCTTCTTTTTCAAAATACTTTCATTTCTCTCTTCATTGGGGACCTGCTCTTTCAAAATACCTTAATTTACTTCTCTCTTCGGTGGTGGTGTAACATTTTTTTTTTATTTCTCTCTTCAGTTGGTGTATTCTCTTTCAAAATACTTTTATTTCTCTCTTCAGTGGGATTCTTCTTTTTCAATATATTTGTATTTCTCGCTTCAGTGGGGATCTGCTCTTTCAAGATACCTTAATTTTCTTCTCCCATCAGTGTGTGTGTGTGTGTGTGTGTGGGGGGGGGGGGTTACACTTTTTTCATCAATTTGGATATACTCTTTCAAAATACATACACTTTTATATCTCACTCCAGTGGGGACATATTTTTTAAAAGACTTTAATTTCTCTTCAGTTCAGATCTACTATTTTAAATCATTTCATTTCTCTCTTCATTTGGGATCTACTGTTTCAAAATATCTTTAACTCTTCTGTGGGAGACTTCCATTTTAAAACCTTTTAGTTATCTCATTGCTCTTGAAGAAAAGAATTTGCTTCTCACATATGTTCTACTCTTACAGTATACCAGTATATTGCATTTGTAATTGTATCTGTCTTGTTGGATTCCCCCGCCTATCGGGGCTTGAAGAAATAGAAGGGCTGCATGATGCTTCCACACAGAGCTGAAACTGACCCGCAAACGAGTACTGGTAAACCGCTTAGAGGATCTAAGCCTGCCTATGCAAAGCGGTGCGAGTCGGCCCGTCCATGTTTATAAACCCTATTGGTTTCATTGGGCGGCAGGTCTTGGGATGTCATTTCATCTCAATGTCGGGTAAAAATCCCACACAATTGGAAGCAACGTCTCCAAAATGACATTTACAGTGTTGACGGGGACGTTAAACTTCAAATCAAACAAACAAACCAACAAACAAAATTAGTCTTATTGGAAATGGGTGAACAAATTCCTCCATTTCAGAAAGGATTCTTGGATGAAATTTTCTATAATCTCAGCCACTCTGTAAAATGAGAGAACTCTTTAGGAAAGTAATAGCGCCACAGCAACTGATTCTGTATTAATTTTGTTTTGTGTTAATTGCTGTTGTTTCTATTGCATCCGCCGCAAAAAAAACAAAAACATCTTCATCAACAATCAACAAACAACGTTCGTCTAGAAAATTATTGTATTTCTATGTGTAATGTCATTGTCATGTGAGTTACAATGTTTGTATATTACAATGTAGGGGAAGGGCCGTAACTAATGATGTGAGAACTTGTGGCCCGACCCCTTTGCTCTGACTCTAGCAATAAAATATGCTTAAACTAAAAAAAAAACAACAATTATTTGACTGTCAAAACATTCTAAACTCCGGTGCTTGAAATGTTAACATTACGATAACACGCCTATGCAAATACATTGAAACGTTACCCCCCAAAAAACGAAAATTTTAAGATGAACAATTGTGATATTTCTCTTATATCTACTTAAAGAATAGATTGTGGGTACTCGTTCGAACCGCCTCATCAAGGCGGCTCTAACGAGTACCCACAGTCTATATCATCGGGCCAGACCTCAAGCACCTGTAGATTAAGTCAATGTATTCATTTAGTTTAGTTTAGTTTTTTCTCTATTACTCTCAGGTTTTTGTTTGATTTGAGGTTTAACGCCCCCGTCAACGTTTTGGAGACGTTGCTTCCAATTTTTGTGGGACTTTTACCCGACATTGAGATGAAACCGATAGGGTTTATAAACATGAACGGTCCGACTCGCACCACTTTGCCTGGACAGGCTTAGATCCTCTAAGCGGTTTTCCAGTACTCGTGTGTGGGCCGGTTTCAGCTATGCGTGGAAGCATCATGCAACCCATCTTTTTCTTCAAGCCCCGATGGGCGGGGGCCGTACTCTCAGGTAAACAACACGAGAATACCAGTTACCTATAGGGTTTTCTACGGAACCCGGGAAGGGACATGATATTATTTTTATTTTATAAGTTGTGCGCACAAGATAATATCTTGTCTGCACAACATAGATCTTGTACGCACAAGATATTATCTTGTCCGCACAAGATATTATCTTGTCCGCACAAGATAATATCTTGTCCGCAAAAGATAATATCTTGTCCGCACAACTTCCCAAGATCTATGTTGTGCAAACAAGATAATATGTTGTGCGAACAAGATAATATCTTGTGCGCACAAGATATTATGTTGTGCGAACAAGATCATATCTTGTCCGCACAAGATAATATGTTGTCCGAACAAGATAATGTCTTGTCCGCTCAAGATATTATCTTGTTCGCACAACATAATAAAAATAAAAAATCATGTCCCTTCCCGGGTTCCGTAGTTTTCTGTAAATGTACTGAGAATGTACATAGCTTCACCATACAATTTTCGACAATTTTACCAAGTTGACTTTTATGCAGAACAATTAATGCATTTCAGCGGAGTGTCCCTGAAGTGGAGAGTCCTTCTAGAAAACAGTGTAGAGCCGGATCAGATGCCACTCAGTACAGGTCTACACTGTTTGGTTGAAGTACAAGATCTGTATTTCTGTAACTCTTACAATGAATGAGATTAACAGGACACCCATGGTGTTGTCGCCAGCTTATATATGAACGGGCCTCCGTGGCCTATTGGTTAAGAGCGCTGACTCTTGATCATTAGATCTCTCACCGCTGTGGTTCGAGCCTCGCTCGGGTCACATGTGAGACGCCAAGTTCTGCAACGGATGGTCAGGTGGTTTTTCTCCGGTTACTCCGGTTTTCGCCCACCTCTGATTAACGATCGGCTCGATACGAGTGAAATAATCTTGAAAGGGCCGTAAAACCAAAACCAAAAAAAAAAAAAAAAAAAAAAAACAGCTTATATATGAGCCATGGCACATTTCCTGCAATTTACATGTGCGCCAAACGAAGACTCAGATCAGCCTGCGCATCCGCGCAGTCTGATCAGAGTCTTCGTTGTGCGCTTTTAGGATAGCTAAGGGCCCAATGCTTCTTCATGCAGCAAGAGAAGTCTATGGTCAGACTACATGATTGCGCATGCTGATCTGATTCTTCTTTGGGCGCACATGTAAATTGTAGGAAATGCTGTGTCCCGGCTCATATGTTATAAAATTGCTTATTCTAATGCACTTGCGTATGTAACGCGACGTCTGATTGGATAACGTCAAAAATTTGCGACAGTATATTCTGCGATATACTGTCGGAAATCCGACGTCATCATGTAACGTCGCTTTTCATTGGTTGTCATTTGGTTTTACGGAGCTCACCGCGCTTGCCGCCTTGTGCAAAACAGTACAATTTTTAACTTGACAACCAAATAAGTGCATTAGAATGGGGATAACTGTACTGAAAATTGTCATTTGGGGAGGTAAATCGTCGCCGGGTTTTACGGTCGCAAATTACGTTTTACGGCTCCGCTAACGCGTCGCCATAAAACGAAATTTCCGACCGTAAAACCTCCGATTTACCTCCCCTAATGACAATTTTCAGTACAGTTATCCCCTAATTGATGAATTAGCCTATCTTTGACAGATTTACGACTTTTTTGAATGAGCGAGAGAAGAAGAAGAAGAAGAAGAAGAAGAAGAAGAAGATGAAGAAGAAGAAGAAGAAGAGAAAATATTATATTTACATTTTTCCTGTGACATTTTAATCGTCCTGCGTTTAAGGTTAATACAGTTCTACAATGTATTTGGATGGTAAGATAACTGTGTGTAAGATAGTTTTGTTCGTTATCAGACAGTAGATATTTCGCAAATAGGGACGCCCTGGACATGAGCAATATGTAAAAGTCTAGATTAGATATGTGATAAAAAAAAGCCTCACAGCTCGGTAAAGAACTTAATTTCGGGAAAAGTTACTTATTTCACTATTAAAATATAAATTATGTCGTTGTTGCCTAATATGTAGATTCTCTTCGATGAGGAGATTTTAAGTCCACAGGACATAATTATGCTTCTAACTAGGGCTGGCTAATCGGAGCTGAAAAGATAATCGGTTATCATTCCTGTCATTGCGAGCGATAATCGATTAGTAATCACTGAAGATTTGGTCATAAATTTACCTGTCTGGCTTTCTTTCTGAGCATAACTCCTACCATATGCTGTACTCTGCCATATGCATTTGAACAGACAGGCCTGAGCAAACAGTGTAGACCCAGATGAGACGCCGCTTAACGCGGCGTCTCATCTTTGTCTGCACTGTTTGCCACTCATACAGCTGTTTTATGCGCAACTTTGGGTAGTAAATTGTACTTATCAAATAATCGATTGGAAGCAAATCAGTAATGATAATCATTTTTGTGGAATTTATCGATTGTATAATTGATTATCCGATTAATCGTGCCAGCCTTACTTCTAACAAGAAGTAAGGAAAATCATTGTTCAATTTTCCTCGATACGCATCCATAACTCTTATCCTGCTGAATAAATTAATCTAGCTACACCCATTTCTGACTATCCACCAATCAAATTACTTGATTTCATGTGTTTGTTCAGTTCACAAACCGCATGGAAAACAGGGTAGACCTTGATCAGATGGCTTCTTCAGAAGCCATCTGATCTGGATCTACACTGTTTGCAACGGTAGGGGATATCGTGTTCATCGGGCTAAAGGTTAAATAGGGCTAAAGTGAGAAAGTTGTGTTATGTCTACTCCCAACAGGCACTCAACTTTGAACTAACGTTGAAACAACGTTGAAAACGTTGTTTCAACGTTAGTTCAACGTTGAGTCAACGTTTTGTGCCTATAGGGCTGCCTCTACAATGACGCCAATCAAGCAGCCACGCGTCATTGAATCAAAGATGAGTGTCTGCAGGGAAGTTTAATGGAGTTGCCCTAACAACTTACCATCACAGTTAATCATTACAACACCAAGCAAAGTTTCTCAGCAGCCCACATTCTATTCGTTAATATTGCCAGACGTCTGCCAGTAGCATGCGCAGTTTTACTGAGACGTCTGTCAATAGTATTTTTACCGACTTTCTGCTATTGCCAGACCCCTACCAGACCTCTGGCAGCAATAGCGAAATATTGATTGTCAGTCCGAGAGAAAATCAAGTCTAATATTTTTTCAGAAAGACTTTTCAGGGCCACCACACGTAACAGAGTCAAACAATCTGTTTTGTTTGATTTGAAGTGTAATGTCCCCATCGACACCGTAAATGTCATTTTGGAGACGTTGCTTCCAATTTTGTGGGACTTTTACCCGGCATTGAGATGGAATGACATCTCAAGCATCAATAGGGTTTATAAGCATGGACGGTCCGACTCGCACCGCTTTATCTGCGCAGGCTTAGATCCTCTAAGCGGCTTACCAGTACTCGTGTGCGGATCGGTTTCAGCTTTGCGTTGAAGCACCATGCAGCCCATCTATTTCTCCAAGCCCCGATGGGCGGGGGCTGAGTCAGTCCGAGAGAAAAATCAAGTATAATATTTTTTTAAGAATCACTCTTCAGGGCCACCACACGTAATGTTCAGAGTCAAACAACCAGTGCTTCAGCTGAAGTGCACGACCAGCCAGATGCTTTTAGCTTTATGAGTGTTACCATATATGGGTATGGCGGCCATTTTGGTCATGTGACCTGGACCTAAAACGGTTCCCCAAATAAATGCGCCTTATCGTAAATATATCTTATACTTTAGTACTGTATTCTGAATCGTTTGCAGTATAAAAATGCATTCTCACTTTTCCAATACAAAAGCATATGTGTCAAAGTTTGACCTAGGCACAAAAGAAGGTCACGGTCAACCCAGGGTCACCATTTTAGCAATTTATGATGGGCCTACGTCCCAGATGCTATTTATCAAGTTTCGTGGAAATCTGCCCAGTGGTTCTGGAGAAGACTATTTTTGAAGGGTTTTTACCACATATGGCTTGGCGGCCATTTTGGTCATGTGACCTGGACCCCATGAGCAAATTTTGGTTTCCCCCACCCCATAGAGGCTCCATATGAAATTTGACTTCAAACGGCCCAACGGTTTCCGAGGAGAAGCGGTTCGAAAATTTTCACATTTTCGTCTCGGCGAAGTTAATTATACTAAATGGAATGTAATATTTCTCAAGTTCATTTGTAAGATCTCATTGATATCTATCAGTATGCCAAAAATTGTTTAAATATTCCAAGCGGTTAAGTCACTATCACCAATTTTCACAAACGGGTTACGGACGGACAAACAGACAGACCATATATGGCTTGGCGGCCATTTTGGTCATGTGACCTGGACCCCATGAGCAAATTTTGGTTTCCGCCCGGCCCATAGAGGCTTCATATGGAATTTGATTTCAATCGGCTTAACGGTTTCCAAGGAGAAGCAGTTCGAAAATTTTCACATTTTTCGTCTCGGCGAGGCTATACTAAATGGAATGTAATATTTTCGCAAATTCATTGGTTAGATCTCATTGATATCTATCAGTATGCCAAAAATTGTTTAAATATTCCAAGCGGTTAAGTCACTATCACCAATTTTCACAAACGGGTTATGGACGGACCCAAAGAAGGTCAAGGTCAACCCAGGGTCACCATTTTAGCAATTTATGATGGACCTACGTCCCAGATGCTATTTATCAAGTTTCGTGGAAATCTGCCCAGTGGTTCTGGAGAGGCTATTAATGAAGGGTTTTTACCATATATGGCTTGGCGGCCATTTTGGTCATGTGACCTGGACCCCATGAGCAAATTTTGGTTTCCCTATCCCATAGAGGCTCCATATGAAATTTGACTTAAATCGGCCCAACGGTTTCCGAGGAGAAGCAGTTCAACAATTTTCACATTTTTTGCCTCGGCGAGGCTATACTAAATGGAATGTAATATTTCGCAAGCTCATTGGTTAGATCTCTTTGATATCTATCAGTATGCCAAAAAATGTTTAAATATTCCAAGCGGTTAAACCACTAACACCAGTTTTCACAAACGGGTTACGGACGGACAGACAGACAGACCATATATGGCTTGGCGGCCATTTTGGAAATGTGACCTGGACCCCATGAGCAAATTTTGGTTTCCCCAATCCCATAGAGGCTCCATATGAAATTTGACTTAAATCGGCCCAACGGTTTCCGAGGAGAAGCAGTTAAAAATTTGCACATTTTTTTTGCCTCGGCGAAGCTATACTAAATGGAATGTAATATTTCGCAAGTTCATTGTAAGATCTCATTGATATCTATCAGTATGTCAAAAAACTGTTTAAAAAATCCAAGCGGTTAAGTCACTATCACCATTTTTCACAAACGGGTTACGGACGGACAGACAGACAGACCATATATGGCTTGGCGGCCATTTTGGTCATGTGACCTGGACCCCATGAGCAAATTTTGGTTTCCCCCATCCCATAGAGGCTCCATATGAAATTTGACTTCAATCGGCCCAACGGTTTCCGAGGAGAAGCAGTTCAAAAATTTTCTCATGTTTTGCCTCGGCGAGGCTATACTAAATGGAATATAATATTTCACAAGTTCATTGGTAAGATCTCATTGATATCTATCAGTATGCCAAAAATTGTTTAAATATTCCAAGCGGTTAAGACACTATCACCAATTTTCACAAACGGGTTACGGACGGACAGACAGACAGACCATATATGGCTTGGCGGCCATTTTGGTCATGTGACCTGGACCCCATGAGCAAATTTTGGTTTCCCCCGTCCCATAGAGGCTTCATATGAAATTTGATTTCAATCGGCCCAACGGTTTCCAAGGAGAAGCAGTTCGAAAATTTTCACATTTTTCGCCTCGGCGAGGCTATACTAAATGGAATGTAATATTCCGCAAGTTCATTGGTTAGATCTCATTGATATCTATCAGTATGCCAAAAATTCATTAAATATTCCAAGCGGTTAAGTCACTATCACAAATTTTCACAAACGGGTTACGGACGGACCCAAAGAAGGTCAAGGTCAACCCAGGGTCACCATTTTAGCAATTAAATATGGGCCTACGTCCCAGATGCTATTTATCAAGTTTCGTGGAAATCTGCACAGTGGTTCTGGAGAAGACTATTTATGAAGGGTTTTTATCATATATGGCTTGGCGGCCATTTTGGTCATGTGACCTGGACCCCATGAGCAAATTTTGGTTTCCCTATCCCATAGAGGCTCCATATGAAATTTGACTTAAATCGGCCCAACGGTTTCCGAGGAGAAGCAGTTCAAAAATTTTCACATTTTTGCCTCGGCGAGGCTATACTAAATGGAATGTAATATTTCGCAAGCTCATTGGTTAGATCTCATTGATATCTATCAGTATGCCAAAAAATGTTTAAATATTCCAAGCGGTTAAGCCACTAACACCAGTTTTCACAAACTTGTTACGGACGGACAGACAGACAGACCATATATGGCTTGGCGGCCATTTTGGTAATGTGACCTGGACCCCATGAGCAAATTCTGGTTTCCCCAATCCCATAGAGGCTCCATATGAAATTTGACTTCAATCGGCCCAACTTTTACCGAGGAGAAGCAGTTAAAAAATTTTCACATTTTTGCCTCGGCGAAGCTATACTAAATGGAATGTAATTTTTCGCAAGTTCATTGGTAAGATTTCATTGATATCTATCAGTATGCCAAAAACTGTTTAAATAATCCAAGCGGTTAAGTCACTATCACCATTTTTCACAAACGGGTTACGGACGGACAGACAGACAGACCATATATGGCTTGGCGGCCATTTTGGTCATGTGACCTGGACCCCATGAGCAAATTTTGGTTTCCCCAATCCCATAGAGGCTCCATATGAAATTTGACTTCAATCGACCCAACGGTTTCCGAGGAGAAGCAGTTCAAAAATTTTCACATTTTTTGCTTCGGCGAGGCTATACTAAATGGAATGTAATATTTCGCAAGTTCATTGGTAAGATCTCATTGATATCTATCAGTATGCCAAAAATTGTTTAAATATTCCAAGCGGTTAAGTCACTATCACCAATTTTCACAAATTGGTTACGGACGGACAGACAGACAGACCATATATGGCTTGGCGGCCATTTTGGTCATGTGACCTGGACCCCATGAGCAAATTTTGGTTTCCCCCGTCCCATAGAGGCTTCATATGAAATTTAATTTCAATCGGCCCAACGGTTTCCAAGGAGAAGCAGTTCGAAAATTTTCACATTTTTCGCCTCGGCGAGGCTATACTAAATGGAATGTAATATTCCGCAAGTTCATTGGTTAGATCTCATTGATATCTATCAGTATGCAAAAAATTGTTTAAATATTCCAAGCGGTTAAGTCACTATCACCAATTTTCACAAACGGGTTACGGACGGACCCAAAGAAGGTCAAGGTCAACCCAGGGTCACCATTTTAGCAATTTATGATGGGCCTATGTCCCAGATGCTATTTATCAAGTTTCGTGGAAATCTGCCCAGTGGTTCTGGAGAAGACTATTTATGAAGGGTTTTTACCATATATGGCTTGGCGGCCATTTTGGTCATGTGACCTGGGCCCCATGAGCAAATTTTGGTTTCCCTATCCCAAAGAGGCTCCATATGAAATTTGACTTAAATCGGCCCAACGGTTTCCGAGGAGAAGCAGTTCAAAAATGTTTACATTTTTTGCCTCGGCGAGGCTATAGTAAATTGAATGTAATATTTCGCAAGCTCATTGGTTAGATCTCATTGATATCTATCAGTATGCCAAAAATTGTTTAAATATTCCAAGCGGTTAAGTCACTATCACCAGTTTTCACAAACGGGTTATGGACGGACAGACAGACAGACCATATATGGCTTGGCGGCCATTTTGGTCATGTGACCTGGACCCCATGAGCAAATTTTGGTTTCCCCCATCCCATAGAGGCTCCATATGAAATTTGACTTCAATCGGCCCAACGGTTTCCGAGGAGAAGCAGTTCAAAAAATTTCACATTTTTTGCCTCGGCGAGGCTATACTAAATGGAATGTAATATTTCGCAAGTTCATTGGTAAGATCTCATTGATATCTATCAGTATGCCAAAAATTGTTTAAATATTCCAAGCGGTTAAGTCACTATCACCAGTTTTCACAAATGGGTTACGGACGGACAGACAGACAGACCATATATGGCTTGGCGGCCATTTTGGTCATGTGACCTGGACCCCATGAGCAAATTTTGGTTTCCTCCGTCCCATAGAGGCTTCATATGAAATTTAATTTCAATCGGCCCAACGGTTTCCAAGGAGAAGCAGTTCGAAAATTTTCACATTTTTCGCCTCGGCGAGGCTATACTAAATGGAATGTAATATTCCGCAAGTTCATTGGTTAGATCTCATTGATATCTATCAGTATGCCAAAAATTGTTTAAATATTCCAAGCGGTTAAGTCACTATCACCAATTTTCACAAACGGGTTACGGACGGACCCAAAGAAGGTCAAGGTCAACCCAGGGTCACCATTTTAGCAATTTATGATGGGCCTATGTCCCAGATGCTTTTTATCAAGTTTCGTGGAAATCTGCCCAGTGGTTCTGGAGAAGACTATCTATGAAGGGTTTTTACCATATATGGCTTGGCGGCCATTTTGGTCATGTGACCTGGGCCCCATGAGCAAATTTTGGTTTCCCTATCCCAAAGAGGCTCCATATGAAATTTGACTTAAATCGGCCCAACGGTTTCCGAGGAGAAGTAGTACAAAAATGTTTACATTTTTTGCCTCGGCGAGGCTATAGAAAATTGAATGTAATATTTCGCAAGCTCATTGGTTAGATCTCATTGATATCTATCAGTATGCCAAAAATTGTTTAAATATTCCAAGCGGTTAAGTCACTATCACCAGTTTTCACAAACGGGTTATGGACGGACAGACAGACAGACCATATATGGCTTGGCGGCCATTTTGGTCATGTGACCTGGACCCATGAGCAAATTGTGGTTTCCCCCATCCCATAGAGGCTCCATATGAAATTTGACTTCAATCGGCCCAACGGTTTCCGAGGAGAAGCAGTTCAAAAAATTTCACTTTTTTTTTGCCTCGGCGAGGCTATACTAAATGGAATGTAATATTTCGCAAGCTCATTGGTTAGATCTAATTGATATCTATCAGTATGCCAAAAATTGTTTAAATATTCCAAGCGGTTAAGTCACTATCACCAATTTTCACAAACGGGTTACGGACGGACGGACAGACTGACAGACTGACAGAATGACAGAATGACAGACTGACAGAATGACAGAATGACAGAATGACAGAATGACACGGTGATTTTAGGGCACTCTTAGAAATCAACCGACTTCAGTCGGTTTCTTTTTCTGCGGGTCGTGCAATCTAAGGACTGTTAAGAATATAAATTCTTGTACACCAGATAAGGAAATAGGGACAGAGATCCTGTTCGTGTTACTGCAAAAGTATAGTGCGAGAAAAATAAAACCTTAAATAAAGTAAAATAAATATTTTCGATGGTGTTATGCAAGAAAATGAATCTTATATGGGGTTCTGGTGTAGATGGGCAATTCTTGCACACCAGACAAGGAAATCCGCGATTTTACCCTGGGATAGAAATGTATGTTCTGCCCCTGGTGTTCCGAGCCAAAATCGAATATAATCGCGTGTTTGATAAACGCACTGGTTGATTACGACCTCGTATGCGCCGTCGTTAAGGTTGACGTCATGCACGATCCGTGACGTCACTTAACATTCCTGCAGTGTCAACACAATATGGCGGACGTTGGTAACCGAAGTAACTGCAGCATTAAAAATCCGCTTTAAGAAATGGAAGGTATGCAAGAAAAAGAATCAAATATGGATGTGTGGGGTGGATAAAAAAATCCGTCCCTCGGGATCACTGTCCGGCATCACTCGGCAAGCCTCGTGATGCCGGACAGTGACCCTTGGCACGGATTTTTCTATCCACCTCTCACACCCATATAAGATTCTTATATTCCAACCCTCGCGATGACTGTGCTGAGTGGAACCTCGGCTATTACAACAGAACCCCATATCAGATTCTTATAATCTAACATAAAAATGCAGGCACGGTTTCATGACGATAAGACACCCGCGTGACATAGTGCATTCTTTCATATATTTTCTGATGAAAATTTGTGATAATTTTTCTTATTTTTACTCCAAATATAGGCTGCCTGAGAGACCTCTCCCCAAGTAAAACACTTACCACAGTAGACATTGATCGCTGAGTCAACCTTGGTTCAATTTTGGGAACCGGTAGGGTACCTATTCAGAATAATTTTACCACCAAAATTGAAGTTTTGACCATATACTCGGTTGAAGCCTTTGGATAGTTCAGTCTTAGAATTGACCGTTAGCAGTCAAATCCAAGACGGACAATCCGCCCTGTTTCAGTTTTTTCGACTATTTTCCATATTCGCTTCATCATTAGCTCTAATGAAAGCATAAATCTTAGTTTTACACTCGCCTACACCGGGTTGTTTTGGAAGTATTGCCAGATGGATTACAATTCAATGCAACAACAAATAAAGCCACCCCACCCTTACCCCCAAAACGTGGCCTTGAAAATGAGGTCAGGGTAGTAAAGTATTCAGGCGGTTCTATCCAGTACCCACAATCTTTATTTTAGAGCAGAAATAAGAAAAATAAGGTATACTCCCGGAAACCTCAGTTTTACTATATAAAAGTGGGGTTCAAGGGGGGTCAAAATTATAAAGGCGTGTTTTCGTGTTGGTTTTATTCTACAATAAATCACGGCAAGGAAGAGCGTGACGAGTGACGTCATTAAAACTGCCAATTTATGACGTCACTAGTCGATTTACTTGACGTTAGACGGTGTAACGTCATATTCTCACATCTAAAACGTTAGAATAGGATATAAATGCATGTGTTTCAGTCGATAATTTTAGCAGGATTTCTTCTTACACTGGCAAAAAGTTGAGATTTTGAAGGAAACAACAGCATTATTGCCGATTTTCAGCCTGTTAAAATCGAAATCGATTAGCTCTAATCTGTGACTTGTACGCGCGCGTGATTTGATCTACTGACCTCCAAACTGTAATTTATTACTCAACATATCACAGTTAGAGCTGATCTATTCCTTAAACAAAAACAAAAACCCGGTCATTTTGTACCCAAATCAATACGTACCCGAGACACTGCGGGTTGACAATTTCATACCCACTTTTATTTTCATTTTGGTCATTTTGAACCAACTTTAGTCATTTCGCACCCGGTTTGATCGTTTCGTCACCACTTTTATTGTTGTATTTAACACGTTTTGGCCATTTCGTACCCAAGTCACTACGTACCTAGATTCAAATGAATGAATAAATTAATAAGAAACTAGTTGATGCAGTTTTATTTTACCATTTGTACGCTTTGTTTATTAAATTGCCAGACCACATTTTAACATACTGTTTGAAACCATTTAACGATGATGAGTTATACACTATCGCGAATGATAGCAGGTTCCTCGAGTATGGGATTTGTGACTGCGAGATGTCCAGCGTCGTCGTTCGTCGTGCGTTGTCCGTGCGTCAACGTTTATTGTGAACACTCTAGAGGCCACAGTTTTGGTCCAATCACCATCAAACATGGTCAGAATGATAAGTATGACAGTATTTCGGTCAGATTCAAACATGGGTCATGTCGGGCTCAAATGTACGTCAGTAGGTCAAATCTTAGAAAACCCTGTGAACACAGTTTTAGTCCAATCTTCGTAAAAATTGCTCAGAATGATCATCCTGACAATATCTGGGTCAAATATACGTCATGTCGATTCAAAAGGTAGGTCAGTAGGTCAGATCACAGAAAACGTGAACACGCTAGAGGTCATTGTTTTGGTCCAATCTTAACCAAGCTTGCTCAAAATGATCATCTTGACAATATCTAGGTCAAGTTCGAACATTGGTCATATCGGGTCAAAAATTTGTCAACAGGTCAAATCATAGAAAAACCTTGCGAACACTCAAGAGACTACAGTTTTGGTCCGATCATCATCAAATATGCTCAGATTGATCATCTTGACAATATTTGGGTCAAGCTCGAACATGAGTCATGTCGGACCCAAACATATGCCATTACGTCAAATCATAGGAAAAACGTTGTAAACATATTAGAAGCAACAGTTTTGTCCAATCTTCACGAAACTTGCTCAGAATGATCATCTTGACAATATCTGGGTCAAGTTCGAATATGGGTTATGTTGGGTCAAAACGTAGGTCAGTAGGTGAAACCATAGAAACCCTTGTAAACACTCTCGAGGTCCAGGTTTTAGACTAGTCATCATCAAACTTGCTCAGAATGATCATCCTGACAGTATCTGGGTCAAGTTTAAAAAAGAGGCATGTCGGATCCACACGTACATGTAGGTCATTACGTCAAATCATAGAAAAACGTTGAGAACACTACAGAAGCCACAGTTGTGGTCCAATCTTCATAAAACTTGCTCAGAATTATTATCATCACAATATCTGGGTCAAGTTCGAATATTGGTTATGTTGGGTCAAAAGTAGGTCAATAGGTGAAATCCTAGTATAACCCTGTGAACACTCTATGAGGCCACAGTTTTGGTCCAATCATCATGAAACTTATCACCCCTCGCACAACGACGTGTTGTGGGTATAGCATTTTCCTCTATGTAAGAATGTATGTATGTGCATATTGGATTATGTGCGTACATACATGCATTCATACATACATACGAACTTTGTTATGGCTCAAACACCAACTTTTATTGATTGATTTTAATATAAATTCACACAAATGTTTGGTATGACAAAATCTTAAGTGAGTTCGACTAACAGTGTCGTAGGCCCATTGTCAAGGTCACTGTATCTATATTTAGAAAACACTGTGTTCTCTAGCGCCTACCTTATTGATATACTTTAATAGAACTTCACACAAATGTTGTGTATGATACTATCTCGAGCGAGTTCGACTTTGGATCTTGGGCTCAAGATCAATATAACTGTGGCTTTTTGTCAGCAATCTAATGGATACATTTATTGACGGATTACAGAGTGTTGTGTATGATTATATCTCGAGCAAGATCGACTTTCAACATGCTTGGTTCAAGGTCAAGGTCACTGCAGCGGTTTTCAGAAACGCACTGTTATGACTCTGGTGATTGATTTTAACGTAACCACATAAATATCTGGTATGATAGTTTATCGAGCAAGTTCGATTTTAAGGGTCCTTTACTCAAGGTCAAGGTCACTGTGACTATTTTAGAAAGACTTTGTCATCTCTCTAGCGCATACATTTATTGATGGATTACACAAAATGTATTGTTGTGCATGATAATATCTCGAGCAAGACCGAGTTTTAGGTTGTTAGGCTCAAGTGCAAGACCACAACAAGACCACTGTAGCTATTTTCAGAAAATTTCGTTATTGCTCAAGTACCTTCATTTATTGAATGATTGCAATAAACTTCGCACAAATATTCAGTATGATGATACCTCCAGCAAATCAGACAATCACAGTCAAAGGTTGTAGGGGTATATTTTGAAAAGCTTTGCCATCACTGTAGCCCCTGCAGTTATTGGTGGATATGATAATATCTCCAGCAAGTTAGACTTTAGAGGTCCTGGGTGCAGTGGCTATTTTTAGAAAAAACTTTGTCATCACTGTAGCGCCTACATTTATCAAAGGATTTTTATGTAACTTTCACAAATGTTGGGTATGATAATATCTCAAGCTAGTTCGACTGCCAGGGTCCTGGGCTCAAGGTCAAGGTCACTGTGGCTGTTTTCAGTAAAACTGTGTCATTACACTAGCGCATACATTTATTGATGGGCTGTGATGTAGCTTCACACAAATGCTTGGTATGATACTATATGAAGCAAGTTCGATTTTCAAGGTCCTGTGGCTGTGTTTGGAAATAAAAATAGCTTTTGCATTTATCATTGGATTTTGATGTAACTCCACACAAATGTTCGGCATGATAATATTCTCAAGCAAGTTCAACATTCAGGGTTCTGTGCTGAAGTTCAAGGTCACTGTGGCTGTTTTTGGAAACACCTTGTTATGACTCTAGTGCCGACATTTATGGATGGATTTTGCACAAATGAACATGATAGCCACCAGAGTTAAAATATCCAAACCTTAATCTGACCTACTCATAAACAGCTAGTCTAGACTGATTTTTATAGAACTTCACCGAACTGTTCCTTGGGCCATTGTCAATCTCAATTGCCGAACCCTCCATTACACCGTTCCATATTACCTACCATTCCATTTGTAAAGTGTGTATCAGGTGCACGATCTAGGGCCATCATGGTTCTCTTGTTTAAAAGTTATTTAGATCATATATTATCATTCCCATTCAGGCTGTCAAGTTTCAAAGCAATACCTTAAACAGTTTTCGAGACATCTTTTTACAAGATTAAAATACCGAATTGTTTAAAAGGCAATAACTCGAGGAAATAATTCCAGATTTTCTTTAAAAGTTACCAGGTCATTCTAAGTTTCAAGGCAATAGCTTAACGAAATATCTATGTTATTTTATTAAAATTGAAATGACTCTAAAATAGGAGATAAACAAATACGGGTCAATTGAATCTTAATGAGTAACTCATATATGAACTTTAAAAATAATAGGAAGTTATTATTAACCAATGCTTGTGCCGTGAGTAACCTTGACTTTAAGAAGTAACAAACACCTTCACTAGTTTTCTTATTACACCCCTCTCCATCCGAGCTCAAAGAACCATCAACTTTACCTTCTAAAATACTTCCAATCTCATCGTTACCTTTCCTAGTTACTTCCACTATACAAAAACTGATCTGATTCGCGGCAACCCGTGGTGCACCAGTAGTCTTACCGCCACCGCGAAAAGACCCTTTGAAATTACCAGACCTCGTGCGTAACAACGGCATACACTATGAGTGTAACAGTTCTCATTCTTATTCTGCGTACCCTGAGCCTCTACGCGTGTGTTAAATTTTCCATAACACCGCTGTCCCCACCTCCAGTTGCTCCTACCGCTGCACTATATAACTGTTTTTTTTTGTCAGGGTTCTTAAATCATTTAATTATCAAGTTTCCCTTACCACATATACTACACTAAATATCCGGTTTACTGCTCAGTTTGTTTGAATCAAATTTGCCGTGGTTACCCTGCGCTCTCTTATCACGTTGCCCCTTATTTATGCAACTAAACACGCACCGCACGCTTCTGCAAACAAATCTGCTTCTCTAGCCATTTCGTATTATAAGTTACCAAACTGTTTCGGCTTCAAATATACAACAGTTCTCTATTACATGACTCTTAAACTGATACCTTGCCATGACATCACAGACAGCTGGAAACGATTTTTCTGTTTTTTGCCATGTCAAGCCATTTCTCCAAATAAATTCTCAATCTACTACTGAACTGTATGAACGTTTCCCATTTCTCGGGCCTACTATTATGAAATTTCATCCTAAAGAGCGCTATGTCATATCAAAATTCTTAAACGAGGCATCTTTTAACTTATCATAATCTCCGCATCATCATTTGGCAACCTGTCATATACAATAAGTGCGGGCCACGTAAGTAAAAGACTTAAATACGTGGCCCAAACGCTCTTATCACACTTCTGACACCAAATGATACATGTAGGTTACGGCGTCCCGCAAACCCTCATGCTGGCAAGACGACCAAGGGCCATCTCCGACCGGTGATCTGCCAATTGTAGAGCAAATTACAAAGAAGGTGTCAAATGCGAGACATTAATTATTAACAATAACTATATACAACAATACCTAACGATTAACACCAACACTAATATAATATTTGTTTCTACATCATTTCACGGCGCTGTTGCGAAGTTTTACGCTAGGAACCTCGACGTGAAAATCATAAAGAAACAAATAACACACACACACAAAATAAACTGCCGGCTTTAGCACTTCCACTTGAAATGGAATTAATTTATTTCACTAGTGAACTGACTGATGATCCTCACTAGATCGCGTATATGAACTTCAAGTCCAAATTAATCAGTGCGGTCATGTTGCGGGCACTGAGATACAACTTGTCCGTTGTTCCGTTGTTGGCGACCACGACGAGACACGAACTTGCAACCTCCTGATTCGAAGTCAGACTATTTCTCTTTTATAATCGTTTGGGCGACGCCTATTTGAATTCCGGGTTTCGCACGCATTTGCTGGGCCTTATAATCAAATGGCTCATCCAACGCCTGCTCACCTAGAGCAGTGAGCAGCGGGTCTTAATTTCTACCAACAAAGTGCCTAGAAACAATACTGCATATCTATAATACGGTTCTCAAAACGTATACACTGCATTATAATCACTGCCCCGGAGAACTCTGAACATGTTCATGCAGATACCGTTATTGCGAAGACAAACAGGCTGATCCGTGCATGCGACAATAACCGCGCAGCAGAACGCCGCTAGACTGAGCAAAACATATCAGCACTTATTGCTTAAAAATGAGACTAGTCAAAATTCACACTCCCTAACTGAGCACTACTGAAATCAATTTCATGCTCACTATAACTGAGCACAACACCCATCAAATTCGTGCTCATCGCATTAGCACAGACAAGAGGCAAACGATCAGACTTCGCCTTTGCGCTACCTGGACATTCGTCAATTACAGAACAAAGCTCAGTTTCAGACCCTTCTCAGCGTCAAGGCTCATAAATATAACTGTTCACAAATTCATTAAATTAACAACACCTATTAACTGAAAGCAGGAAGATATGTACCGCCCACTACACACTGCGATTCTGTCTTTGGGCGGTTCTACACTGTTTGCCTTACAAATGCTCAACTCATATCACTTCCGTGTTTGGTAGCCCTAACGTTAGAACTGATTTTGCGACGTCGATGACGTCTTTTCGCCGCTTTCACAGTTATTACATGTGACAACCAAACACTCAAACTAGTCAATCTACATATCAACCTACACTTACTGCGATGGGTGCTGCGGAAAGCACATTACTTACGGCAATGCATGCATTAGCAGATTTCTGCATATAGCGTATTTTAATTGAGACATAGTTACATGAAACTGACTCTTTATTCTTCGCGAACAAAATACTTTCTACGGACACGTTTGAATATGCTTGTAATATCATGTCATCAACAAAGACAACTCGTCAGGCCCTTGTCTGAGGGTTCGCTCCGATGATGAAGTTTCGGTTAAATCGGTTTGTTAAAATTTACGTCCCATCAACACCTAAGGTCACGTAGATACGGGACCTCGGCTTTCCAACAACCGGGAGTCAAAAGCTATGGATCGAACACGCGACCCGTCGTAACAAGCATGTAACTCGATGAATACTGAACATGCTTCAGAAAGTTGGGGTATACAACAAAAAATGCTAAATCAAACTGTAACATAGATTTTATATACCGTCACATCTTCTGCTTATGAACTCGACACGTTCTTGTCGTGGTGTGGTACTGACATACCCTACTATCTATCTTGACCCACTGCTGACATTTCGATAATTTTAGGGTATGTATATTTATCGGCCGTACTGGAAAATCATGCATGCCTGTAAGTTCTCAGGAAAACCATGCATTCCAGTGCTAGCTTGACAAAATTGAGCGAAATATAAATACAGGCTACAATTATAGACATGCAGCAAATATAAGCAGAATAGGGATGTCTACTAAAATCAAATTTCCCTTGAAGGATATTGCTAAAAAATTGCTTAGGAATCCACGACATAAGTTGTCAGTACAGTATCACCACTTAAGTGCGAATAACACCGCGCATGAACACATCGTGCCTTAAGTGCATGGTGAGAAATATTTTGCCAACCATATTTCATCTAAGATACCTTAGACACGCTGGCTTTGCCATATATCTGCAAAGAATAATTTTAAACGTGCCGAAGCACCAGATAGGCTTCTGCGTTCTGCATTCATCTCGTCACAGGGTTTAGAGGGGAGTTTATTTCACGGATTTGTTCACGTGAAATTAAATCGGTTTAAAGTTTAATGCAGATATCTCTTGCCCAGTCCCAAGCATTACACAAAACATCAAGACTCTACCTCAGACACATTTGAGATACACAAGATTTCAGTGTTGTTTTATTAAAAGGCAAATAATTCTAATATGGGAGATAATTTTGAAAATGACAAAAATACGCGTCGCCAACTTTTTTTTTATGAGAAATCAATATATAAAATTTCAAAACACTAGTCAACATGATTTTTAACTTATGCTATGCAAAATAAAGCAACACGATGATATGTCCAGAAATTGCCAAGAGCCATAACTCCTATAAAATTTCATTAAATTGGTTAAAAATTAAGGCAGGTATATTCGCCCTCAGTCTTATTTACTATACCAAATATCAAAGCTCTAGATAAATACTTTTTTGCTATCGCTTGCACACAAGTGCTCAGTGTTGTTTTATCCAAAAGGGAAATAGCTCTAAAATGTGAGATAATTCGGATAAGAAAAGAATACTGATCGTATTTTATTTAATGACTATTTCAAAACACTAACATATAGAGGATATTTGATTTTTTCAGTGTAAGATCGAATTTTATTTCATCGAATGAACACCAAAACTGTTATTTTCACGAGTGGCGTAGCCACGAGTGAAAATAGCAGTTTTGGTGTTCATGAGTGAAATAAAATTTGATCTTGCACTGAAAAAATCAAATTTTCTGTTTCTTACATGCTTCAAAAGGCAATATTTAGCGTCTTTAATGGTGTCGCTCACATTCGGAGAAAATTATCTTTGTTCCTGTTCGTTTCGCGTCAATTTAGTGGTGTCCATCGTGTTTAGTGGGTATACTATTGGGTGTAAACTGAAAGTTTGCACCTGAGAAATGGCCGGGGATTGTATTATTATGAATGATCAATGAAATAATTGAGAGAGTAGTTTTCCAAAGTCTAACGTCGCGCGACAAAAGACGTGACGTCAGCGTCATAAATGACGTCAGTAACGTCCCCGTCCCACAAGAACGGGCTATGCGTCAATTAGAACACATTTCAGTATTGTTCAGTTATCTGACAAAGATAAAATTGAAATTAGAGTTAGATTTGAAGAAAAAAGTAGTCCCAAACAGTGAAAAATAAAAAATCGTATTTTCACTGTTTGAAACAGTGAAAATATCGATTTATATTTCACTGATAAATCTCTATCATTCATTGAAAAGTATGTAAGAATTCGAAACATGGCTCTAAAGTGATGCTATGCACAAGAAAGCGTGACATAAGAACGAACAAACAAACAAACGAGTGAATGAATGAACGAATAAGCAAGACGTAGTATGACCTAACTTTTTCAAGTAATATAGAAATAGATCCTCAGGAAAAGCCACAATATAGAGGATCTTACATGAGCGTCCATGTATTATTGAATTTATTAAACGAGTTGAGGAAAAGGGATAAAATGCGAGGCTTTGCCGAGCATTTTATCGCTTTTCCTCAACGAGTTTAATAAATTCAATAATACTTGAGCACGAATGCAAGATTCTATTTATCATATGACGTTTAAAACGCATTTTATTCACGATTGTTTAACAAAAATGTCAATATTCCGCCATTAGTACACGCGACGTCGTTAAGGACGTCGTACATGTAATGTTACGGGACGTATCTTGCTAATTTGCATATTTAATCCACTAGTGGATTATCGAAAATATTACATGGCGTTATTACACTCTCAGACGCGACGTCATATGATAAAAAAGATTACAGCCTACATGCGGACTGAACAAATTATTTGTCTAAATTACGACGGATGTAAGGGCGATGATTGCGGTCGCGTAAAATCGATTTAGGCACCCCACCACCCCGTGAAATTCTTTTCACTGACCGTTCCAAGGCGGGTTTTCTGGCGCGGTTTAATTTTGTTATGGTTTGTCTTTGAGTGTTGGCATCGCTTATATCATTTTGTTTTGAATAGCCAATTGGCCATTTTATGGGAAAGTAGATCTACTTTCGGCTTTCCACTGTTGATGTAAAATTATGATCCGATTGTTTCATGTTTGTGTTTTTTTTCCTTATTAAGTGTTTGTGGTGGAAGCTGTGGGTTAATTTAATTTATCATATGACGTCGCGTCTGAGAGTATAATAACGCCATGTAATATTTTCGATAATCCACTAGTGGATTAAATATGCAAATTAGCTAGATACGTCCCGTAACGTTACATGTACGACGTCCTTAACGACGTCGCGTTTACTAACGGCGGAAAATTGACATATTTGTAAACAATCGTGAATAAAATGCGTTTTAAATGTCATATGATAAATAGAATCTTGCATTCGTGCTCATGTATTATTGAATTCATTAAACTCGTTGAGGAAAAGGGATAAAATGCTCGGCAAAGCCTCGCATTTTATCCCTTTTCCTCAACTCGTTTAATCAATTCAATAATACATGAACACTCATGTAAGATCCTCTATCAACTCCTGATCATTGACTTCACTTCTATTTTGTGACTCTCTTTGTGCCAGTCTTTTATGAATATAGGGATCAACCATGGTTTTTCATGCATTAACATTTGCTGGATCCCGAGGGAGCTGTTTGAACATGAGGCCGCTAGGCCGAATGTTCAAATATCTTCCGAGGGATCCGGCAAATGTTAATGCATTGAAATAACCATGGATGATCGTTGTTCTTGCCTAACTTACAAATGCGACAGGAAATTTTGACGAAAACTCCCCAAAGCGCCATATAAATTCCATATAAACTCTTCAAATGCGACAGGCAAACCAAAATGGCGGCCAGTTCAGGATGTTGTTTACAATGGCGTTGTCATGCAGTGACGTCATCATAGAACCCTCAAACGCTACGTTCAGGGCGATAACGTTACGTCGCTCAACGAAACGTAAACAAAGCAAGGCCCGTCTTGTGATATCAAAAGCTCAAAATCCATGTTCAAACAGCACGCGAATTTCATGATTTGAACATGGTTTTTGCTGTTTGAGCACGGTTTCGGTCCATTTGATAATAGGCTTCAAACAGCTATGCGCATAGGTATTTATGCAAGAACGAGAATTTGATTACATCCATCCCTCTGAAAAGCCCTAGGTATCACTGTTAACTGGTCCAATTGCCGCCATTGGTGATTAAACATAGCTTGTTACGCGTGGGCTAACTTAATCCCTAGAACTCACATGCGGAGGGAGGGGGATCTGACCAATCTTCATTGATGTCCGCACCGACTCGAGACAATTCTGGCAGTATACGCTACATTACGAAAACACGATTTTCCAAAATACTAAAATGTATATTAAAATTTTACCAGAAAAACCTGAAAAAAATTCCGATAAAACTCTGACATATTCATATATCTGCTCAAAGCACTGAGTACCCACAAGTTATTTTTCAGCGAAAATTTGTACAACCCTGTAAACCTCAGTTTTACATTATGAACAAGAAATGGTATTTGTAAAACACAATGGCCCCAAACATATGCTTGCCCCTAAATGCCAATGTTTCCAAGGGCCATAACCAAATGCATGTATGTGTGCATTCATGCATGTGTGGTTGTTCATGCATGCATTTGTGAGTGCATGCCTGGTGCATGCCTGCATGAGTGTGTATGTACATGCATTCATGTGTGCATGTATGTATGCGTGCATGCATATGTGAGTGGGGATACGTTACTGATATATAGCCGTCCAATGGGATAATTGTATAATATACAGGTATAAAATTGCAGATGCCAGCAATAATATAGAACATGAATGTGTGCAAACGAAATGACTTTCTGCAAACAGATATGGCCTTGGGAATTTTATATCCCTAGATATTACATAATTGAATTTCTATAAAACCCTATATGATCAACGTCATGAGAAAATCCGTTTTTGGCATTTGCGAATAATAAAGGTGTAGATTAACTAATGCATGCTCACAGTTTGATCAGACCTTAGTATTCGCCGCTTGGACAAGATATTACCTTTACTTCACATCTAAAACTTAAGGACTTTGTAGTCTGTATAGCTGAGCAAACACGTTTTTGCATTGTCGGATCCCAAACCCCTTTCGCTTGTCATTTTACCACGTTTTATTATAAAATCCAAGACGGTTTGTTCGGTTTAATGAACTGCATACGGATCCTCATTAGTGGGTATTTGGCCAAGGTAGGACAATGTGAGTATGTTTGTTGCCGAATAAAATACTGAATTAGAATTCCTTTTTATTTGGATATATAGGATGAGTTATATGTTTTGGACATTGATGCATGGCAGACAGTTTGAGGTCCAGACCTATCCCATTTTAAACCTTTAATATTGTGTCACTGATAATACAACATTCTCATTTTTTTTGTATATAATTCAAGTTGCAATATTTCAATTAAACTTGGTGTGTACTTCCTCAGAAATCAACGAACTATACACAGAAATAATAATATGTATCACAGGGTCATATTACAGACTGTGACTAGTTTGAGAATAGCATGAAAAAACACACTGATTTTTATCAGTGGGTTTTGTACCGTGTTTGAGCATTTTATACAGTGTATAATAATATGTTCTTAGAAGGGTAAGCCCTTGGAGAATAGAAGTGAAGACACTGATCAGGAATCGATACAATTAACCCACAAATCCCATCAGAGAAACCCATGGAAAAGAAACACAAATATGAAACATCTAGATCGTAATGGAAACATCAATAGCGGAAAGCCAAAGTTACGTTCCCTAAATTGGCCATTTGGCTATCCAAAACAAACAAAATAAATGCGCTACACACATTCAAAGACGAACACATAAGAAACATAAACAGCGGCAGAAGAACCTTAATCCTCGCCCTAACTTCCGTCGCGCTTTAGACAAGTATGTATTCTTCCTAACGCATAAGTGCCTTTTCACCGTTCCTTAATTTGTCATCCGAAGGCCAAAATATGACCGATGTTCGTACCTCGTTTTATAACATTTACTTGTTGGATATATATGGACTTTTTGCATGCATAGCTGTTTGTAAGATTTTGTTATGCCCTCCTATTTGAAGGATTTAGCTTCAGCCCGGTCGCATTCTGCTTAACTTATAATAAATGACCGGTATGAATATCGCTTTAGTTTTGACGGTATCGCGACACTACACATATATCAGAAATGAATTTAAACTTACAATATCTCCCCTAAGGTTACGTTTTGCTTCGGATTCCCCATTCTATTAATAACATTAGAGCTATGTTGCCGTCGGCATTGGTCAGACCTGTAAATCGGTTTTCTGTCGCTTCCGATAATTTCAGTGGAAAAGGCAATACTAATTAAATAAAAATGATATTTGAGTTATACGATCTTCTATCAAATCGCCTGTCCGTCGAAAATATACAAATCCATTCAAACGAAGTGGAATGTATCCTAGTAGTTTTAAGTGCAATGCTAAGAGGTGCAAGTACTGTTCGCCTATATGCACTGTGTCTACCGTTTCTTCACCTGTAAACGGTAGACGCATGTCTGTATTAAACATGTCCGATTTAACGTGTACGTCTACAGATTTGATGTATGTGATAACTTGACGTGCTGCAAACTGCAACATGTAATACGTTGGGCAAACTAATCGCATGTTAAAAACAAGATTTAACGAACACGTCGTAGAATGAGTAAGCCTAAAAGACAGACATGTTCTTGCACCGTCATTTTAAACTTACAGGCAATTCTGTAAATTACATTTCTAAGGATTTACATCTATCTATTGTGGATGGGTTTGTTTCTTGCAAAATTTATGATAAACGCGATGATTTTGATTTTGAGATTGTAAATTTTCCTTTTTGGGATGGTGATGTTCCACTTGCGCCATCCTATGGCGTTTATATTTCACAATTAATTCAATTCATGTAACGGACTTAAACACTCGTAATAAATTGTTAACGGCTACACATTTTAATCAGGGTTATCGGTACCATAAACTACGCAAAGCCTTTTTAAAATTTAATAGACGTCATTTTGATTTAACTTCAAAATTCAATATTGAACTTAAATCTCTTCAGTCTGCAACAAGGTCTATCGGAACCAGAATTTTATATCATTCTTCGATATAAAATGATTGGTACGGCATAAATGTTATACGACAGACTGCATGCATGGTAGTTAACCCAATCACGGTTGACAACTTTGGTGTCTTTGATGGGTGGAGTAAATTAATTGTATCGATCCTGATCTTTGTTTTACTTCTACTTTGCTTCCCTCTTTAATTGTACGCCGGTGGATCAGGCCACAGATTCTATGACGGTTCCAACGTAAAGGTTTATGTTGGTTGGTACCTGATGCTCTGTCTTTGGTCGAGCCCATCGGAGTCTAAATGTTGGTTTTCGTTTGCTCCAGCATCTCTGTTGTTCCTTGCTGATGAGTCATCACCGTTGTTTCATCTGTGTGGTTGTTTGATTTTTGTGTTCGCGGAGATGTTGCATTAGGAAGCTTTTATGCGGACTGAACAAATTGTTTGTCTTAATCGCGACGGAAATAAGGGCGAGGATTGTGTCCACGTCAAATCGATTTAAGCCACCCCCCCCAGTTGAAATTAACTGCCCTTTTGGCTTTCCGATGTTGGTGTTTTAATTGGGGTCTATTGCCTCATGTTTGTGTTTCTTTCCCTTTGGTGTCTCTGATGGGAGCTGTTGGTTAATTGTATCGATTCCTGGTCATTAACTCTTCTGGTTTTTTTTTCTATACATCCCGTAGAAAAATACTAGGATATAATTTATACAGCTTGGATTAAACTTATTAAACGTCATGAGACTGAATTAAAATGGATAACATTATTAGAGACACCTTTTCCATTGGGCTTTTAATGACAATATTTATCATGAGGCTAATTTTTCTAAAATGCCAGATTTTGCCTAACTTCTATTTTAATATTTTCTCGCTTCTGGACTGTCGAAAGCGTAAAACTAGATCGCACACCACCAGAAAATAAATGCAACTATAAACGTAAACTTCGCGCTTTTAAAATATACAATACCAGATTGAAGTTGCTGTTTATAATATTATTGGATCATGGACGCCACTCTATGCTTGCATTTCTAATTTCATTATCCATTTCTGTATTACGTATTCTGGACACAGAGGCGAAGAAATTCTACGATAGTTGTAATCGATTTTACGATGCTGCTCTTTTAAATAGAGGTTATACTAAGCATGCTCTTCGTCTTTCATCGATCCTGAAATTAATCACAAATGTCACTACATCGCAATATCTTTCATTGATAAGGGTTTGGACTTTATATACTCAGATTCAATGAATCACTTTTAGAATTTTGATTTTTTTTTAGTTTTAGGTAAAAATGACTGACTTTTTTCAACTGATAAATACGGTATTGTAAAGTTGTCACCGAAGCATGTTTTTTTTTTCACGAATACTGCGTGATATTCATGATGTGCATGTGCACGTACATAATGCAAAAATTGCAAAATGTTCGTAAATGTGATATTTTGGCACTTTCTGTTCCATCATTATAAGGTCCGGATTCTTTACGTTTAAAAGCCAGTGCAACATTTCATAAGAACAAGCCAATGGGGCGCCTAAGTAATGTTGACCGCATCATGCCCTCGGTATGGTTGAAGGTGGGCTTTCATACTGCCAAGTTGCAGAACGTATGGGTTGTGTGCACACTACGATTGCTCGATTGTTTGAAAAGCACAACGCTACGGGGTCTGTGACGTCAGCAGGACAGGTGCATTGTTTTGAGCCATTTACGCGACCGAATTAGGACGTCTGTGTATACTACCCAGGAGTCAGTGGGAACCCTTAACCTACGCGTAAGTGCCTTAACTATACGGCGGCGTCTCCAGGAACGCGGTACTGCTAGCCATAAGACGTATAGGTGGCAAAGTTATGAGGAGGGAACGTCAAAACTAAGTGGTGTCAACAGCGTATCAGATGGACACAACCGCGTTGGCGTGGTGTACTGTTCACGGACGAGTCCCGTTTTTGTGTTGAAATATTTGATAGGTGGAGTAAAGTATGGCGTCGACGTGGGGTGGGGGCGATTTCAAGACTGCTTTATTCAACAGGTGTCACGTTTGGGCGGTGGTAGCGTAATGGTGTGGAGAGTGATCTCATGGCACCACAAAACCCAAATCATTGTTGTTGATGGCAAGTTGGCCGCCCATCGGTACATCTATTAAATCTTTGAGCCTGAGGTGGTACCATTTTAACGCAATAATGGTGACGTTACACTTTTCCAACAGGACAATGCAATTGTCCATTCTGCGAGGCTAACCATGGAACCATGGACGTTTTCAATCAAAATGGTGTGGACGTTCTTCCTTGGCTTGCGTTTTCTGCAGAGTTTAACCCAATTGAGCAACTTTGGGACCAACTCGAAAAACGTGTGTACAGCCGACGTCATCCGCCAATCAAGCTTTAGCAGCTTGCAATGGTGCTACAGAAAGAATGGGACAACATCACACAAGACCAGATACACCGTTTAATTCGAAGCATGAGGCTTCGATGCCAAGCAACACTTCATGCTAATGGTGGACATATCCGGTATTAGGATAAATGACTTTCATATTTCGGGTGTGTAGACTTATTCGAGTATTCGTATCTCTGCATCCAATGAATTGCTGTATCTCTGTAGTGAGTCTGTGGATAAGTTAGTGATAATTTATTAAACGTGATCAAATGCTGGAAATATTGTGAATCAATTAAAAGTTTAGGTATGGTACTAGTAGTGAGTTTTCATTTAATCTGAGTATACTTCCGGTGATTTCATCCATTAGTGCTTATTGTCAAAATACTGAAACACTCATAGATCTATCATTTTTAATTTCAATAAACGTGTTTCTATTCTTGATATTGATACTAACACTCCTGAAACCTGAGATTATAAAAACGCAGTGTATTGCTATCCTGCATGCTGGTCATATAATTACTGGCAATTTAAAAATTATTCATGATTCTAGGATACGAAATATAATTTCTAAAGGACAGAAATATCGATTTCCTTCTAAAATTGATTTCAATAAGTGTAGAGAAGAAATCGCTGCAGCCTTTAATGAAGTCGGTAATCGATGGTGTAAACGAGCGCAATAGTTCGTATTTCGTTACTGACAATAAACAATCTTAATCATATTTGAGAAATGTTACTATTTGTGTGTCTGGAATCCTGTCTTGCCACTTAATCTTTAAGAGTTTTCTAAGACATCTAGTATGGAAGTGATTTAGTCTTTTGGCGTACCGTTGGTAAACTTTCCATGTTTCACATGCATACAATAGTTTTGGCAGCACCACAACTCTGTAGACTTTCAGTTTTGTGTCAAGTCTGATTCCACCTCGATCCCAGACACTACCACGTAGTCGGCAAAATGTAGCACTTGCTTTTGCAATCCTGGCATTGACTTCATCATCACTGTGCACGGGTCTTGACAATGTGCTCCCAAGTTAGGTGAATTTGTCTACCATTTGCAAATTTTGACCTTTCACTGTGATGGTGGGCTCTTTATAAGGCTTGCCAGGAGCTGGCTGATAGACTACTTCAGTCTTTTTGATGCTGATTGTGAGATCATAGCTATCACAGGAGTTGGATACTTGATCTGTACCTTTTTGCATCTTCTCTTCTGTAGGAGCACTTTTTGCCTTGTCATCAGGAATGAGGAACTCATCCAGCACCTCTGTCTGTACCTTGGATTTTGCTTGCAACCTTCTGAGATTGAAAAGCTTTCCATCAAAGCGATACATAATAGGTATGCCATTGTCACCATCCTGGAAAGCATCTGTGAGCATGGCAGAAAACATTATGCTGAACAGTGTTGGAGCTTACACAAAGCCTTGCTTGTCTCCGTTTGTCACAGGTAATTGATCTGAAAACTCACCACCATTTTGGACCCGTGCAAGCATACCATCATGGAACTGTCTCACCATTGCTATGAACTACATTGCTACTTCACCGAAGGTCCTCACGACCGACTGCGTCAAATGCTTTGGTGAGGTCAACAAAGGCCATGTAAAGGTCTATGTTTTGTTTCTGGATTTTCTCTTGCAGCTGTCTTGCTGTGAAGATCAGGTCAATTGTTCCTCTGTACTTCCTAAATAGAAGTGGAGGCAATGATCTGGAATCCTGTCTTGCCACTCAATCTTTAAGAGTTTTCTAAGACATCTAGTATCTTTCTGGTAGAAGCCCTTAATGTTCAAGATGTTCATTTAGTCGGATAAGTAGTACTCTTGCAAAGGCTTTCCCATCATTTGATATTAAGGAGATGCCGCGGTGATTGTCACATATCTGAGGGTTCCCTTTCCGTTTGAATAGGTGAATAATTGACGCATCCTCAAATTCTTGAGGGATGGTTTCTTTTCTCTACATAATGTGAAATATCTCTGTCAACTTCTATGCAACTGGAGTACCTCCTGCTTTGAACATCCAAACAGGTATTGCATCCGGTCCTGAGCCTTGCCTGACGCCAGAAGTTTTATTGCTTTTACTGTTTCAGTAACGGTTGGGAACTTGTTAAGCAATAGATTTCATTCAACCTGTGATAGCATCATCTTTAGTAGACGATGGCCGATTAAGAACACTACCAAAGTGCTCAGCCCATCTTTTCAAAATAGCCTCTTTGTCAGTCAGAAGACTAGAAACGAGAGTATGTTGAGCATAAAACCCTTCAAGAATGGAAACTCTGCATTTTGAAACTAGAAAACAAACGCATGTTTTTCTACTCACAAAAAAACGAACGTATTACCTCCTTTCTGAAGTTTGTTTTGATTCCAAGAGACAAGACCGCCAACGATGTGGACGTTGTTTGGCGGTTTCACTATTTAATCACTCTTCAGCAAGACCTTGGTGGTACTATGGCCTATAAAGTACAGCCTTTATCTTTTGCGATGGCTGTAGTTGATTGTGCCACATTTGTCATTCAGCCACCAAATTTGCTGTATGTATTAAAGAAGGCAAAGACAAGCTTCCTACGTTATATTGGTTACCTTAACTTAATAAAAGACCAATCAAAGCACGGTTTATTGCAAATTCAAGCTCATGTACCACCGCTGAACTTTTCTAATTATTGCGACAAAGTCTTTGAAAGACCTTGGAGAAATCTGTTTTGGTCTATAAAAATTCTAATGACGTCTAAAGTTCCATATAAATACTTCTATCATTGCCTTCACTTCTATTAACTAAATTGAAATCCAAACGTTTTCATGCTTCAAAATAGAAGTGAAGGCAATGATCAGGAATCGATACAAATATCCCACAATTCCCATCAGAGACACCGAAGGGAAAGGAGCACAGACACGAAACAACATACCCTACTGGTAAAGCCAAAAGGACAGTTACTATCCCACAAAATGGCCAATGGGCTATCCAAAATAAAAGAACACAAGTGATAAAACACTCAAAGACAAACCATAACAAAAATAAACCGCGACAAATGAACCGCCTTGAAACGGTCAGTGAAACGAATTCCACGTGGGGGTGAGGGGGGAGGGGCTTCAATCGATTTTACGTGGCCACAATCCTCGCCCTCCCTTCCGTCGCGATTTAGAAAAATAATTTGTTCCGTCCGCACGAAGGCCTCCTAACTCATCAGTGCAACATCTCCGTGAACACCAAAATCAAACAACCACAGAGATGAAACAACGGTGAAGACTCGACAGCAACAAATCCACTGAAATGCTCTAGCAAAAGAAGACCAACAGTTAGACTCTTATAGGGCCACTTTGTTTCCCTCTTTCTAAGGGCGAGGATTGTAGCAACCCCAGTGGCATTCGTTTCACTGACCGTTCCAATGCGGTTCTCCTGTCGTCGTTTATTTTGTTATGGCTTGTCACTGAGTGCGTGTATCGCTTATATTGTTTTGTTTTGAATAACCAACCGGCCATTTTGTGGGAAAGAAACTTTCCTTTGGCTTTCCGCTATTGGTGTTTCCGTTAGGTTCTAGATTTTTCAGTTTTATGTTTCTTTCCCTTTGTTGTCTCTGATTGGTGCTGTGGGTTAATTGTATCGATTCCTGATCATTGCCTTCATTTATATTTTATTTGCACGCCGGTGGGTCGGGCCTCGGTTTCTATGACGGTTCCAGCAGAAAGGCTTACTGAGAATGAGAATTTAATTTTATGTATTGTTGGTTGGTGCCTGATGCTTTGTCTCTTGTCGGGCCAATTGGAGTCTAACTGTTGGTTTTCTTTTGCCCCAGCATTTCAGTTGATTCTTGCTGCCGAGTCCTCACTGTTTTATTCATCTCTGTGGTTGTTTGTGGTCTTAATGCGGAATGAAATTATTTGTTTAAATCCCGACTAAAGGAACTGCGAGGATTGTGGTAGCGTAAAATCGACTTAACCCCGCCCCAAGTGAAATTCTTTTCGTTGACCGTTCCAAAGTAGAAGTAAAACAAAGATCAGGAATTGATACAATTAACTTACTCCACCCATAAAAGACACCAAAGGGAAAGAAATACAAACATTAAGCGACCAGACCATAATGACGAGGCGGTTCTAACGAGTGCCCACAATCTATATTTTTAGCAGAAATAAGAAAACATATCACAAATTTTCAACATAAAATTTTCATTTTTTCGGCGATAAAGGTGGCAATGTATTTTTATAGGCGTGTTTGCGTAATGGTTAGTTACTCTTCCATTGGTACCATTGGTAGGCTGTAAGTTTTGAGTGAGGCTTTTCCTGGGCAGCTACCTTACAAAATACAGTCCAACCTGTATTAAGCAAGCACCTATGGGATATTAAAAAAAGTGCTTGCGGACTCGATAGCAAGAAATCACTGAAATGCTTGAGAAAAAGAAAATCAACAGTAAGACACCGATGGCCAACCAGAGACAGAGCATCAGGTACCAACAAACATTACAAAAGTAAATCGTTCATACAAGCAGTGAATCAGGAGGAACCTTCAGACAGAAAGCCATATCCCTGGCCCCTCTGAATGGCTGGGCATGCGCAGTTGAAATTTGTCATGACGGAATGCTCGAAGACACAAATTCGCTTGGCGGGGCTCATTTTTCTATTTTCTGCTTAACCCTATCCCACTCATATACGTGTTTTTACGTGTCTGACCCCCACCCCCCTTTTTTCAGTCCAAGAGCCACCTTAAATCTGCATTTCCCACCCCTGGACAGCTTTGTTTACATCAGGATTAGTTGTCAGAAAAATGGCCTGTTTCCCCCCCCCCCCCCCACTAAAAATATACCTATTGGGGTTTGAAGGGGGAGGGGGGTGCCGTGCCCCCCCCTTCACTGCCGAAAGAAAAAAAGGGGGTTTGACCCAGCCGCTGAAATAAAATCTGAGGGTGTCTGGGGTCCAATATGCCTCGAAATTGATGCTGGAAAAACATGATGCAGACAGTGAAAATGGCCATCGCCAAACCTTTTAATTGTTGCTTTGACAGCAGTGTGAAGATTAAGATTAGATAAAAAAATACATGTGAAATCACACTTTCTGACAAGTTTCAGATGCCCCCTCGTTATCATGGCAACAGTGATTTAGCCTAAAAAAGTTTCATTTGAAAGGCTACTGCCCAGTGAACATTCCTGCCGAGTTTGATGTAAAACAGGCAATTCACTATGAAATAATGGTTATATGAACTTGCTGTCCTAGGCAACACTGTGAAAATCCCCAAAATTCACAGGGTTCCCAAGTGGGAAAGGGTTAAACACATGCATTTTGTGTTTTCGTTATATATTCGACAATATGTGTATCTATTCATCTTGACATTTTTGTGTTTTTCTTCTGGTGTTGAGCTTACCAGGATGAGGAACTATAATGCTGAGCCACTTGCCGCGCTAGCGAAACTAATCGTTTTCAGCAACGTCCTAACATTGTCGTCATCAACATTATCAACGGTTCCTGATCAGTCATTTGCTTCTGCCTCACACATTCAACAGCAGCTATGTCCTTTAACAGATGAGTCAAAAAGAACCAAATGCTGTGGGTTTTGTTCCGTGGACCACTTTTGCCATAAAACAAATCTTTGCTGTTTGCAATACTATGAGAGCTTTCAACAGATTTTTAATTCGCCATTCGAAAGGTAAGCTGTTTCCAAATCACGAAAACACGTCTTTAGAATTTTGACCCTCTTGGACCCCACTTTTATATAGGAAAACTGGGGTTTACAGGGGTAAACCTTATTTTATTTATGTCTGCTGTAAAATATAGATTGTGGGTACTGCAATCTTAATTTTAGCAGAAATAAGAAAAATATCACACTTTTTCATCTTAAATTTTTTGCTGTTTTTTTTTCGGCGGTAAAGTTTACAGTGTATTTGTATAAGCGTGTTTTCGTAATTACCTACTTTGGGACCAGCTGCTTCCACAGCAGTCATCGAGGAGAAAAAATGTACTGCCCCCACCCACGGGGGATTGAAAAAAATAGATGGGTGGCATGATGCTTCTACGCAAGGCTGAAACCAACCGCAAGCGAGTACTGGTTAAAACGCTTAGAGGATCTAAGCCTGCCGAGGCAAAGCGGTGCGAGAGTAGGACCGTCCATGCTTATAAACCCTTTTTGTTTATTGGGCGGCAAGGCTTGAGAAGTCCCACAAAATTGGAAGCAATGTCTCCTAAATGACCTTTACAGTGTTGACGGGGACGTTAAATCTCAAATCAAACAAACAAACAAACGATATTTATAATTCTAACATGACGTTAACGTTTTTCCCATTGAACCCAGTGGAAACGTCAGCGTTTGCAAATATGCGATAATTCACGTCGTCAACGTGGTGCGTGCAATTTGGCGTCATCGTGACGTTGCATGTAAACATTTCCTTCTGTCGACATCCGCTGCAAAATAGTCCCCAAGATAACGCTTTGTTACTACTGTATTTCAGTTTAGCATCATGTTAGAATCGAAATAATTTCCACGCACCCGGTGTGTTATCGTGATTAACACACGGTGTTGTCGGGCAGATGCGAATATTAATTCACTCCGGCTTCGCCGTCGTGAATTAATATTTCGCAATCTGCCCTCCAACATCGTGTGTTAATCACGATAACACACGGTACGTGGAGATTATTTCTTAAACGGAATGATTTCGACTTTAATATCCATTACGATAACACATCCGTGTGATAGAGTACATTTTTCAAACCTCAAAGAAGGCAATTTTTCTGACGAAAATTTGTGATATTTTTTTTCTTATTTATACTTCAAACATAGGTTTTAGGAGTACGCACAACCTATGTCTTGGAGCAGAAATAAGGAAAAAAATGCTTACCTCCTTAAACCCAAGTTTTCTCTATATAATGTGGGGTTAAGGGGGGTCTTTGTGCCACGGACTTGTTCACGCGATGTGTCAATTATTCGATCTTAGACGGGGATGTCCCCCTGTATTTCTCATCTTATTCGTACCGCTAGAATTTCATCTCAAGTTGACGATTTTAATAATCGGAATAAACTTCTTACTGCTAAACTTCTAAACAGAGCTATCGGTATCATACACTTGGGAAATTATTTTCTAAATTGTATCGACGATACTCTGAAGTAGTTGAAAATTACAAAGCTAATTTAAAGACACTTCTGCAACAGGGCATATCAGAACCAGAGCTTTATGAAGATTTGGTTTATACATTAAAAAAAAATACGAAGAAATCTGATTTCCGGAATCACTTCAATAAGATCATTAAGCGTCATAAAACATTATGAAAACACGCCCATACAAAAACATTGTAACCTTTATCACCGAAAAAATGAAAATTTTAAGATGAAAAATTGGGATATTTATTTCTTATTTCTGCTCAAAATTTTAGAGCAGAAATAAGAAAAATAGGGGTTAACCTGTAAACCCCAGTTTTACTATATAAAAGTGGGGTTCAATGGTGTCAAAATCATATAGGCGTGTTTTCTTGATGGAATGGGATACAGTTTACGTGTTATGCGGCACACAGTATGTCTAGATTTTAACCCAGCCATGGTTTTGTGGCCACGTAAACTTAATTTAAGCCCCCACAGCCCAAGTGGAATTCGTTTCATTGACCGTTCCAAGGCGGTTCTTTTGTCGCAGTTTATTTTTGTTATGATTTGTCTTTGAGTGTGTAACTGTTAATTATGATAAGTCGTACGTTCTCACCAGTTTTCGCACACATCCAAGCTGTTATCCCTGTCTTACTCCCTTGTACGTTTTAAGATGATTCGATAAAAACTGAAGGATATATGTTGATGACAATGTCAATATAAGCAATCTGCAATCAAGGGGACACTCTATGATAAAAAACCGCCCTCACCAGTTTTCGAACTCGTTCGAGCTTTTATCCCTGACTTACTTATTTGTAAGTTGCAAGAAGATCCGATAAAATATGAAGGCGCTTCGGTTATGGCAAGGTTAACAATAGGCATTTTCCGCAATCAAAGGGACATACAGTAAAATTCCTATATTAAGACCACCTTTGGGACGGTTCAAAAGTGGTCTTAAAGACCACTTTTGAACAGTCCCAAAGGTGGTCTCTGACCCGAGAACATCGTAGGCAGAATACACAAAGAAAAATTAAGTGTACCCTTCAAAATAAGCTTTTTGTAGCAGAATGAGTCCTAATTTTAGGTGGTCTTAATAGCGGAATTTCACTGTATCTCTATGATAAATAGGCCGACTTCACCAGTGTTTGAACTCGTCCGAGCCTTTATTCCTGACTGACTTACATGAAAGTTTAAGGCAGATGCGAAAACTAAAGGCGCTATGGTGATGACAAGGTCAAAGCATAGGCATTTTCTGCCACCAGAGGGACGTTTGTTTGTTTGTTTGTTTTGGAGTTTAACGGCCCAGTCAACACTATTTTAGGTCATTTTTGAGCCGGCCAGTTTACCTATCCACACTTTTCCTGGGCAGGCTTATACGTAAGCGGTTAACCAGTACAGTGCACATTCTTTCGCCAGAAACTGACAACTGCCCTTCTTGAATCAGCGGAAGGGAGAGAATGACCGTAGAAAACCAGAGGGACGTACATGTAAATCTATAATAAACAGACTGATCTTATCAGTTTTCTAACTCATCCGAGCTTTTATCCCTGACTTACAAACATATACGTTTTAAAAAGAGCAGACAAAAACTGAAGGGGCTACTGTTTGTTTGTTTGATTTGAGGATTAACGTCCCCGTCAACACTGTAAAGGTCATTTTGGAGACGTTGCTTCCAATTTTGTGGGACTTTTACCCGACATTGAGTTGAAATGACATCTCAAGCCATGTCGCCCAATGAAACCAATAGGGTTTATTAGCATGGACGGTCCGCCTCACACCGAAGGGGCTACTGTGATGACAAGGTAAAAAGTAAGCATTTTCTGCAATTATAGGTACGTAACTCTATGATAAATAGGCCGACCTCACCAGTTTTTGAACTGATTCAGGTTTTTATCACTGACCTACTTATATGTAAGTTTCAAGAAGATCCGATGAAAAAAAAACAAAACAAAAAAAAAAAACAAAAAAAAAAACGGAAAGGGCTATGTTGATGCCAAGGTCAAAAACAAGAGGCCCAAGAGGGCCTGTCGCTCCACCGGCTAACTTCAGACAATTGTCATATTTATTACATTAACCAATTGTATACTAGTGGACTCTTCTATTGCTATATGTTGGACCAGTCCATTTGTCATATAAGGGGTGTCAGGCCTATTTTTTTTTCTATTTTTGATGGAAAATTCTGTTAGCAAATAGTGCAGGCCCTGATCAGACATGGTGTTCTGTGGGGTCTGATCTGGGCCAGCACTGTTTGCCAAGGTACCCATTTAGGGTTTTCCCGCATGCAATGGGTAAAAAAGAAACAAGTGATCCACCCAAGTAATGTCCATTCTATATTTTTTGGACCCCAGAGCCATGGTTGGCAGGATTTATGTGAGTGACCATTTGGCATTGCTCCGTTCTAAATATCTAAAGCTCTGGGCCTTATGGTTTCAGAGAAGAAGACTTTTTTTAAGTTTTTCCTATTATAAGTCTATGGGAACTAATATGCCTCTGGGCGTGACCAATTTTTTACCCGAGGGGCATTGTTGGCAGGATTTATTTGAGTGACTACTTGACGTTGCTGCATACTTAATATCTAAGCTCCGGGCACTGATGGTTTCAGAGAAGATTTTTGTCAGTTTTTCCCAGTATAAGTCTATGGGAGCTTATGGGCCTCAGGGTGTGGCCAATTTGGACCCCAGGGGCATAGTTGGCAGGATTTATGCAGTTGAATACTTCAAGTTGCTACATACTAAGCTCTTGGCCTTATGGTTTCAGAGGAGAAAAGTTTCAAGATTTTGTCATTATTAGTCTATGGGAGCTACTAAGCACCGGCGCGTTGCCAATTTGGACTCAAGAGTCATAGTTCGCAGGACTTAGTAGGTGACCACATAACTTTGCTACATACTACAGTTCAACCTGTATTAAGCAAGTGCCTAAGGGATAGTCAAAATATGCTTGCTTAAGACAGGTTCTTGCTTAATACAGGTGAAATTCAACACATCTGCCTTTCTTGGGAACTGAATGCCTGCTTGCTTAAGACAGACTGCTTGCTTCATAGAGGTGGCCACTAAGACAGGTTTTACTGTAAATGTCTTAGCTTTAGGCTTTATGGTTTCAGAGAAGAAGTTTTTCCGTTTATTGGTCTATGGAAGCTAATGAGCCAAAGGTGGTGGCCATGGCGGCCATGTTTTTTGTCTGATCAAAATTGCTTCGATGAATCTGACAATGGTAGACACAAGGAACATTCATGAAAATTAAGAACGAAATCCATTTAGCGGTTTTGGAGGAGAAGATTAAAAAAAAGATCCCTTTATGAGTCTATGGAAGCTAATTAGCCAATTGGCGTGTCCATGGCGGCCATGTTTTTTGTCTGATCAAAATTGCTTCAAGGAATCTGACAGAAGTCCACCCAAGGAACATTCATGCAAAATAAGAATAAATCCATTGAGCGGTTTTGGAGGAGAAGATTTTTAAATATTTTTTTTTTGGTTTCGATGCCATTTTGTTCTGCATGTAACAAAATACTTTGAAAGAATTCAGAAGAGGACTATGTGAGAAACATTCCTGTGAAGTTTGGTTACAATCGACCAAGTAGTTAAGGAGGAAATGTTTAACGAAAAAAGTTAACGCACGGATGCACAACCGCACAGACGCACAACAGACACAGGGCCATAACATATAACATAAGACCCGCCGGTCTTTGGCCAGTGGAGCTAAAGAATGAACAGATTTATGTTTTTATTTCTTTCTTTATTTATTTTTTCCTTTCCTCCGTCGGATTCGGTATACCTCTCTTTTCAACTAAGCCATTTTAACCCTCAGGGATCTGGAGAACTGTTGACACTGTAGTATAATTAGGTCTAATAAATCAATCTCCCTCAGTATTTTGAATTTATTTTGAAATATCAAGTCGTATAAATAGTTTGTGTTGAAAACATCAGTTCTATCACCAGTGTGATGGGCAAGTGAAATTTCTGATGTTTTGAATTTTAGAATGACAATTTGTAGGTGGACCTCTATAGATATGTGATAGTCAGCAAAATTGGAGGAGATTAATTCAGATACAGGAAGGTACTTTTAAATAAATAAATAAATACATAAATAAATAAATAAATAAATAAATAAATAAATAAATAAATAAACAAGAACTTTTGAAGAAGAGAAGACTTTTTTAACATTAAACTACATGTTATAATAGTGAAAATAAACCCCGCCCACTACAGCCATGTTTTTTGTCGGATCAAAATTTATTCAAGGAATCTGACAGAGGTCCACCCAAGAAACATGCATGCCAAATAACTATGAAATAAAACAAGAACTTTTGCAGAAAATATTTTCAGCATTACACTATATGTTATATAGTGAAAATAAGCTTCGCCCATGGCGGCCATTTTTTTTTGTAAGATCAATTTTTTTTCAAGGAATCTGACAACAGTTCACCCAAGGACAATTCATGCAAATTACAATGGAATCCGACAAGTACTTTTGCAGAAGAAGATTTTTTAGCATTACATTATATGTTAAATAGTGAAAAATGAGCCCCGGCCATGGCGGCCATGTTTTTTGTCGGATCAAAATTTCTTCAAGGAATCTAAAAGAGGTCCACCCAAGGAACATTCATGCAAAATAAAAACAAGGCATCGCATGCGATACAAATCCCCTCGCACTAGACAACTTCGTGTGTGGAAAACTCTGAAATGGCAAAAGTCCAACTTGCTTGAGATATTATCATATGCAACATTTGTGTAAAGTTTGTTTAAAAATCCTCCAATAAATGTACATTCTAGAGTGATGATGTTTCTCTAAAAATAGCCATAGTGACCTTGCCTTGAGGCCATGACCACGAAAGTAGATCTTGCTCAAGATATTATCATAAGCATCGTTTGTGTGAAGTTATATTAAAATCTGTTAATAAATGTAGGCGGTATAGCGATGACAAAGTTTTTCTAAAGATAGCCACAGTGACCTTGACTTTGAGGTCATGACCTTGAAAGTCGAAATAAGTCGAGATATTATCATAAGAAACATTTGTGTGAAGTTCTATTACAATCCATCATTAAATGTAGGCGCTAGAGCGATGACAAAGTTTTTCTAAAAATAGCCACAGTGACCTTGACCTTGAAAGTCTAAATAGCTCGAGATATTGTCATAAGGAACATTTGTGTAAAGTTATATTTAAATTGGTGAAAAAATGTAAGCACTAGAGCAATGACAAAGTTTTTCTAAAAATAGCCACAGTGACCTTGACCTTGAAAGTCAAACTCGCTCGAGGTATTGTCATAAGGAACATTTGTGTGAAGTTATATTGAAATGGGTGAAGAAATGTAAGCGCTAGAGCCATGACAAAGTTTTTCTAAAAATAGCCACAGTGACCTTGACATTGAAAGTGGAACTCTCTAGAGATATTGTTATAAGGAACATTTGTGTGAAGTAATATTGAAATTGGTGAAAAAAATGTAAGCGCTAGAGCAATGACAAAGTTTTTCTAAAAATAGCCACAGTGACCTTGACCTTGAAAGTCGAACTCGTTCGAGGTATTGTCATAAGCAACATTTGTGTGAAGTTATATTGAAATCAGTGAAGAAATGTAGGCGCTAGAGCGATGACAAAGTTTTCTAAAAATAGCCATTATGACCTTGACCTTGAAAGTCGAAATGGCGAGATATTATCATAAGGAACATTTGTGTGAAGTTATATTGAAATGGGTGAAGAAATGTAAGCGCTAGAGGGATGACGAAGTTTTTCTAAAAATAGACACAGTGACCTTGACCTTGAAAGTGGAAATCGCTAGAGATATTGTCATAAGGAACATTTGTATGAAGTTATATTGAAATTGGTGAAGAAATGTAAGCGCTAGAGCGATGACAAAGTTTCTCTAAAAATAGCCACAGTGACCTTGACCTTGAGGCCTTGACCTTGATAGTCGAACCCGCTTGAGATATTGTCATAAGGAACATTAGTGTGAAGTTATATTGAAATCAGTGAAGAAATAAGGCGATAGAGCGATGACAAAGTTTTTTCTAAAAATAGCCACAGTGACCTTGACCTTGAGGTCATGACCTTGAAAGTCCAACTCGCTCAAAATATTGTCATAAGGAACATTTGTGTGAAGTAATATTGAAATCAGTGAAGAAATGTAGGAGCTAAAGCGATGTCAATGTTTTTCTAAAAATAGCCACTGTGACCTTGACCTTGAAGCCATGACCTTGAAAGTGAAACTCGCTCGAGATATTTTTATAAGGATCATTTGTGTGAAGTTATATTGAAATCAGTGTAGAAATATAGGCGATAGAGCGATGACAAAGTTGTATTTAAAATAGCCACAGTGACCTTGACCTTGAGGCCATGAGTTGGAAAGTCGAACTCGCTGGAGATATTGTCATAAGGAACATTTGTGTGAAGTGATATTGAAATTGGTGATGAAATGTAGGCGCTAGAGCGATAAAAAAAAAGTTTTTTCTAAAAATAGCCACAATGACCTTGACCTTGAGGTCATGACCTTGAAAGTCCAACTCGCTCAAGATATTGTCATAAGGAACATTTATGTGAAGTTATATTAAAATCAGTGAAGAAATGTAGGAGCTAAAGCGATGACAAAGTTTTTCTAAAAATAGCCACTGTGACCTTGACCTGGAAGCCATGACCTTTAAAGTGGAACTCGCTCGAGATATTTTTATAAGGATCATTTGTGTGAAGTTATATTGAAATTGGTGAAGAAATGTAAGCGCTAGAGCGATGACAATGTTTTTCTAAAAATAGCCACTGTGACCTTGACCTTGAGGTCATGACCTGGAAAGTCAAACCCGCTCGAGATATTTTTATAAGGATCATTTGTGTGAAGTTATATTGAAATTGGGGGAGAAATGTAGGCGCTAGAGCCATGACAAAGTTTTTCAAAAAATAGCCAGAGTGACCTTGACCTCGAGGTCATGACCTTGAAAGTCGATCTTGCTCCAGATATTGTCGTAAGGAACGTTCCTGTGAAGTTATATTAAAATCGGTCAAGAGCTAGAGCGATGACAAAAGTACGTACGTACGTACGTGGCGCTAGAGCGATGACAAAAGTACGTACGTACGTGGCGCTAGAGCGATGACAAAAGTACGTACGTACGTACGGGACAAATGCTATATCCCCCCTCACAACTATGTTGTGCGAGGGGATAATGAAATCCAACAGGTGGGTTTGGAGGAGAAGATTTTAAAGATTTTTATTTTTGTGTGTGGTTTTGTTGCCATGGCAACCAGAGTTCTAGGTGTAACAAAATTCTTTGAAGGAATTTAGAAGAGGACTAAGTAAGGAACATTCCTGTGAAGTTTGGTTACAATTGGCCCAGTAGTTTAGGAGGAGAAGATGTTTTAGCATTACACTATATGTTAAATAGGGAAAATAAGCCCCACCCATTGCGGCCATGTTTTTTGTCGGATCAAAATTTCTTCAAGGAATCTGAAAGAGGTCCACCCAAGGAACATTCATGCAAAATAAAAATGAAATCCAACAGGTGGTTTTGGAGGAGAAGATTTTTAAAGATTTTTAATTTTTTGTGTTGTTGTGTTGCCATGGCAACCAGAGTTCTGGGTGTAACAAAATTCTTTGAAGGAATTTAGAAGAGGACTAAGTAAGGAACATTCCTGTGAAGTTTGGTTACAATGGGCCCAATAGTTTAGGAAGCGAAGATGTTTTAGCAGTACACTATATGTTAAATAGGGAAAATAAGCCCCGCCCATGGCGGCCATGTTTTTTGTCGGATCAAAATTTCTTCAAGGAATCTGAAAGAGGTCAACCCAAGGAACAGTCATGCAAAATAAAAATGAAATCCAACAGGTGGTTTTGGAGGAGAAGATTTTTAAAGATTTTTAATTTTTTGTGGTTTTGTTGCCATGGCAACCAGAGTTCTGGGTGTAACAAAATTCTTTGAAGAAAATTTAGAAGAGGACTATATAAGGAACATTCCTGTGAAGTTTGGTTACAATTGGCCCAGTAGTTTAGGAGGAGAAGATGTTTAAAGAAAAAGTTAACGCACGGACGCACGGACGCTCGGACGCACGACGGACACAGGGTCATGACAATAGCCCCACTGGCCTTCGGCCAGTGGAGCTAATAAACATTTACATCAGTTTTGTTTTAACTCATCCGAGCTTTTATCCCCGACCTATTTATATGTAATTCAAGAAGATCCAAGAAAAACTAATGGCTACGGTGTTGCCAGGTTCAAATATAGGCATTTTCTGCAACCGAAGGGACACAACCCTGTGATATAGAGGCCGACCTCAACAGTTTTCAAATTCATCCAAGCTTTCATCCTTGACTAACTTGTTATTAAGTTTCCAGACGATCCGATCAAACTGAAGGGTCTACGGTGATGGCAACGTCAAATAAGAGGACCAAGCTGGTCCTATATCGCTCACCTGAGCTAACAGATTCAAAGTTTCAGGAAGTGCCAACCTTTACTGAAGGATTTATGCGAGGACAAGGTGATGACAAGTTAAGCATTTTCTGCAATCAAGTAGAATGTAACTTTATGATAAATAGGCTGACCTCACCGGTTTTCAAACTCATTGAAGCTTTTATCACTGACTTGTTTATATGTCACTTTCAAGAAGATCCGATATAAATTGAAGGGGTTATGATGATGACAAGGTCAAAAATAAACAATTATTTGCTGCAATCAAAGGGATGTAACTCTTTGATAAATAGGCCTTACTCACCAGTTTTCAAACTCCTCCGAGCTTTTCTGCCTGACTTACTTGTTTGTTAGTTTCATAAAGATCCGATCATAACTGAAGGGGTGGCACTGATGACTAGGTCGAAAATAAGCATTTTCAGCCAAGCAGGGGACATAACTCCATCATTAATGGACTGGCATGGCTAGTTTTCAAACGTGTCTGAGCTTTTATCCCTAAGTTTGAAACATATAAATTTCGTGAAGATCCATGAAAACTGAAGGAGTGACAGCCAAAAAGAGGCATTTTCTGCAATCCAAGGGGTGTCACTCTATGATATATAGGTTGACCTTACCAGTTCACAAACTCATCCATTTTATCCCTAACTTCCTAACATGTAAGTTTCAAGAAGATCCAATAAAATTGAAGGAGCTATAGTGATGACAAGGTAAAACAGCAGGCATTTTCTGTCATCGAGAGGACATAACTCCCTGAAATACAGGCTGACCTTACCAAGTTTTTAACTCAGCCAAGGTTTTATCCGTTACTTACTCACTTGTAAGGTTCAAGATGATCCGAAGAAAACTGGAGGGAGCTTTGGTGATGAGAAGTTCAAAAAAAGGCATTTTAAAAGGGACACAATTCTACGTTAAATAAGCCAACCTCGTCAGTTCTCGAACTCACCCGAGCTTTTATCCCTGACTTACTTGCTTGTAAGTTTCAAGAAGATCCAATCAAAACTGAAGTGGCTAAGGTGATGACAAGGTCAAAACTAAGCATATTCAGCAAAGTAGGGGACATAACTCCATGAGTAATCGACCTACATCCCTAATTTTCAAACTTATCCAAGCCTTTAACCCCAACTTCTTTGTATGTAAGTTTCAGGAATATCTGATCAAAACTGAAGGGGCTATGGTGATGACAAGTTCAAAAATAGGCATTTTCTATGATCAACTATAATCAAGGGGGCATAACTCTCCGAAATATAGGCCGACCTCACCAACTCGGCCAAGGTTTTATCCCTTACTTACCAACATGTAAGTTACAAAACGATCCGATGAAAACTGAAGGGGCTATTGTGATGACAACGTCAAAAAAGGCATTTTCAGCAGTAAAGGGGATGTAACTCTACAATAGATGAGCCAACCTCGTCAGTTTTTTTAAATTATCCAAGCTTTTATCCCTTACTTACTTGTTTGTAAGTTTCAAGAAGATCCGATCATAACCGAAGGGGCTACGGTCATGAAAAGGTCAAAAATAAGCATTTTCAGCAAAAGAGGCGACATTGCTCTGTCAGTAATCACCCCACATCGCTAGTTTGCAAACTCATCCAAGCTTTTAACCTGGACTTACTTGTACTTAAGTTTCAGGAAGTTCCAATCAAAACGGAAGGGGCTACGTAGATGACAAGGTCGAAAATCGGTATTTTCAGCAATCAAAGGGATGTAATTCTATGATGAATGGGCCAACTTGGCCGGTTTTCGAACTCATCCAAGTTTTTATTCCCAGCTACCTTCATATACGTTTCAGAAAGATCCGATGAAAACTGAAGGGGCTACGGTGATCACCAGGTCAAAAATCGGCATTTTCAGCAATCAAAGGGATGTACCCCTATAATAAATGGGCCGACTTGGCCAGTTTTCAAACTCATCCAAGCTTTTATTCCCAGCAACCTTACATATAGATAAGAAAGATCTGATCAAAAATGAAGAGGCTACGGTGACGACAAGGTCAAAAATCGGCATTTTCAGCAATTGAAGGGACGTAAATCAATGATAAATGGGCCGACTTGGCCCTTACCCGAACTCATCCGAGGTTTTATCCCAAGCCACCTTACATATAAGTTTCAGAAAGATCCCATCATAACTAAAGGGCCTACAGTGATAACAAGGTCAAAAATCGGCATTTTCAGCAATCAAAGGGATGTAACTCTATCATAAGTGGGCTGACTTGGCCGGTTTTCGAACACATCCAAGGTTTTATCCTCAGCCACCTTACATATAAGTTTCAGAAAAATTCGATCAAAACTGAAGGGGCAATATTGATGACAAGGTCAAAAATCAGCATTTTAAGCAATCAAAGGGATGTAACTCTATGATACATTGGCCGACTTGGCCGGTTTTCGAACTCATCCCTAGTTTTATCCCGAGCCACCTTACATATAGGTTTCAGAAAGATCCAATCAAAACTGAAGGGGCTACGGTGTTGACAAGGTCAAAAATCGGCATTTTCAGCTATCAAAGGGATGTAACTCTATGATAAATGTGCCAACTTGGCCCTTATTCAAACTCATCCGAGTTTTTATCCCCAGCCACCTGACGTATGAGTTTCAGAAAGATCCGATCAAAAATGTAGGGGCTACGGTGATGACAAGGTCAAAAATCGACATTTTCAGCAATGAAAGGGACGTTACTCTATGATAAATGGACCGACTTTTTATGCCAAGCTACCTTTCATACAAGTTTCAGATAGACCCGATCAAAACTGAAGGGGCTATAGTGATGACAAGGTCCGAAATCGGCATTTTAAGCCATCAAAGGGACGTAGCTCTATAATAAATGGGCCGACTAGGCCGGTTTTCGAACTCATCCGAGGTTTTATCCCCAGCCACCTTACATATAAGTTTCAGAGAGATCCGATCAAAACTGAAGGGGCTACAGTGTTGAAAAGGTCAAATATCTGCATTTTCAGTAATCAAAGGGACGTAACTCTATGATAAATTGACCGACTTGGCCATTTTTCGAACTCCTCCGAGATTTTATTCCATGCCATCTTACATATAAGTTTCAGAAAGATCCGATCAAAACTGAAGGGGCTACGGTGATGACAAAGTCAAAAATCGGCATTTTTAGCAATCAAATGGACGTTACTCTATAATAAATGGGCCGACTTGGCCGGTTTTCGAACACATCCAAGTTTTTATCCCCAGCCACCTTACATATACGTTATGGAAAGATCCGAACAAAGCTGAAGGGGCTACGTTGATAAAAAGTTCAAATATCTGCATTTTCAGCAATCAAAGGGACGTAACTCTATGATAAATAGGCCGACTTGGCCGGTTTTCGAACTCATCCGAGGTTTTATCCCCAGTCACCTTACATATAAGTTTCAGAAAGGTCCGATCAAAACTGAAGGGGCTATTGTGATGACAAGGTCAAAAATCGGCATTTTCAGCAATCAAAGGGACGTAACTCTATGATTAAGGGGCCGACTTTGCCGGTTTTCGAACTCATCCGAGTTTTTATTTGATTGATTGATTGATTTGAGGTTTAACGTCCCCGTCAACACTGTAAAGGTCATTTTGGAGACGTTGCTTCCAATTTTGTGGGACTTTTACCCGACATTGAGATGAAATGACATCTCAAGCCCTGTCGCCCAATGAAACCAATTGGGTTTATTAGCATGGACGCTCCGCCTCGCACCGCGGTTCCTGGACAGGCTTAGGTCCTCTAAGCGGTTTACCAGTACTAGTGTGCGGGCCGGATTCAGCTCTGCGTGGAAGCATCATGCAGCCCATATATTTCTTCAAGCCCCTATGGGCTGGGGCGATCCGAGTTTTTATCCTCAGCCACCTTACATATAAGTTTCAGAAAGGTCCGATCAAATCGGAAGGTGCTACGGTGATGACAAACACTTTCCCATTGTAAGTCGTTGGGAAATTGGGATTGCCATAGCAACCAAAGTTTTCATTCAATTTTAATAAAAAGTTAAATTCTTCGTTGCCCTATCCAATGCATGCTACAGATAAGAACTGATTGAGATCAGCCTGCAGAGATATAACTGGTCAAAGGTGGTGACGGACAGACGACGGACGGCGGATGACCAGTTATACTATAAGCTCCCCTGGAGCCTTCGGCCCAGGTGAGCTAAAAAAAAGCATTTTCAGCAAAGTATGGATACAACTCCGTGAGTAATTGAGCGACCTCGCTAGTTTACGAACTCATCCACGCTTGTAACCCTGACTTACTTGTTTGTAAGTTTCATGAAGATCCGCTCAAACCTGAAGTGGTACGGTGATAGCATGATCAAAATAGGAATTTTCAGCGATCAAGGGGACGTAACTTTTATGATTAATGGGCCAACTTAGCCGATTTTCGAACTCATCCTAGGTTTATCCCCAGCCATTTTACATATAAGTTTCAGAAAAATCCGATCAAAACTGAAGGTTATGACAAGTGATGGCAAGCATTTTCCTGTTGTAAGTCTACGTGACATTGTGGTTGCAATAGCAACCATTGCAATAGCAACCAAAGTATTCTCTGTTTCTGGTTGGGCCCATCGGAGACTAACTGTTGGTTTTCTTTTGCTGCAGCATTTCAGTTGTTTCTTACTGTCGAGTCCTCACTGTTGTTTTATCTTTGTGGTTGTTTGAATTTTTGTGTTCATGGAGATGTTGCACTGATGAGTTAGGAGGCCTTCATGCGTGCTAATCAAATTATTTGTCTAAATCGCGACGGAAGTAAGGGCGAGGATTGGGGCCACGTAAAATCGATTTAAGCCCGCCAGTGGATTCGTTTCACTGACCGTTCATAGGCGGTTCTTCTCTCGCCGTTAATTTTTGTATTGGTTTGTCTTTGAGTATATGTGTCGTTTATATTATTTTGTTTTGGATATCCAACTGGCCATTTCGGTGGAAAAGTAACTATCCTTTTGGCTTTCCTCTATTGGTGTTTCATTACGGTCTATTGTTTCATGTTGGTATTTCTTTCCCTTTGCTGTCCCTGGTGGGGGCTGTATGTTAATTGTATCGATTCCTGATCATTGCATTCACTTCTGTTTTTAAAGGGGTGTTAATAGCACGGAAGTGTTATCGTGCTGGCTACATCCCGGTAACCCTAGCTAGAGCACAGCTATTTCTCCCGGCTATTTTATTGGGATATCATGTCCCCACTCAATGCTCAATCAACTATGCTACATCTCTGTAACCCTTGCTAATAACACGGCTATTTCCCTCGGCTATCTTACAATGCTTAATCAGCTATGCTACATCTTGGTAGTCCTGGCTAACAACACAGCTATTAAAAATAGAAGTAGAGGCAATGATCAGGAATCGATACAATTAACCAACAGCTGCCATCAGAGACACCAAAGGAAAAGAAACACAAACAAAAAGCAACAGACCCCAACGGAAACACCAACAGCGGAAAGCCAAAAGGACAGTTACTTAACCCCGGCTAGTTTATCAGAATGTCAAATCCCCACTGCCTGGACTCGTCGGAGGTTAAATCACGGCTTTAAGGGGAATGAGAACACCGGGTAGACTTTTCCGCCATTTTTCAAAGGGAGACAACTTTCGGGACTTACTGTTTGCTTTCCTATAAGCCCTGTTCCACTAAAACAGGGGTCAACTCTTAAAAGAAGCAAAGTTTTTTTCCTTTTAGATTTGATCCCTGTTGACATGGGAGACAAAAATACTTTTGCAAGAGTTGCCTCCCTGAAGGTGTTCCCACCCCTCTTAAATCATTCCATTCACTTTGATTTTATTTAAGCCCGATCTAACTCGCTAGTGCTGCAGCCGCAGAGGCCGGGCTTTCAGACATGTCTCTGATTTAAGAGAGCTGTGTTGACCCTGATAAGACACCGCATGTTATGGCATTCGCTCTTGGGTAAGGATACTTGACATTGTCCGTTTTATATTTGTAGAGTTGCGTGTGTTATGCCAGAGTTAATAAAAGAAGAACGTAAGCAATGGCGACCTGAATATGTGAAGCCTGTTAAGATGGTGTATCATTGCAACGACGAATTTGTGGAAATTGCGAGCGTGTCATACCTGATAAGAGAGCTTTGCGAAAATCCAGCACTCATTTATGATATTGACAAAACACTTCCTGTAGGCGTTTCGGCTATTGGTGGTAAATCAAACACTTCGTATAAAAATAGATTTTGTGCTCAGTGCAGCGAATACATTAATATTCAACATGTTTTTGCTTGGGGTATTGATATACGCTGTGAAAAAGCCATTGATGTTTTTGATCCAGATGAAGATATATTGTCTCTGGCTGAACGCGCTCATTGCAATATCTACTTCTATACAACCAATCTAAAGGGATTCCTACCGTGCAATATACCTTTATACACGATTTCCGAATGTAATGTTACTGGACTTTGGACTGCATTTGACAGTTCGATAGAAGATGCATGTAATTCGTTTCTGGACCCATTTAATAAAACATACAAGAACTATTTCTGTTATCTTTGCAACAACAACAATCCAGTGCCTTTTGATCAGTGGTCTTGCAAGGATCCGCTCTTGGATCAAGAAGAAGAAGAAGAAGCGCCATTTTCTTATTCGATGAGTCTTGAGGCAATACAGCAAATAAAGCGTCAGGGATCGCTGAAGTGCAACAATGTGACACAGTTTACGGATTTGAAACTGGTAGGTGACAGGAGTGTTTTTAGACTTAAGATATAGATCCTTTCTTGCAGTAAATTGTCGAGTAACAAATCGCAGTTTGAAGAACAGTGGTAAAATAGATCTAACTACGAGTGCGTCGCGCGAGTGATGTTTACTTACAGGTTTAAACGAACGTTGTTCCCTCACATTTTACCGCTTAAAGAATCTGCCACTATACAAAACGCAATAAAAAAGTAGTATAATAGGGAATAAAATGCCACCCCCCCCCCTTAATTACTCCAAGAGACAAATGTAAATGTTGTTGACAACAAACATATGTTTCTCGGAGTATTAAAATACAAGATCTTTCATAGCAAACACACGAAGCGACGAAGTGTTTGCTTTACTGCAGAGAGGCTGTAACAACATACTTAGGCACTCAAATCTCGCCTGGAATCTCGTGAGAAGTTCATGAGAATTGTATTCACATCCAAAATTGCTTCTCAAAACAAAAAGGAGTCAAGTCCCAATATAGCAGGAACATAAAAAAACATCGAAATAATTTTCAAACAGTTATTTTCAAAGACTGTTGCATCAAAAGCTGAAGTTTAACCGCGGGAATGTTTCGAAACTACGGCACGCGTGTACATGAACTAACTTAAGACACTTAATGGGCTATGGTGATGACAAGGTCAAAAGAAAGCATTTTCTGCAATCTGAGGGACATAACGCTATGATAAATGAGCCACCCTCATCAGTTTTCGAACTCATCCGAGGTTTTATCCCTTACTTAGTTTTCGCTAAGCGATTGATCTCATATCTCCAGAACAAGCATATGTCAAATGAAAATCAGTGATCTTTTCGTATTTTAAGTTCTAACATTGAATGTGGATTCTAAGGAGTACCCACAATCTATGTCCATAAGCGATAAAGAATCTACCATTTATATGTAAAACCTATTATATCCAATCTAAAGTTGGATTTACCACGGTTTTTATTTCACAGACTTTTTAATGTAATGGCATTTTCGCCCATCAAGCATCAGCTCAATCAAGTCAGGTTCTGGAGAAGATTTTAAAATAACAAGCTACTGACAAACGGACGACAGACAGGTCATGAAAAAAACTTTGGCCTATATGATGACTTTGAGCTTTTGAACTAACACAGATCTCGCAAACAATCGAAAACCATAATTGCAGTAGAACATCAAAGGTTCTGGTTTAAACATGCAGCTTGGGGCATATCTTGGTCAAATCAAAGCACCGCAGCTCGCCCGTTTCTTGCATTCTCTTCCTGTTTTCATATTAACATATGTATGAAAGGTATTTTTCTTTGATCTTATTCCAGACAATTTCCAGAGTTAGATATGAATTGAGGTAAATCATCTGGTCACAAGAAACTAAAAACCCAGGTATATGACATCTCTCAAACAAATAATGGCTGGTACGTCGCTAAGATCTTCACTAGAATGTCTAGGCAATGGGGTGCGAGTCCAGCCGTACGATAAATAAACCGTTTTGGTTTATTTAGCCGACAGGGCTTCAGATGCCATTTCATCTCAATGTCGATAAAGTCCCATAAAATTGGAATTAATGTCAACAAAATGACCGAAATAGTATTGACGATGACGTAACACCTCAATTCAAACAACCAAGTACTCCACATATAGAGAGAAATCACCCTGAAATGCAGGTCACCATGTTCTTCACCCTTTTACAATCGATCCAATGTCACAAAGTAGGCTGGTGTATACAACCTGTTAGCATAGTGGAAATGCATATGACATATTAAAAAGGTGTCCTAGATTTTAACTCCTTGCCTCACCGCTAGCATTGACATAGTTTGTTTTAATAATAATAATAATAACAATAATAATAATAAGCAGGAATGCGCATAACAAAACTCTACAAACCCCTCCTTGTACTTCATACATGTAGAAGGAGCTAAAAACTGTCCTGAACGAGGACTCAGACCGTTCCCATCAACCCATAATGTTTTTACTCGGCTGTAAACAAACAGTGTAAACCCCGATTATATGCCGCAATCTTATCTGAGGCTTTATTGTTTTGCAAACTACACAGAACCCAGCACATGATTCTGACCCAGATTCTACAGATAGACTTTGATCTAAGCGATAAGAAAAGCCCAGTTAATTTTACTGGATTATCTACAACTCAGTGATAGACATATGGACTTAAGTAACAGGAGGCTACTGTGCTTTTTTATTTTTTGGCCTATGGATAACAATCGACGTATTAATGATTTTTTCCATACATAGCCTATATAATCTTGACCGCTCCGTGGCCTAATGGGTAAGAGAGCGCTGGTTCTTAGTTATTAGGCCTCTCACCGCTGTGGTTCGATCCTGGCTCGGGTCAAATATGGGATGCCAAGTTCTGCAACGGAAGGTTAGGTGTTTTTTCGCTGAGTAATCCGTTTTCCTCAAGCCTCTGAATAACGATCGGCTCAAAATAAGTGAAATAATCGTGGAAGAGTCGTAAAATCAAAGCAATTAAAATCTATTTTCGCATATTTAATATCAGTAATTCTTATCCCTATAAGCATTTTGATAAGCCTTATCTCTTCAGAAACCTATGTATTGGATACATACACATGCACTTGTTATAATGACCTCATCGAGTAACCATAATCATTACGAGAACACGCCTATATATTTTGATCCCCTCATACCCCACTTTTATATAGTAAAACTTGGGTTTAAGGGGGTATACATTATTTTTCTTATTTCCGCTCAAAAACATAGATTGTGGGTACTCGATAGAACCGTCTCGTCGAGGCGGTTCTACCGAGTCCCCACAATCTATGTTTTGAGCAGAAATAAGAAAAATATCACAATTTTTCATCTTAAAATTTCATTTGTTTTTTAGCCAAAAAATTTGCAATGTATTTGTATAGGCGTGTTTTCGTAATGACACGTTTTATGATAAAGTACGAGGCTTAAACCATTCATTTGCCTTGTTTCTTGTCCTTAATAGTGAGCTGAAACACAACTCGGCATTGCTCCGAGTACTCTAGTATTCAACCACATCTGATTACAAATGAATTGCTTGAAGGAGTTGATAAGAGCGCTGAATGTTAATCATTAGGTCTCCAACAGCTGTGTTTCAAGACTGGTTAGGATCATATGTGAGACGCCGTTCTGCAGCTGAAATCCAGGAGGTTGTATTTTCGGGTACTCAGGTTTTCAATTTTGCAGTTTTCGCCGCTAAAAATGTTAAACAAAAGGCAGTATTTTAAAATCGAACCAATAGTATCCCTTAGAACTATTGAACAAGAGTTCCTTTTTAAGCCTTTGCATTAAAATATCAGAAAAATATCTAAAAACTTGCAAGTTATAATAAACGTGAATCGAACTCACGACCCTCTGTTTCAAAAGTCAATACCGGAACCATAGCCGAACACGATTCAACTGGACCACTATCCTAATCTATGTATGCATGCGATGTTTAGCATAGTTGGTTCATTATAAACACTGGAAAATGTAGGTCAACTACGTTACAGTCGTCCCCTTCTATATACCAATGGCAATTATTATGTTAAGAGCATCAAATGGTTCATTTTAGTTTAATACAATACGTGGAAAGCGTACCTCTGGTGCCAGACCGTGGCTAGCTGTAATTAAAGCCATGAGTTCCCTCCAAACGAGCACTTTACCGGATCGCCATTTTCATCACGAAAACACGCCTATAATTTTGACCCTTTTGAACCCCACTTTTATATAGTAAAAACTGGGATTTACAGGGGTAAACCTTATTTTTCTTATTTCTGTTCTAAAATCTAGATTGTGGGTACTCGTTATCTATAGTTTGAGCAGAAAAAAAAAATATCCCAATTTTTCATCTTAAAATTTTCATTTTTAAGTGATATTGGTTACAATGTATTTGTATAGGCGGGATTTATTTTATACTAATTTATTTTAGTTCGATTGCGATGAAAGCTTCAAGCTTATTGACTCGCTCTCGAACACTCATTCCGGATGTTATCACGCGCGCGCGAGAGAGAGGCAGTGGCTAAAAATTGGCTAGCTGTAATTAAAGCCATGAGTTCCCCACAAACGATTTCGTAACGGACACACGGAACTACACATAACTAATATTTTCTAAGGAGTGTCAGGATACTTAAACTCATTTTATCACTTTTTACCATCACAATTTTACATCAATATTTTAAACCATTACGCAAACACGCCTATACAATTACATTGCCACCGTTAACGCCGAAAAAATGAAAAATTTAAGATGAAAAATTGTGATATTTTACTTATTTCTGCTCAAAATAAAGATTGTGGGCACTCGTTAGAACCGCCTCATCGAGGCGGTTCTAACGAGTACCCACAATCTATATTTTAGAGCAGAAATAAGAAAAATAAGGTAAACCCCCGGAAACCCCAGTTTTACAATATAAAAATGAGGTTCAAGGGGGTCAAATTATATAGACGTGTTTTCGTGATGTAACTTTTTGTACGAACAATTATAATTGAATTGTCAACATTCTCTTTTAATAGATATGCCATTTAAGAGCACTTTACCGGATCGCCATTTTGACACACAGAACTACATATAACTAATATTTTCTAAGGAGGGTCAGGATACTTAAACTCATGTAATCACTTTTTACCATCAAAATTTTACATCAATATTCTAAACTAACTTCTTGTACGAACAATTATGCATTGAAATGTCCACAATCTCTTTTCATAGATATGCCATTTACCGTTATTTTTTATGAATATGGAATCCTGACGAACCCTCGGAAGAGTCCAATATAATACTAGATACAAATATAGGCCTTTAAACAGTATTCTTTTAATTCATTACTTGAATAAGTATACATAGTATAAATATAAAATACGCCCGCATGAATACCATATCTGTAGCTGTATACAGGCGGTTTACCAAGTACTTCTTTATATCAGCAGCAGGGAGAGTGAATGCACTTTTTATTTCGACCTCACAAACCCCATTTGACCAATCAAGGCTTCCAGCATATTTTGACCCAAAAAGTCCTCTTTTTGCAAATTAAGCCTCCCGACCTAAAACATCAATATCCTGCATTTGGCAAATTAAGCCTCCCAACCCTAAAAATCCCACCCCAACTGGCTGCGACATACCAAGGGCACTCGTGGCAGTAGTATAGAAGCCCCGGGGACGGCCCATCAGCCTCGCCGGCCCCGGGTGTGATAAATATGATTCTGCCCCCTTTCTTATTTTCACTTTTTTATTTAAACAAATCATCTATCCAAGGTATACAATCCATAATGAAGGGTACTAACAACTGTGCATGGTTTAAAGTAGGCTATGTTGATACCTGTGGGAAGAGTTGTATCCTCAAATACTGTAAGATTCATTTGGCCAAATTACGCCAAGGCAGAAAAGTTCCCATTCCCTGCAGGAAATGTGGGAAAGGGGTTCAAAGCGAAATAGAAGTCTGTCGTGCCTGTGGTCGAGACCGTATACTCTCTCGGCATATTTTCATGGAGAGGAAAGCCCGGAGACAGATCAGTCGGGTACTAAATGAGTTGCGTTCTACAAAAATTCGGCTCGTTTTCATAGAAAGGAGAGCCAGGAGACAGTTTGATCTGGTATTAACTGAGCTCCTTTCTACAAGAATTTTTATTTAGAGCAAACTCGTGTAATATATATTCCCCTACAACTATGGACGAGTTGATCAATGAGATTCTTGCAGAAATGCCCAACCCAGTCTTACAGGGTCAACAATTTACCGACCTGGATGGTCAGGTCCCTCACCCGGTGGGGCTTCCAGCCGATCAGTGGGTAGAGATTCTTAACGACGTCAAAGATGAATTCGAAGTCGACGGCGCCGCTGCGGTCTTCTCTTCATGGAGAATGGAAGTAGAAGACCCTCTTGACATTGGCGACATCGAGATTTTCGACGGTATGCATGCCAGAGCCGCCAGGTTGGCCCTGGACTTGCGTATGACAGACGACAGGGCTACCCAACTGCTTGTGGCCCTGCCAGAGGGTAACTTCCTGTTAAGAATCAAGCTCTTGTGAGAATGGGCCGGATGCGACTCGTTCCTTGAAGATAAATTTGACCCAGTCCGTACGGAGAGAAGGAAGGGACAGGCCGTCGTTGATATCTCACGAGACAAAGGCCTGTGGTCGAGACCGTATACTCTCTTGGCATATAGAGTCTTATAGAGTCTTACACCAGAACGCCTACCCTGTCACTGCTGTCGTCTACGGCCTCTGCCCAGTCAGTGGTCCAGACCCGGCTAACCTCGCCCCACTAAGAGATGGCGACTTCAACTGTGTGGCCCAGAGAGTTAAGGAACACTTCGAAGGAACCTTGAAGGATCAGGGTTTGACACCCACAAGGCACCAGAAAATACAGGAGGGGAAGAGAGGACTGGAGCCCCGGTTGAAGTTGTGGCCCACCTAGAGAAAATTCTTAAGCGGGCAATCGTCCTGAGGGACATTGCTGTGGAGGACATATATAACAGCGGAAAGTACCAGAGAGGTGGGAATGGGATCAGAGGTAAAGTAGAACTCATCTGCCACAACGGCCACGCTTGGTCCAAAGACCTCCACTTCCCTCAGAGTAGAGAGGTTCACATCTACGAGGGCGAGGTCTGGCAGGCTATTCGAGAAGCAATCCATGGAGAGCCGATGGCGGTCTGACTCCTGGGCGGCCAAGACCGACAGCTCTCAGCTGACCAGTTCGTGCTCCAGGACGGCCGCACCTATAGGACGCGGGAGGCCCAAAACCGACTCCAAGCAATCTGCACCAAAATGGGCAACCCTGAACTTGCTGAGAGAGCCTTCGGCGAAAATCACGCGGCCAGCATTGTAGCAAAGGAAAGGAACGGCTTGAAGCCAACCCCAGCCAACCTCCTTCCAGACGTCGAGAAGGCCTGTGTGGAGCACGGTCACGGCGGCCTCTGGAATCGATGAATTATGACACGAGGGAAGTTGTCAGCATCGACATAAAGGCCTGCTATCCGGCATCCTTCCAGGACATGGGTGAAGCCAAACCCTATTTCGAACGGTTCAGACACCCAACCCACCGGATGGTCCGTGTAGCCATCAATGGCGCTCTCCCCGAAGACATTGGCACAGGCTTCGCCGAGATCCAAGAATGGGAGTTTGATGCGTCCTGCCATCCTGTCATCCCTGCCTGGTTCGGGAAGCATTTCGCCTCCGAAAACGGTGGTTGGGCCCCGACACAGCTCTTGCCTTTCTCATAGAGTCTGGTTTGCTGAAAAGCCTCAAGGTTCGGAAAGCCATCATCGCCTTTAAGAAGCAAACCGATGTGTGGCCCCCAGAAGACCGTGACCAAGGCTGCAGTATTATCGGCAAGTGGAGACACAATCAGGGATAAATAAATTGTGCTTTGACTGCGGTTCGAACCAACGCACAAATGCGGCAACGTCGCCTAGCTCTGCAGTGGCCGACGTCCTTAGGTTTTTTGGGGATGCCTCTGTGGCGCAGTGGTTAAGGACGTCGGCCACTACAGTGCTAGGCGACGTTGCCGCATCTGTGCGTGGGTTCGAACCGCAGTCAAAGCACAAAAATATTATAATAATAATAATAATTATTATTATTATTATTTGAAACTTTCAATATATTTGAATAGGCCCGTTTTCCTAATGGGCTCTCTCAGAGGAAAGACGTTGTTGTTTGAAAGAAAACTGTATCCTTTATACATACAGAGACATGTTTTTGAAAACAGTGCCACCACTGAGGATTTGCTCCACAACACGTGAAATGAATACCACTTTAAAACCCACTTTATATAGAGAGAACGGGGATTTACGCGGTATACATTATTTTTCTTATTTCTGCCCCAGTACATAGGTTGTGGGTACTCGTTCGAACCGCCTCAATGAGGCGGTTCTAACGAGCAGCCGCAACCTATGATTGAAATATTATAATAAGAACAAAAGCGTCGCTAACATTGCATGATACCCCACCACTGCAGGCCAATATGGTTCGCTCTATGACCACAGTTGGCTTCCTTAAGTGTTCTATCTATCTGTAAAACTTTATCAATGGTATTCCATATTGAGAATCAGCTATGGGCCAAAAAAACATTCCTTACATAGAAAATAAATACATGAATAAAGGTTCAAAAACTATTTAATGGAAATTGTTAAAACCCGTAACTCTGCCAAATGTTAACTCATTTTGTCCAATAACCATCCCAAATAGTCTTCTATAACTGATCTATACATCTATGAAATTTTATCCAAATATTCCATGAAGTAAAGGAATAAAAAAAAACCCATTTAATGAGAATTGTTAACGGCAATGACTCTGACAAAGATATTAACGTTTTTTGCCAATTAACAATCCCAAACATGCATCCTATAAGAGTACATATATGTATAGTTTCATCATTCCATTAAGCATTTATAGGGTCTTATACACGGCCATAACTGTCGAATATATTAACGTATGTTGCCAATTAAAAAGTACTAAACATTCTTCCTATAGTGGTCTATATATCTGTGAAGTTTCTTTCGTATATTCCATTTAGTCATGGAATAAGTATTCAAAAACCATTTAATGGAAATTGTTAACGACACTAACTCTGTCAACTGTTAACGTATTTATGCCATGCGCAATTCCGAAACCACATATTCCCAATACCAATATATATATACAAAATTTCATCAAATTATTCCATAAAATAAACGAATAAGAGTCCAAAAACATTAAATGGAAACTGTTAACGGCAATAACTCTGTATAATGTTAACGCATTTTGCCTATTACAATCCAAAACCTGCTACTTATAGTGGTTTATATATCAGTTAAGTTTCATACATATATTCCATTTAGCGAAGGAATACGTGCCCAAAAAATTATTTAACGAGAATTGTTAACGGCCAAAACTCCGCTAAATGTCAACGTATTTTGCCCATTAACAATCCCAAGCCATTCGTATCCAGTATCAATGTATATACAAAATATGAAGAAAATCCGTGAAAAAATGTTCAAGTGATTGATCGGAAACGCCCCAAACTTCCTTATTTTGAACTAAAAAGGGCCGCATCACGTGAACAAGTCCGTGAAATAAAGACCCCCCTAAACCCCACTTTATATAGAGAAAACTGGGGTTTACTGGGGTAAACATTATTTTCCTTATTTCTGCTCCCAGACATAGGTTGTGGGTACTCGTTAGGACCGCCTCAATGAGGCGGTTCTAACGAGCACCCAAAACCTATGTTCTGAGTATAAATAAGAAAAATATCACAAATTTTCATCAGAAAAATTACCTTTTTTTGAAGTATGAAAAAAATGCACTATATCAAACGGATGTGTGATGGTAATGGTAACTCTGTCAAATGTTAACGGATTTTGCCCATTTACAATCCCATACCACATATGCCCGGTATAAACATGAAGCAAAATTTGAAAAAAATCACCCGTGAAAATATACTCAAGTTATCGATCGGAAATGGTGCGGACGGACGGACAAACAGACACTCGAGGGTATATCATAATAACCCACCACTGTCGTGTGGTGGGGTATAATGAATATCACAGATTTTCATCAGAAAAGTAGCCATGTGTAGATGTTAAAAATGCACTATGTCGCGCGGGTGTTTTATCCATAACATCACGAAGACACGCCAATATTATATCGACCCCTTTGACCCCCACTTTTATATAGTTCAACTGGGCTTGACATATGTAAACCTTATTTTTCTTATTTCTGCTCTAAAATAAAGGTTGTTGGTACTCGTTAGAAACGCCTCGTTGAGGCGGTTCTAACAAGTACCTACAATCTATATTTGGAGCAGAAATAAGAACAATCTGGGCGGTTCTAACGAGTGCCAACAACCTTTATTTTTGAGCAGAAATAAGAACATGAAAAGACATGGCACAAAGTGCCATATCAAGTGACTCGATTGTGATTTCATTTATCCATGTCGGAAAGAAAAAGGTTATGATATCTCATTATTAAGCTGTTCAGTTATAAACTTATAACTAGAATTACATGAACAGTGAATTTGAGTATCAAATGCCGGTTCTACATTTTTTTTTTGTTGAATTCCATAGATTGAATATCTAAATTGACGTATAAACCGGTGTAGAATTCAACAATGTATATTTCACAGAGTGGAATTCGACCATGATTCATCAGCGAGCACAGCCTTAGCGAAACTATAAACCGACATGCTCAATCAGCAAAAAGTGTAGTCTTCTTTATACTTAACACCCTCCTTTCCAACATCAAGAAGAACAACACATTCTTCTTCTTATTATTAGTATTTGTTGTCATTATTATTATTGTTAAATGTTCTTTCCTACAAGCAATTTTAGCTATTTTTTAGCGATTATCCACTTTATTTTCATCACAATAATAATAATTATAATAATAATAATAGTTGACGTAGTGGTAGTAGTACACTGATAAAGCAGTAGCACTATTACTAGTAATAGCATTTGAAGTAGCAGCAAGATATATTTATGATTACCATCGTTTTGTTTATTATTATTATTGTAGTACTTAGTTTTAGTAGTGGGAGTAGTAGAAAGCGTATAATTATTATTGTCATCGTTTTCATTTTTTAAAAAAATATCATTTTCGTTATTATAAGTAGTATCATCAGTAGTAGTGGTCTATTTGTTTGTTTGTACATGTATTGAGATTTAATGTTCCCGACAACATTATTAAGGTCATTTTGGAGACATTGCGCCCAATTTGTGAGACTTTAACCCGACATTGAAATGAAATGGCATCTCAAGCCCTGCCGCCAAAATAAACCAAAAGGGTTTATATACAGGGATGTCCGACTAAGATCACTTTGCCTAGGCAAGCTGGGCCCCGGCCCGTCAAGCGATTTTGGTACTTATCGCCTATGCGAGCAGCAAAGGTTCAGGCGAGCCTGTGCGTACGCGCAGTCTCGCCAGAACCTTCGCTGCTCGCTCATACAAGCAGTGATTTAAGAGGGACCTTCAGACAGAAAGCCATATCCCTGGCCCCTCTGAATGGCTGGACATGCGTAGTTAAAATTTGTCATGACGGAATGCTCGAAGACACAAATTCGCTTGGCGGGGCTCAGCTAAGACCTTCTACGCAGTTACCTGTACTCATGTGTGGTCAGTTTCAGCTCTGCATGGAAGCATCGTTTCTTCAAGCCCCTATCGACGGTGGCCCAATGATAGTAGCAGTAGTGGAAAAAGTAGTAATAATATAAAATTTTTCATCGTTTTATTTTTAAAATTATTATCAGTAGTAGTAATGGTAGAAGTAGCAGTAGTTATAATATGAACTTAGGCACAGCCTAGATACGGACATGAGCATTACCAGTCAGTTAATGTTTAAAAGCAAAGATGCTAGTGTTTTAACCCATCTGAAGTTCGAACACTAGAGGGGAAGTGAATAAATGGTGACAACAAACCATTTTACCAATATACAGATAAGCGTTATCTTACGCCCCTTGTTAAAACAGACAGCGTTTTTGGTTCTGTATAGCTTTACTTGAGAGCATTCTTGCTGACTGAATAGCATTTCTGGGCATTCTTGCTGACTGTCAGAATCAGAAATGCTTACTGGTGACACGTCCAAAGACAATCCTTCACAAGTCAAGATGGTTTCTGAAGTCAAAGGTATTGCAAAATGCAACTACCGTATTCGACCTATTTACCGCACCGTACGCTTAGTTTTTTTCAAAATTGTATGAAAATATTGTGGTGAAAAATCTACCTAATAAGCGCACACTCAATATGAAAAAAAAAAAAGCTTCCGATATGATTATTTTATAGAGTTGAATTTCAGCATAGGGGTTCACCACATATACATATGATTTCCTCGGGTCAAAGATGCAGCAAAACTCAATATGAATTAGTTGGGAGGTTACTGTAAAGTGAGCGATTGTGTATTTTTTTCCAGAAAAAGCTTGGGTGTGCGCTTATAGGAGCATGTGCGGTAAACAGGTCGAATAAGGTAGTTCAATTTTACCATGACATTGTGGGGAATCTGGTTGGGGTCATAAATCGTGGTCACTTGACTAAGTTGACTGACTTGATCATCATGGACTTCGCCAAGGCCTTTGACAAGGTTGAAGGTACCTCACAGAGGGCTATTATATAAAGTGACTACTATGGGATAAGTGAATCCACACATAGGTGGATAAGCTCATGGCTCTCTGGGTGCTCACAACAAGTTGTACTTGATGGCCAAGCACCTAATCAGTCCCTGTTTTATCTGGAGTCCCCCAAGGTTCAGTCCTTGGGACCAGTCTTCTTGGTTTTCATCAATGATCTGACTGTTAATATCAGGACATCAGTCAGTTTGTTTGCTGATGATGTGTCCTGTATATATTCTCCGTCTGCCTGTCTTATTTTACAAGATGACCTGGATCAACTTGCAGAGTGGGAGGCCGATCGGCAGATGAAGTTCAATGTGGCGGGGGCATTTTTGGCCCCATGGCCATAATTTGAACAATCTTGGTAGAGGTCCAATAGATGAAGCTACACACCAAATTTCAAGGACATGGGCCTTGTGGTTTCAGAGGAGAAGATTTTTTTAGATTTTTCCTACATAGGTCAATGTAAAACCAAGGGGCACCAGAGCTATAATTTGAACAATCTTGATAGAGGTCCACAAGACGAAGCTTCATACCAAATATCAAACACCTGAGTGAGTGAGTGTTTGGGTTTGGTTTGGGCTGTCCCACCAACAGTGAAGGTCATACGGAGACAGGACCTCGGTTTAAAGACTCATCCTAAAGTCTGGAGAAGCCCGGGATTGATCCTGCGATCCCTGGTTTACAAGGCGAGTAGCGTAACCACTACACCACAGAGGCTTCTGATCAAACACCTGAGCCTTCTGGTTTCAGACAAGAAGAGTTTTTAAAGCTTTTTCCTATGTAAGACTATGTTAAACCAATGGGCCCCGAGGCAGGGGCATTTTTGGCCCCAGAACTATAATTTGAACAATCTTGGCAGAGGTCCACTAGACCGAAGCTACACACCATCTATCGAAGGCCTGGTTTCAGATTAAGTTTTCATTAAAAAAAAATCTGTTGTTGGCTCCCGTGACCTTGATGTGCAGACTGGAACCATTTGAACAACTCTGAAAGGGAACCGCCTACGAATCATTCCTATGAAATTTGGTCATAATCCGATCAGTGGTTAATGAGATGTCTTTTGAAGAAATTGTTTACGCAAGGATGGACGCACGGCGGACGAAAAGTGATCCCAAAAGCTCACCTCATCATTACATGACAGGTGAGCTAATAAAAACGAAAAAAATAGGCCTGACCCCTTATATGACAAATGGACTTGTCCAATATATGGCAGTGGAAGAGTCTAATAGCATACAATGGGTTAATGTCCCCATCAACAATGTAAGATTTCGTTCCTATGAATTATTATTGTATGTATATATGTATTGCATGTCACAGAAATTGTGAAATAAATATGTATATTAAATTTTTACCAAGTAAATACAGGATTTTCTATGAAAAAGAAAAATGATATTATATCACAAAGAGAAATAGTTCCCACTGAGAAATATTACCCTGTCGGAACTTATTTTCTCACCTAAAAATCCTGTCTTGTGCCCCACAGAGTATCCCTGTACACCATAGTGCTATAAATAAATTCCTAACCTAATTTTAGAACTAAATGATTAGACTTAATCTAAGGCAAAATTCACAATGGAGAAACAGTTCATTGGAGATACTAGTATTAAAATTGTCTTATCTGTCTCTAAAAGTATCAAGAGGGCCATGATGGCCCGATCCATAGGGTAACAAGTGAGCCCCTGGGAGAGCCATTACTGGCCCCGGGTTATAATTTCAATTATCTTGGTAGTGGTCTAAAAAGTGAAGCTTCATACCAAATATCAAAGACTGGAGCAGTCTGGTTTCAGACAAGAAGATTAAAATTTTCAAGGTTTTTCCTCTTCTTCACTTTAAAGTACAGGGCCCACTCTCTTGGAGTCCCTGGGGCGGGCCATTTTTGACCCCAGGGCTTTAATTTGAACAATCTTGCTAGAAATCCATAAGACAAAGCTTCATGTCAATTATCCAAGACCTTGGCCTTCTGCATTTGACTTGACTTCTATTTCCTAGGGCTATAATTTGAACAATTTTGATAGAGGTCCACTGGATGAAGCTTCACACCAAATATCAAAGATCTGGGCCTTGCGGTTTCAGAGTAGAAGACTTGTTTTTAATTTCCCTATATAAGTCAATGTTAAACTGAAGGGCCCCCGGGCGGAGGCATTTTTGGCCCAAAGGCTATGATTTGAACAATCTTGGTAGAGGTTCAGTAGATGTAGCTTCATGCCAAATAGCAATGACCTGGGCTTTGTGGTTTCAGTGAAGTAGATTTTAAATATTTTAACTAGCGGTAAAGGGCCCGGGGCGGCAATTTTTTGGCCCTAGGGCTATAACTTGAACAGTCTTGATAGAGGTTCACTAGATGAAGCTTCACGCCAAATACCAAAGACCTGGGCCTTGCAGTTTCGGAGAAAATTTCCCTGTATAAGCCTCTGTAAAACCAAAGGCCCCCGGACGGGGGCATTTTTGGCCCCATGGCTTTAATTTGAAGAATCTTGGTAGAGGTTCACTAGATGAAGATTCATACCAAATATCAAAGGCCCAGGCCTTGTGGTTTCAGAGGAGATTTTTCAAGTTTTCAGTGAAAAAATCTATTTTCGGCTCCTGTGACCTAGATTTGCAATGGACTGGAACCATTTGAACAACTTTGAAAGGGGTCCAGCTAAGGATCATTCCTGTGAAGTTTGGTCAAAATCCGATCAGTGCTTTAGGAGGAGATGTCGTTGGAAGAATTGTTTACAGAAGCACGCATGGACGACGGATGAAAAGTGAACACAAAAACTGACCTTGTCACTACGTGACAGGTGAGCTAAAAGGAATGTTGTAGGTAGTTGTTGGACCAGTCACAACATAGCATTTCACAGGTATCCATAACATCTTTTTCAAATAATCAAAAATATTATCCCCATTTTCCCATCTTTTCTCTTTATCTGAATTGCAAATACTTTCTAGCAACAAGAATGAGTTCAGATCCCATGGGCAGTAAATTTGTGTGTTAAAAAGGCTGACACGATTAATCGTATAATCGATCGATAAATTCCGCAAAAATGATAATCATTTCTGACTTGCTTTTAATTGATTACTTGATAGGTACAATTTAATTACTACCCAAAGTTATGCCTAAAACAGCTGGATGAGTGGCAAACAGTGCAGACCCTGATGATATGCTGCATTATGCGGCATCCCATCTTGGTCTACACTGTTTGCTCAGGCCTGTCTGTTCAAATATACATATGGTAAAGACAAACATATGGTAAGAGTCATGCTTAGACAGAAAGCCAGACAGGTAAAATAATGACAAAAACCTTAGCGATTACTAATCGATTATCGACCACAGTGCCAGGACTGATAATCCATCATCCTTTCAGCTCCGATTAGCCAACCCTATCTGTTAACCAAGTCATCTACATCTACCATCCATGTGCTGCGCTCTACAGGGTTGTACGAACATCTGTCTCAATCTGGTTGTCCATGAACAGATCCAAATCAAATTAGCTGCCTTAATGGTACACAAGAGCATGTCAAAGAAACACTTCTTTAACTGACAATGTTTACAAAGACATGCAACCAGTGTCTTTCATGGATGTGTCCTGATCAATCGCCGTTGGTCCCAAGTCAGGCTCTAACTGCTCTCTTCTTCATCCAGATAATGAGTCTGCTGTACGAAAGGCTATCAATCGAATTTGCCATCCATTATACTCTCAGCTCCGATTAGCCAACCCTATCTGTTAACCAAGTCATCTACCATCCATGTGCTGGGCTCTACAGGGTCGTACGAACATCTGTCTCAATCTGGTTGTCCATGAACAGATCCAAATCAAATTAGCTGCCTTAATGGTACACAAGAGCATGTCAAAGAAACACTTCTTTAACTGACAATGTTTACAAAGACATGCAACCAGTGTCTTTCATGGATGTGTCCTGATCTATCGCCGTTGGTCCCAAGTCAGGCTCTAACTGCTCTCTTCTTCATCCAGATAATGAGTCTGCTGTACGAAAGGCTATCAATCGAATTTGCCATTCATTATACTCAAATGCATCAAGCATGCATTGCAGCCCATCTATTTCTTCAAGCCCTGATGTGTGTGTGTGTGGGGGGGGGGCACAATTTTCAACAATATGTGTACATATGATTTTTCGGTATTGATGCTTTTGGAGAAATTCACATTAACAGCTACACTTTAAAAGAACCCTGAATTGATCAATACCTTCAGAACAGACTGGCTTCCTATACAAACGTGAGAGAAACAATGAAATGCGAAAGTGACAAGATAAACGATCAGCAGAAATGGATAGAAAAAAAATGAATTAACTCTGTTTGCCTATGGAGCATGGTAGCTCAGTGGTTAGTGCACTTGCCTATCGTGCTTATGCTAGAGGCCCCCAGTTCAATTCCGGGCAGCGGTAAGAAAATTGTGGTGTCTGAACTGCTACACTGGCATCATGAATGCCACAAGATGCACTGTCCTTCGGATCGGGACATTAACCGGAGGCCCCCTGTACAGGGAGAACCATCCCTGTGCAAGTAAAAGATCCCTACAAAAAATATCTATCTCTATTTTCTGCCAACCCCTCTCTCGAGTGTTACAGGTAGATTGCATGATTACTATGTAGGATTTTATTCTGCAAACCTGGACTGTTATTGTTTGATTTGAGGTTTAACCTCCTCCTCAACACTGTAAAGGTAACTTTGGAGATGTTGCTTCTAATTTTGTGGGACTTTTACCCAATATTGAGATGAAATGACATCTGAAGCTCTGCCTCCCAATTTATAAGCATGGAAGGACGGTAGAGCATGGTAGCTCAGTGGTTAGTGCACTTGCCTCTGATGCTAGAGGTCGCGGGTTCGATCCCCAGCAGTGGCGATAAAATTTCGATGTCCAAACACGCTCCATTCACGGCATTGGCATCATTTGCAGGGATGAATGTCAAAATGTACACCGTCCTTTAGATCGGGACGTTAACTAGAGGCCCCCTGTGCAGGGAGAACCATCCCCTGTGCAGGTTAAAGATCCCTACCGTATTTATATGATTACTGTGCAGGCTGTCATCATGCAAACCTGGAGTGTATGTAATGTACATCTGCGGTAATGGTCAAATGTGACGGACACAGTATCAGTAGATAGATAGATAGGATGGGTCCGACTTGCACCTCTTTGCGTTGGCCACTGGCAACTGGTCCTGGAGTACATGTAATGTACACCTGCAGGTAATCCTCGTGAGAGGGTGGTGCAGTAAAAGAAAGAAAAGAATTCCAAGGCATTATGCTTGGTAGGACATAAAGCGAATCGAAATTACCATGGAAATACTGGAAATAAACGAAAACTAGGATGTTGCTGTCGAATAGCCGAATAGAAACGCGGCTGGAAGGTGAATAGAAGACCGGTACTTGATGTTTTTATTTTGCGCCAACTGTCAAACAGTTTGTCTATGAAAATGCAATAAGCGTCTCTGCAACATGGATCAATAATACAGAAGCAGTCATCGTGAAGTTTTTGAAAATCCCAATTTACAGTTTTTATTTATTTATTAATTTTTATTTGGTCAGATACGACAAAAAGTAATACATACGTATATAAGCAGATAAGTAGACAGCATTTAAGATCGAAAACAGAAAATAAATAAAAAAAAGTGATAGTCATGCAGTGCGCCTCACCGGAATTCTCGCGTCTCGCGAGAAAATTGAATCACTTCAACTTTTTTCATAGGCAATGCCGCTGACAACAACAACAACAACATGTCCTCGTATACGCGTTACCTATAGTCGGACATGAGTCCGATGTCGTCCTTACGGACGACATCGGCCGATGCCTTCAGCCGACTCATGTCCGTATTACAATGTCCTTCAAAATCTTTTAGTGCTCCTTTTAATTATCTATCTCTGTTTACTGCCAAGCCCTCCTTCGAGTGTAAGGTATACCTGCACGTAAGCCTCGTGTGAGGGTGTTGCAGTAAAAGAAGAAAAGGAATTCCAAGGCCCCCATTAGGCATTAATTCATGCTTGATTGTATCACACTGCGAGTCGGAACTAGCATGGGAATACTGGAAATAAACGAAAACTAACCTGTTTCTGTCAAAATAACGCTGCCGGAAGGTAAACATAAGATTGGTACTCGAGATGCGCTAACTGTCAGACAGTTTGTCTATGAAAATTCAATAAGCGTCTGTGCAACATGGATCAATAATAGAGAAGCAGTCATCGTGACGTTTTTGAAGAATCCGAATTTACAGTTTTTATTTATTTATTTATTTTTATTTGGTCGGATACGTCAAAAAGTAATACATATAGCGGATGGAAATACGAAAAGGAGAAAAAAGAATCGTAAAAGATGAATGTTGTACTAGACTGGGGACCGACTGTATGAAAGGCAGACATTTTATTAGAAGGAAGAACGCGTGAACCATACACAGGAAGTTGTCTCGCATAGTCTCACCGAGAATTCACGCGATTTGACCATCAAAAAATATTTATCAGGGAAGCGAATTACGTTGTTATGACAACGCGTGCACCTCTTAGTCTATAGACGGACATGTTCATGTCCGTATTATTATTATTGTTATTATTATTATTATTAATTTTATTTTCATTACGTTAACATTCTCATGTCTTACGACATGAAAGCCTTAACAAAGGAAAGAAAGATAGCCTGAAAAAAACGCCTATGATGGGATTCGAACCCAGGCCGCTCGGGTGAGTCCAGTGCTTTAACCGCTGAGCCAAAGGGTCGACTCTATGACGCAGTTGTCAGAGAGTGGTGATGTCAGAGAGTGGTGATAAACCTATAAGCGTTGCATGTAGATAACTGAAGGGAGGCAATGCGGTCCGTAACACGCACCCTCTTCAAGGAAGTCATCATTTATGATTACGTGAAGCCAACTTCGGCACGAAGCCATTTTCCGCGAAATAAAGTCCGATCCCGGACGAGCCCCCATCTTACGACATAAAAGACATAACAAAGGAAAGAAGCATAGCCTGAAAAAATCCCCGCCTATGATGGGATTCGAACCCGGGCCGCTCGGGTGAGAGTCGATTGCTCTAATCGCTGAGCCAAAGATACACTCTATGACGTGATGATGTCAGAGAGTGGTGATAATCCTATAAGCTATGCATGTAGATAACTGAAGGGAGGCAATGCGGTCCGTAATACATTTAATACCATTATGTCAAGAAAAAATAGGTTTATATTTCAACCCGAAATGCCAGTTACACAGAATAATTATTGGTGAATAGCAAATTGTTTTCAGTCCCTTTTAATTAACTGTTATAAACTTCATTTGAAACAAATAACTAAAAAATATTACAAGAAACATAATAAAACGATATCTTGTGGACAGCTATATATATACTCAGAGGCAATAAAAAGTATACAGTTTTTGATTTGTAATACCGGATCTTGTATTGCTATCTGTAATAAAATATGCCTATGTCCATTTTTCCCAAACGTCTAATTTTGTTAAAGTCCAATTCCTTTCCTTTTGCAGTCATCCATGATGGAGTTATTGCCCTTAATTTATAATCAATATTTCCAACAAAATCTCGTGTTGTACTTGGCATTCAAATCTATGCGAACCGCAAAAGTCATGTACGAATGTTCATCGAAAAGACGCCATCATTACTTTGCCATTAAACCCAACCAAACAGCTTCAAACTCAATTGTAATTTCTGCCTGTTCCGGATTATCTCCCTTTCAATTAAAATCATAATGAATTAAATGAGTCTTTTTCTCAAATCGTGTAAGAGATATTCATTTGAAACTTTCACATAATTTTTGTTTTCCTCGGCATATTTATGCTTACTCCATAGTGATGCCTCGAAAATTACTCAAAGAAAAGTTAATCACCAATACAAATCCCCGAAAAACATAAAGCATTTAATCAAAGGGAGAACGTAAAAGGCGAAAATGACAGTTTCTTTGACAAAAAATGTTGCATTTTACCTTGTGTTTAATTTAAATATGGGATATATTCTTGCCAATCAGTTCCCCTTCTTTGAATCTGTTGCACGAAAAATCATTGGTTGAATAACACTTATTCGAAACACATGTTTAAAGGGAAACTACTCAAGACAAAATATTGGATCAGACCCCCATGTCCATTTAAAGTGATGCAATTTCATTATCCTTTAATCAAGTTTAACGGAAACTGCTGCAAATTATGCGGAAGTGGTTGTTCTTATTTATAATGCTACATATGTATGTAGAGAGGGAGACATTGAGACGCAAATCGGCGTTCAGTAACCTGTATACTTACTTTTGCCTCTCAGTATATAATCTTTGTGACTAAAGTGCTAAATCTTATAAGTTAGCACATTATATCATTTCTCTCCAAAATAAAGGGAACAGCAAAATGCACATGTTGGCAGGTTTGAAACACAACGTCCCATACAAAAACACCAATGGTAATGAGTCAACTACGTTCCTTACGCACCCTCATAATATCCGTCAAAAGGCCTTTTTAATATTGTATCCTAAATAATCAAATCCAACTTTTTTTTTATTAAGTGTCTATGGAAAAACTTTTAATGCTGTCAATAAATGTGACAAACATGTACAAATCATTTCTCTTACTAAACTGCAAGGAAAATACACAGTTCAACTAATAGATCGTGTAAGCAACTCGTGTCAGAATTAATGGTGACACCTTTCATTACGATAACACACCCGTGCGACATAGTGCATTTTTCACATCTCCAAAAAGGCTACTTTTCTGATGAAAATATGTGACATTTTTCTTACAAATACTGCAAACATAGGTTGTGGGGGCTCGTTAGAACCGCTTCATTGAAGCGGTTCTAACGAGTACCCACAACCTATGTCTTGGAGCAAAAATAAGAAAAAATAATGTACACCCCCTTAAACCCCAGTTTTCTCTGTATAAAGTGGGGTTTAGGGGGTGTTCATTTCACGGACTTTTTCACGTGATGAGTGACAATAAAGAGTTAGGTAGTCAACAGCCCGAGTCACAAAATTATCACAATTTTTCATCTTAAAATTTTCATTTTTTTCGGCTATAATGGTTACAATGTATTTGTATAGGCGTGTTTTCGTAATGATGCAATGTGTCCACTTCTTTTTACAGATGGTTTGCCGGGATCTAAACTGTGATAACCTCTTTCACCATAAGAACTGTACCGTAAAGGCCAAGAGGGCCGAGGATACGTGTTTGGTCGTGTTTATCAAATTTACGTTTGGAATAAAGCAAGAAATGCCTGATTCTGATATTACGCACAGTTCAATGCTCGATGCCTTTACGTATACACTGAAAACGTATGTCGCATCAAGACACCTGCAAGGATTGAGCTTATATAAAAACGTAACGGTCCATAGTGGCATGATGATGGTTGATTATGTGGTAGCGAGGTTAAACATAAACCTGCGTGCATATTTACGACTGAGAGAAGCTAACATTATAGATCGAAATCACGGAAGAGCCTGTTATGTCGGAAATCCCAAAGGGACAACAGCGTATATCAGAGTTCCATTATGTGAGTTTGAAGCCTATGAATACACATCTGCTTTAAAAGGACGGTTGCGTGTTCCCAATCGTAGGGATTTGTCTGTTGACACTTTACAGCCATTCCATGCAGTACCATATGATGTGGACGAAAATGTTTGCACAGCGGCGAAAACAAGAACTGTTTCCAAATTAGACTATTGTTTACACACTGACTTCAGATTTAGTGAACTAGCTATGAAAATCAAAAACAGTTTTCTCATTATTCAAGGAAATTCGAGAACGTTTGTGCTTTCACAATGGCAGTATAAGCTACAAGATGAAAATGTCTCTATTTGTCTGGAAGACTATCTTTCTGTTTATAAGAATATTGACAGGAAGAAGTCAAGTAATGGGCACACCTCTAATCACACCGCAGTTGGTATTTGCACACGAGTCGTTATGTTGCTACACGCGGTAAGCGCGATGCTATTTTATCACGTTAACAAGTTTGTGTAATGGACACAGCTTTAATCCTCACTCATTGGCCCCGGGGCGGGGCAATTTTGGTCCCCAAGCTATACTTTGAACAGTCATAGGAGAGATCCACTAGATGAAGCTTCATACCAAATATCAAAGACTTAGGGCTTCTGCTTTCAAGAATATTTTCCAAGTTTTCCCTTTGTAAGCCTATGTAAAGACAATGAGCCCTTGGACGGAGCCATTTTGGCTCCAGGGCTTTAATTTGAATAATCTTGGTAGAGGTCCACTAGATGAAGTTTCATAGCAAATAACAAAGACCTGGGCCTTCTGGTTTCAGACAATAAGATTTTAAAGTTTTCGTCTATATATGCCTATGTAAAGTGTGTGTGTGTGTGTGTGTGTGTGTGTGTGTGTGTGTGTGTGTGTGTGTGTGTGTGTGTGTGTGTGTGTGTGTGTGTGTGTGTGTGTGTGAATTCGGGTTTAACGTCGCTTTCAACAATTTTTCAGTCATATCACGAAGGTGTCTGGTTGCGACAGGGAGCTCAATGCTACCTTTTGTAGTGCTGCCTCACTGAAGTATCATGTCCCAGACACATTATCCTGACACTGGGTCGACCAGTCCTAGCTCTACCCCATAATCTAAGTACTAAGCGAGGAGCAGCTAGTACCATTTTTAACGACTTTGGTATGTCGCGGCCCGGGATCGAACCCGTGACCTCCCGTTACCCGGAGCGGACACTCTACCAAATAAGTATCGGGGCCGGTAAGCCTTCATTGAGATGAAATGACATCGCAATCCCGCCGGCCTTGGTAGCTCAGTGGGATGCGCGTCTGACTGGTGATCAGGAGGACGCGGGTTCGATACCTGCCAGGGTCGGCAACATTCTTTCGTGGAGATTGATCATGAAATCTTTTCTACGGTCATTCTCTCCCTTCCACTGATTCAAGAAGGGCAGCTGTCAGTTTCTGGCGAAAGAATTTGCACTGTACTGGTTAACTGCTCACCTACAAGCCTGCCCATGAAAAGTGTGGTTAGGTAAACTGACCGGCTCAAAAATGACCTAAATTAGTGTTGACTGTGCCGATAAACTCAAATACAAACAAACAAACAAACATCTCAATCCCTGTCGCCCATTGACTCGCACAACTATGTTTGGACAGGCTTAGGCCTTCTAAACGGTTTACCAGTACTCTCAGCTCATGCAGCCTGTTTCTCCAAGCCCCAATGGGCGGGGGCCCGGAGATATATCTGAATCTGCCTGGCACTCCATACATCTCAAGTAGAGTATTATATGGATATATGTTAACACTAAATAAAACGATTATAGGCATTTTTCTCCAGAAAGCATGCACGGATTGCCTGTTTGGGTCATTATAATCTTTCGTCCGACTTTCAGTGTCCTAAGGTGCGCAGTCCTCATAGAGGTGATTCCAGAGGGACAGGATGCGTTGGCCGGAATTTCCAGGTCTTACGGCTGGTTCCGATATTTAACTGCACACATGGCGGGCGTTCAGCGTATGGCATCCGTTGCTTTGGAAGCCTTACGGGCTGAACAGGTTGCACGGCAGAGGTCACTTTGACTGGCCATCATCTTCCAGCGATGATGAAGACCTTGAAGATGTCTTAGGGAGACTCATTAAACCAAAGCTTTGGCTGTGATTTATGGATATTCATTATTCAAATTATAGATATCCATAAATCGATCTGAATTATGGATATCCATAAATCGATTTATGTTTTCGTGATGACATGCATTTTGAAACCGCACTGACTGGGTAATTTCAGTTATATGGCGAGAAATACGTGAAATATTAAAACATATAATATAATGAAAATGTTTTGAAGAAGGATAACTTAGATTAATTCGGCCAACGCCCATCGGGGTTTGGAGAAATATATTAGGCTGCCTGGTGCTTCCACGCAAACATCACGAAAACACGCCTATACAATTTTGACCCCCTAGAACCTCATTTTTATATAATAAAACTGGGGTTAACAGGGGTAAACCTTATATTTTTACGGCATCCGATCTGGGTCTACACCGTTTGCCAAGTCGAAACCATGATTCCAGTCCAGATTCAATAGAAAAGTAAATTTCGCAACATGCTGGCCTCACGGCTACAAAATTAACGCCCACGTTTTCTACATTACGATAACACACCCGTGCGACATAGTGTATTTTTCACACCTCCAAAATGGCCATTTTTCTGATTAAAATCCGTGACAATTTTCTTATAAAAACTGCAAACATAGGTTGTGGGTGCTCGTTAGAACCGCCTCATTGAGGCGGTTCTATCGAGTACCCACAACCTATGTGTTGGAGCAAAAATAAGAAAAAATAAGTTATACCCCATACAATATAAAGTGGGGTATAGGGGGGGGGGGTCTTCATCTCATGGACTTGTTCACGTGATGATAAATAAGTTACCTGGCTTAACTGCGAACCAGTGTTTATCACGTGGACTTTAGCACTGAAGATTTGTTTGTATTGGAGTTTAATGGCCCAGTCAACACTATTAAGGTTATTTTTGAGCCGGTCAGTTTACCTATCCACACTTTTCCTACTTAAGCGGTTAATAGCCGGGGACATATAACTCATTTTCGAAAATTTAATTAGTCGGCGGTTCGAAAGGATAAACTTACCTGAAATGGATAGATCAAAGTCTAAACTTTCGCATTCTGGGTGTTGTCGCATTTGTAAGTAGGGGACAAGGTCTTCAAAACGGACCCTTTTACTTACCACCCGAATTACGTAAAAAAAATGTTCAAAACATTTCAACGTTGTTTTTTTTCAAAACATCAGGATATCCTGTAAAATCTGTTCATGTCCCGTAATTTGGAATACATTGAGCAAGTGTTCACTGCAGTTTTAGCCATATAATACCAAAACATATTCTTTAAATAATGTCAAAAAATGAACCCTCAATATGGTAAAAAACATGCATTGTTTTTCTCAGAGGACATAACAATTTGGTTTAAATGATTTGTTTTTGCTGTCATATAAAGGGTCTATATGTCTGTTATTGACAAAATAAAAATGGTGCGTATACGTTTAGTAATTATTTTAAAAAATGCAATTTAGTAAGCATACCCCAATACTTAATAAGTCAATATTGAGTTTTTAAAGCTTTAATTCGTATCGAACTGGTTGCAGTGTAGAAGCCTCCGTGGTGTTGTGGTTACGCTACTCGCCTTGTAAACCAGGGATCGCAGGATCGATCCCGGGCTTCTCCAGACTTTCGGATGAGTCTTTAAACCGATGTCCCGTCTCCATATGACCTTAGCTGTTGGTGGGACTTAAAACTCAAACACTCACTCACTCACTGGTTGCAGTGCCGGGGAAGTTTGATATTAAATGCCACAGGTGCACGGAATAAACAACCCGGTAAATAAACAGTGTATTAGCAATGTCATAAATACAGCGCTACGAGTCGATGTAATGTAGTAAAGTGACGGTAAAAACATTGAAAGTATCGATTAAATCTAGGCTTTGCCATTAAAACTACGCTACAAACTGAAAAACAATTACAGGTGTGCACGTGGAAATCGGTGTTAGCATTCGAAGATAAAGTTTGAAACAAAAATAGTTCTATTTTAAGTTTTGTAATCTGCTGAAACAAGGTAGTTTCTTCATAATAGAAGTGAAGACAATGATCAGGAATCGATACAATTAACCTACAGATCCCATCAGAGACACCAAAGGGAAAGAAACACAAACACGAAACAACCAGATCCCAATGGAAAGATCACAGCTCACACAGCTCCCATCAGAGACACCAAATGGAAAGAAACACAAACATGAAATAACTAGACCCTAATGGAAACATCAATAGCGGAAAGCCAAAAGGACAGTTACTGTCCCACAAATGGCCAATTGGCCATCCAAAACAAAACAACATAAGAGATACACACACTCAAAGACATACCATAAGAAAATAAAACACGACAGAGGACTGCCCGGGAACGGCCAGCGAAATGAACCCCACTGGTAGGCCCAAAACGACCCCACGTGGCCACAATCCTTGCCCTCACTTCCGTTGCGATTTAGACAAATAATATGTTCAGTCCGCATAAAGGCCTCCTAACTTTCAGTGAAATATCTCCGTGAACGCAAAAATCAAACAACCACAGAGATGAAATAACCGTGAGGACCCGACAGCAAGAAACCACTGAAATGCTGGAGCAAAAGAAAACCAACAGTTAGACTCCGATGAGCCCGACCAGAGATAGAGCATCAGGCATCAACCAACATTACATAAAATTAGATTCTCTCTAATTCTCAGTAAGCCTTTACGCTGGAACCGTCATAGAATCTGAGGTCTGACCCACCGACTCGATAGGAAACGCATTTGATTGTGAATACTCAATTTAGTTGGTCGTCTTGTCACACTACATGCAAATACTGTACTTTGTATGTTAGTCTTCTTGTCTATTTTGGTAATTTAACCAAATATTTCTGGCCTGTATTTTGGGCGTGTTTTTTTCTGTCTTTTGTCTCTTCTATTGGATTTCTTTTTTAAGAGTCAATACACGGTTGAATGTACGATGTTCAGGTCAACATTTCCTTGATGTAAATGTTTTTACCGAAAAGACAAATCAAATTTTGTTAGAATGCATCTGTCTTATTGTCGATTGTTAACATTGCGAGTCGCAGCCGGCCAAGAATCACTAGCCTGACTTACATGTAAGTGTTAGTAATTTACTGCATAGGTGAATCAACAAAGAATTAAGCAATGATCGGCTCTTCCAACACCTATGGTAGTCCGTTAAAACATTTTGCCGAATAAAAAGAGGCGCAAAAATACGGACTGGACGAGAAGCATCAAATGTCAAACTAACAGTGACGAAAACTTAGATACATTCTGGCTGAAACTATATAATTGCAATGACTTCAGCAGCCAATTTCGTAAAATCGTTCTTCGATATTAAAAGATTAGGTACAACATAAATGTTACACAATAGACTGTATGCATGGTAGTTAACCCAATCACGGTTAACAACTTTGCTTCCCTCCCAGGCCTCAAATTCTATGAGCTTCCAGCGTAAAGGCTTACTGAGAATTAGAGAGAATTTAATTTTATGTAATGTTGGTTGGCGCTCTGGTTGGGCCTATTGGAGTCTAACTGCTGGTTTTCTTTTGCTCCAGCATTTTGAACAGTTGTTTGTTGCTGTTTCATCCTTGCCGCTGTTTCATCCCAGTGGTTGTTTGATTTTCGTGCTCACGGAGATGTTGCACTGATGATTTAGGAGGCCTTTATGCGGACTGAACAAAATATTTGTCTGAATCGCGACGGAAGTTAGGGCGAGGATTGCGGCCGCGTAAACTCTATTTAAGACTGGATTTCGTTTCACTGACCGTTCCAAGGCGGTTCTTCTGTCGAGGATAATTTTTGTTATTGTTCGTCTTTGAGTGTGTGTATCGCTTATATTCTTTGTTATGGATGACCTATTGGCCAGTTTCTGGGAAAGTGACTGTCCTTTTGGCTTTCCGCAATTGGCATTTCCTTTAGGGTCTAGTTATTTTATGTTTGTGTTTCTCTCCCGTTGGTGTCGCTGATGGGAGCTGTGGGTTAATTGAATCGATTCCTGATCATTGCCTTCACTTCTATGTTACCTCCTTAAGGGCTTTTACTTGTACCTTGGCGTGGTAAGGAGGCTTGTGTGCCACCATTTTATGAAACAATATGGCACAAACTAAAGCAGTCCAACAAATAAACCTCTGTTTTAGACATAGAATGTGTTAGGGTTTACGAATTTCTAGGAGTTCTCAATCTGTAGATGATAACTGCTTGTCCGACCTTATGTATTCTGATAACCAAACTGATATGAATATCTCTTAATATCAGACATTAGAGTTATTTTTTATGAGTTTTATTATATGAGCTGTAATGCTTAATATAGTTTCTGTCCTTCGAATCTGTTATATTATGATAATGACACTTAATAAGGGAAATGTAGGATTTTATATAGTAAAATTTATATATTGTCAAAAGGTATCTTTTTGGTGCATTGTTCCCAATATTTCTTTATCAAACTAATAAAAATATGTTCACGGCCTTTCTACAACATTTTATAACAACATTTATTCTTTTTCTAACCTAAAGGTACAATTGATTTACTGTTGTTATTACGCGTGCGATAATTGCTATTTGTATGGTACTGAGTTATCTCCCTTAATTGCAACAACTTGTCCCCACTTTAAAATGCGACAACACCTGAATCTAAACAAGTAAACATTATTCTTTGATACAGAGGTATTTTTATCCTTTCGAATCGATGGCTATTTAAAAAGTATTTCTAGAGGGTTTCTGAGATATATGTACCCGGCTTTAAGTGTACATTCTTTCGCCAGATTAGCACTGAAGAGGCTCGTAGATAATAACTGATCGACTGATAAACAAACGCCAAAAGAATTTCACAAAATATGGATCCCCTAACATTTACGCACCCGTCGTGTGGTTGTGTAGCTTACAACCGCTACATTACGAAAACACTTCTATACAAATACATTGTAAATTTTACCGGCAAAACCGAAAATTTTAAGATGAACAATTGTGATATTTTTCTTATTTCTGCACAAAGTATAGAGGCGGTTCTAACGAGTACCCACAATCTATATTTTCTAGCAGATATAGATGAGGCGGTTCTAACTATACTTTGAGCAGAAATAAGAAAAATATGATTTACCCCTGTAAACCCCAGTTATGCTATATTAAAGTAGGGTTCAAGGGAGTCAGAATTATATTGGCGTGTTTTCGTGATGACATGCATTTTGAAACCGCACCGACTGGGTAATTTCAGTTATATGGCGACAAAAACGTGAAATATTAAAACGTTGGTTTTTGAGCAGAGAAAAGAAAAATACCACAATTTTAATCTATTTTAGGCGGTAAAATTCACAATGTATTTGTAAAGCCGAGTTTTCGGAATAAATGCGAATAAAGCTATACAGTTGCCTTTTAGAACTAAAGAACAGACACAAAAATTAATAACAAGAATCATGTTTTCAGTTTCGACTCTTTGTTTTGTTTGTATTGGAGTTTAACGGCCCAGTCAACACTATTTAGGTCATTTTTGAGCCGGTCAGTTTACCTATCAACACTTTCCTGGGCAGGCTTATACGTAAGCGGTTAACCAGTACAGTGCACATTCTTTCGCCAGAAACTGACAACTGCCCTTCTTGAATCAGCGGAAGGGAGAGAATGACCGTGGAAAAGATTTCATGATCAATCTCCACGAAAGAATGTTGCCGACCTCGGCGGGAGTCGAACCCGCGTCCTCCTGATCACCAGTCAAACGCGCATCCGACTGAGCCAACGAGGCCGGCTCATCCACCGTAAACGAGCCATCGGGATTCAAGCGATTGATGTTCTACTGCACGGTACCATACTGTTTACAGTCGTCCAAATATAAGCAGAGCTATATAGCTTTTAAAATAGAAGTGGAATCGCAATTAACCCAGAGCTCCCATCAGAGACACCAAAGGGAAAGAAACACAAACATGAAACAACAGACCCTAATGGAAACATCAAAAGCCAAAAGGACAGTTACTTTCCCACAAAATGGTCAATTGACTATTCAAAATAAAATAATATAAGCGAAACAAACACCCAAAGACAAACCATAGCAAAAATCTATTTTACGTGGTCACAATCCTCGCCCTTACTTCCGTCTCGATTTGGACAAATAGTTTGTTCAGTCCGCACGAAGGCCTCCTAACTCATGAGTGCAACATCTCCGTGAACACAAAAATCAAACAACCACAGAGATGAAACAACGGTGAGGAATCGACAGCAAGAAACCACTGAAATGCTGGAGCAAAGGAAAACCAATAGTTAGATTCCGATGGGCCCGACCAGAGACAGAGCATCGGGAACCAACCAGCATTACATTGAATTAGATCTCTCAAAAAGCCTTTTGAATCATTTGACAAACGATATGCATATTGAAAATGCATGCAGAACATACATTTATCACATGACGTCGCTGATAAGCAGTGGATAACGTCGTGTAATAAAAATCGTATGACCACACGTGTAATAACAACCATGACGATGCCCATGTCAACTATGCATTTTTGGGGGAAATTTGTCAAATTTAAGGGCGAGGAAATCCAATTAAAAGTGGTCATATGATAAACAGAATCTTACACTCGTGGTCATTTCATATGAAATGACCACTCGTGTAAGATACTCTATTTCACCGATGAAATCAGACTGAGATCAAAGTTAAAACTCCGTATGTCTATAACACATGAAAGTTTTTCTTGTGTACAGTGTATTTAGCACATATTTCAGCGACTCTGAGTCAAGGTCAGACTTAGAAGTGTAAGTTCAAATCTTAATTTTTGTTTCCTTTCTTTGCCCCCATAACCACTGGTTAGTGTTTCCGGAATCTTGGGCTAGTTCTGAAACGTATCTAGCTGTTGACCAGAACATGCATTTCAATGACGTCAGGTCGTGATCAAAGTTGAAAGGTTAATATTTCATGTCTGTCACATATCTCATAGCGCCCTGCACTTTTTCAAGACACCGTGCAAATCGACATTTGCACAAAAGTGATTTCAGACAAAGGTCAAGGTCAGTACAGTCAACCCTCTTTATACCGACATTCGTTATAAGATCAAAATAGAAGTAAAACAAAGATCAGGAATCGATACAATTAACTGACTCCACCAATCAAAGACACCAAAGGGAAAGAAACACAACCGTGAAGCGACCAGACCATAATGGAAACCTAAACAAAGGAAGGCCATAAGGACAGTTACTTTCCCACAAAATGGCCAAATGGCCATCCAAAATAAAAAGACACAAGTGATACACACAGTAAGTAACAAACAACAACATAAATAAACCGCCACAGAAGAACCGCCTTGGAACGGTCAGTGGAAAGAATTCCACTGGGGGGCTTAAATCGATTTTACATGGCCATACTCCTCGCCCTTACCTCTGTCGCGGTATACACTAATTTTGTTTAGTCCTAACTCATCAGTGTAACATCTCCGAGAACATTCAAATAAAAAAACTACAGAGATGAAACACGGTTGAGGACTCGACAGCATACAACAACAGAATTGCTGGATCAATAGAAAACCAACAGTTAGACTCCGAGAAAAAACTAGTTATAACGACAATGTCAATGGAATCAATTCTTAGCTCAAGGCTTAGCCTAGATTCCGAGCGACGAACTTGGGCTTCCCTCGGGTTAGAAATGCTCAAATCGAACCCATAGTCGTGAAAGATTCTTGTAATACAATACTCAAAGAAACAAATGTTATAGATATTTGTTAGAATCGCCTCACCGAGGCGAGTCTTACAAATGTCTATTACATTTGTTTCTGGGTGTAATGGTGTGGAAAAGATCTTTTATAACCTATCATACTCCTAACTGACATTCTTTATAACGGCAATTTCATTATAACGGCACAATAATAGGGAACATATATTGTCGATATAACGCGGGTCCTCTGTACTGGAGATGAAGTTCAAATGATATAGAGGATATTTGATTTTTTCAGTGTAAGATCGAATTTTATTTCATCGAATGAACACCAAAAACTGTTATTTTCACGAGTGGCGTAGCCACGAGTGAAAATAGCAGTTTTGGTGTTCATGAGTGAAATAAAATTTGGTCTTGCACTGAAAAAATCAAATTTTCTGTTTCTTACATGCTTCAAAAGGCAATATTTAGCGTCTTTAATGGTGTCGCTCACATTCGGAGAAAATTATCTTTGTTCCTGTTCGTTTTGCGTCAATTTAGTGGTGTCCATCGTGTTTAGTGGGCATACTATTGGGTGTAAACTGAAAGTTTGCACCTGAGAAATGGCCTGGGATGGTATTATTATGAATGATTAATGAAATAATTGAGAGAGTAGTTTTCCAAAGAAGTTGCTGACAAGTCTAACGTCGCGCGACAAAAGACGTTACGTCACCGTCATAAATGACGTCAGTAACGCCCCCGTCACACATGAACGGGCTATGCGTCAATTATAACACATTTCAGTATTGTTCAGTTATCTGACAAAGATAAAATTGAAATTAGAGTTAGACTTGAAGAGAAAAAGTAGTCACAAACAGTGAAAAATAAAAAATCGTATTTTCACTGTTTGAAACAGTGAACATATCGATTTATGTTTCACTGATAAATCTCTATCATTCATTGAAAAGCATGTAAGAATATGTTTTGTGCACACTGCATGCCTGCTTAAGCCCTGGAAGATGTTTTGTACATGGGTTTTGGTGTTCAGCGCAACATGACTGCATTTCATTCACGTAATGTCAGGGTCAGCCTAAGAGGCCAAATTTTAATTGGCATTTTGTACCCTATCCATTATCCTTAATCCCTGCTATGCATCACGTAAACACGCCTATAAAATTTTGACCCCCTTGAACCCCACTTTTATATAGTAAAACTGGGGTTTACAGGGGTTAATATTATTTTTCTTATTTCTGCACTTAACTATAGATTGTGGGTACTCGTTAGAACCGCCTCGATGAGGCGGTTCTAACGACTACCAACAATCTATATTTCGAGCAGAAATAAGAAAAATATTACAATATTTCATCTTAAAATTTCCCTTTTTTCGGCAGAAGCCTCAGTGGTGTAGTGGTTACGCTAATCGCCTTGTAAACCAGGGGTCGCAGGATCGATCCCGGGCTTCTCCAGACTTTCGGATGAGTCTTTAAACCGAGGTCCCGTCTCCGTATGACCTTAGCTGTTGGTGGGACGTAAAACTCAAACACTCACTCACTCACTCCCTTTTTTCGGCGATTACAGTTACAATGTATTAGTAAAGGCGTGTTTTCGTAACGGTTTTGCACGAAACTTGTAGCAAATGTTCGCTTATCAAACAATATGCATAACTTTCCTTTAGACTTAGGGCCAAATGATATGTGTGTATCCACGCCATATCTACTAGTATATGAATGGAATTTGTTCTTGCAACTTCCGTGTTCAGCCCAGCTGGATAATATCATTAGAAAAACACGCCTATATAATTCTGACCCCCTTGAACCTCGCTTTTATATAGTAAAACTGGGGTTTACAGGGGTTAATATTATTTTTCTTATTTCTGCACTAAATTATAGATTGTGGGTACTCGTTAGAACCGCCTCGATGAGGCGGTTCTAACGACTACCAACAATCTATATTTCGAGCAGAAATAAGAAAAATATCACAATATTTCATCTTAAAATTTCCCTTTTTTCGGCGAGTACAGTTACAATGTATTAGTATAGGCGTAATTTCGTAATGGTTTTTATATAGTAAAACTGGGGTTTACAGGGATTAATATTATTTTTCTTATTTCTGCACTAAACTATAGATTGTGGGTACTCGTTAGAACCGCCTCGATGAGGCGGTTCTAACGACTACCAACAATCTATATTTCGAGCAGAAATAAGAAAAATATCACAATATTTCATCTTAAAGTTTCCCTTTTTTCGGCGATTACAGTTACAATGTATTAGTATAGGCGTGTTTTCGTAATGGTTTTTATATTGTAAAACTGGGGTTTACAGGGGTTAATATTATTTTTCTTATTTCTGCACTTAACTATAGATTGTGGGTACTCGTTAAAACCGCCTCGATGAGGCGGTTCTAACGACTATCAACAATCTATATTTCGAGCAGAAATAAGAAAAATATCACAATATTTCATCTTAAAATTTCCCTTTTTTCGGCGATTACAGTTACAATGTATTAGTATAGGCGTGTTTTCGTAATGGTTTTGCACGAAACTTGTAGCAAATGTTCGCTTATCAAATAATATGCATAACTTTCCTTTAGACTTAGGGCCAAATGATATGTGTGTATCCTCGCCATATCTACTAGTATATGAATGGAATTTTTTCTTGCAACTTCCGTCTTCAGCCCAGCTGGATAATATCATTAGGAAAACACGCCTATATAATTCTGACCCCCTTGAACCCCGCTTTTATATAGTAAAGCTGGGGTTTACAGGGGGTAAACCCTATTTTTATTTCTGCTCTAAAATATAGATTGTGGGTACCCGTTAGAATCGCCTCGATTAGGCGGTTCTAACGTGTACCTGCAATCTATATTTTGAGCAGAAATTAGAAAAAGCACAATTGTTCATCTTAAAGTTTTCATTTTTCGGCGGTAAAATTTACACTGTAATTGTATAGGCATGTTGTCTCAATGTACAGAACTCATCTTTCAGCGATGACAGATCACTTGGGACTCGAGTGATTTCTATCGGTAATTCCTGCTGTTTGTTATTGATAGCTCCTGCTCATTTATCATTTGAGCCGGCGCATGACAAAACCTACAATAAGACCCATGCTATGGTCGAAGACTCAGTAGTTTAGCCGACCGTCAGGTCAGCCTCCTGGTCGGAGCATTCTCTTGGTGCCCTATGAATAGCCCAGAGGCTATACAAGGGCCAGGCGAACAGCGAAGGCTCTGATCAGACTGCGCAGAATCTCAAGTATTGGAATTTAGACAAGGGCAGGCACAGCATAACTGATGCATACGCCCCAATTAACGATCCGTTAACTATGCAAATTAGCGTAATTAATTATCCAATAACTTTAGCATGACTTATATATACAGTCGAACTTCGATGGCTCGAACCCCTTCGGGACCATAGAAATTTGTTCGAAACAGCGGTAGTTCGAGCCACTGTTGCATACTTCCAGAAAACATAACGGGGGTATTTTTGGACTTCTTTTCGGTGTTCTGTAACATAAATGTATGCTGTGTGTACTCATTAGAATCGCCTCATTGAGGCGATTCTAATGAGTACACCAAGCATACATTTGCAAGATAAAAGTAGAAAATCTCCTTAATTATCCCACACTTTTACTTATGCAGAGGAATTCCCTAGGGACTCAAAAACGGGTTCGACTCAGCCATTGTAAACGAGCCATCGGGGTTCGAGCCATCGAAGTTCGACTGTAGACTGTAAGGTGCTAGCATAACTAAAACTTGTCCAGAGAGCAACAGCATAACTGGTGCATGTTCCGGAATGTTAACTTTAATTAAGAAACGCTTAATAGTCAATTAAGAATTGGTTGATTTCGATATCGCAGATTAGCGACATACTTATTAAATCAAAATAATGCATACACAATGGTTAAGTCCACGCATTTGGTACGAGGACTGTTCAAATATGAATGCAAGTAGAACGTTTTCTCATGCACTAATGCGAAAATCACCTGGAAATAAATATCACAGCGTAGAAAAACATTTTACCTATACATTGATACCAAACCTGTTAAAATCCGTCCAATTTAGCCATGTATATCGTTCGATAAACACTGTCTACTCTTGTATACTAATACAAAACATGGTTGGAAGAAGGTCAGAGTACGCCGTTGAAATACGGTCCTATATTAAGAATCGTTGTATTCTTGGTATACGGTGCAAAGACATTTTTGATGAAATATGTTCGGTTCATGGGCATAATGAAATGTCTTTTCCGACAGTTTTTCGTTGGTGTAAGAAATTCAGCTGTGGGCTAGGCTCAACAGAAGATGCACCACATGATCGTCGGCCGAAAAGAGCAACATCTGCCAAGATGGTTGCTAGAGTGAAAGAAATAGTTGCTACCGATGCACGATACACCACTAGGGAAATAGCTAGTATGGTTGGCATCTCATTAGGAGCAGCTCATACAATTCTGAAACGGGATTTGAAAATGAGAAAGATCTGTGCTAGATGGATTCCCCATCTGTTGACAGATGAGCAGAAAAAGACACGCGTTCAGTGCGCCAAGAAGTTGCTTAAAAAGTTTCCAAATTACAATGCACGGTCTTTCGCTAATGTCGTCACAGGTGACGAGACATGGGTTCACTTTTTTGAGCCAAAACGAAAGATTCAGAACAAAATATGGGCAACAAAGTATTGCAAAAGACCATGCATTGCAAAGCGGACCATGAGCGTCAAGAAGGTAATGTATGCCATATTCTTTTCAAATCAGGGTACTGCTATTCAGGTTGCTGTGCCTAAAGGCAAATCTGTAAATGCGAAGTTTTACAAGAAAAAGTTCTTCGAAAATTGAAGAAATATTTCAAAGAAAGAAGACCCGCAACTGGTTTGGCCAATGTCAGATTGCTACATGACAATGCGTCATCGCACAAGGCGTTCATTGTGCAAGACTATCTGAAGCAGGAAAAGGTTGTTGAACTCCCTAACCCCCCGTATTCCCCTGACCTTGCCCCGTGTGACTTTTTTTTTGTTCCCGCGGCTGAAAAAATACCTTTCTGGTCGAAAATTTGTACAGCGCAAACACCTCGGTTCTGCAATATTCCAGTGCCTTCATAGTATACCTCGAAAAGACTACCAAAATGATTCAGTGATTGGATCAGAAGACTGAAAGCTTGTATATCTGTTAAAGAGGAATACTTTGAGGGAACAAAATGAATTTTTCATCGAAATCTATCACGGAATCATTTTTATGCGCTTAGTTGCATTCATATTTGAACAGTCCTCGTACATATAGAAACATGAATACATTGCAAAATTCATATGGCTTGCCACTCACTACCAAGGCTGACACAAAAAGGAGTGTGATCTGTCTTATTTCCATGTGGTCCTTATGTACTGGTTTGCAAGTCATAGTGAGGCACAGTTAATATATATCACGTAGTCTGAGATAACCAATTATAAAACCAGCACGAGGTCAAAGTAAAGGGAGTTTACAAATGCGATTTTACAGATTAAGCCTGTTTAAGCCTTTAATGTTTAGTGGAAGCCCATCCCATAAGGTGACACATGTACAAGCAAATGCTCTTCACTTTAGGAAGACTAAAACAGTCGTTTTCATTAAATCTAGTGTTGTACATGTAGCTCTGCACAGATGTAGCAGAAATAAAATGCTGTCTCATATAGCCAGGCGACGTTCCGGATTTGATCCCAAAAATGTGATTTATAATAATCTGGTCAACCTTTTTTCGAGACTGACATCCACTCTAAATATTTAAACTCTTCTGAACCTATATGTGTTCTTGGGTTAAGTTTCAATATAAATCTTATGGGTTAGTTGCAGTCTGTTTCTTAGGAGTTTACCAAAATGAACAAGCATAGTCGAAATGACATTGTATAAGAGACATAACAATAAGTTTCTTAAGAGTGCAAATTAAGGAATTTGTGTTTTCTGAATAAAATCTTTAAACGAGCATTTGCCTTCTAAATAATTGAATTAACCATATTTTCACCGCTCAGACACTGTTCTAACAATGCACCTAGATATTCCTACCGTCCTTGCACTCGATAGTTGTTCCTTTGCATACGATAGGCAAGTTTGACTGTTGTTTTAATTTACTTTCAGAACCAAACAAAATAGATGCCCTTTTACCGAAGTGCCATGAAAGCTTATTATCTACAAACCACTCGCTCACTACCTCCACTTTTTTTTTTGAAGCGACACCTCAATGGTTGCTACAGACTTATCCGCAACTAATATGGCAGAATCATCTGCATACAAAAGAAGATTGTGGTTTACAGCACCTGAAATGTCATTCACATATATTAAGAATAAAAGGGGATCAAGAATCGATCCTTGAAGTACACCACATGAAATTGCAGCGATAGAATATAGACTTCCTGATAAATCTTTTTTTTTTTTTTTTTTTATAATTTTATTTTTCAAAATATAAACTGTTTACATTCAATTTTCAAAACATGCATATATATGTATATCTAGTGTAGAATAGACATTAATTCTTAATCTTATTTTTATTGTTTACTCCACAATACAGTATGGAGGTATCCACTGTAGAGGTCACAGAGTTTCCGGCATTGGAAGATGATAAGTAAAAATAACAGGGAAATTATGCCATTGTTACGCCATCATTTATTGTCCAAAGTGTGCAGGTATGACACAAAAAGTGCTAATCAAACTGTTTTCGGAATCTCGCCTGGCCCTGCACTATTAGTTCCGACCTATTGCTCCGGAAATTAAGGATCGCTACTGTAGATATAAAGCTGATATAATTTTCGTATAGCATTTTTTTTAACATACCTCCAAGGTGAAAGAGATAATTTTATTTCTTAAAATACTTTCTGCCATCGCCCGCCCTGAGGTGCCGCTAAAGCTCGATAGTGTTGTTCTCAGAGTGCTCCGAAGCTGTTACTTTAAAAAGAAAAAAAAAAGAGAGCCTCTCGCAAAATGCCCCATTGTATTTACTTAAAATATTATTTAAAGAACCCCATTTCGACAAAAACTTTGCTAAGCTATTATCTAAGTATGCTATGTATTTTTCACACCGAAATTTATCTTTTAAAATTGCTATAAAGGTATTTACATTGAGTTCATTAGCAAAAAACTTAGTTTTATATATGTAGTATTTAGCTGTTGTAAAAATATAGTTCACAAGCTGGTCTCTACCTTGGGAGGAAAATAAAATATTTTTCCCGTCCAATACTAATGTAACATTTGATACTGAAAGCAGCCACTGCCTAAGTTCCACCCAGAAATGTTTGACTTTATCGCATTCCACAAAAAGGTGGTAAATGGATTCGATATCGCGGTTACAATATGAACAGAGGCTATTTTCTGCTTTTCCTATACGATACAAAAAAGATTTTGTAACCAAAATTTTATTGTTTATTTTAAACTGAAAATCTTTTAATGTTACTTCCTTTAAATCTTTCATTGCTCTATTAGTATTATTAAAATCTTGTTCATTTAGAAATCCAATTTCTCTTACCCATTTGTTTTCAAAAGTCATTTCATTTGCTTTGATCATTATGTCATAGAATCTTCTACATCCTTTTTTATCTTTCAACAAAAAACTTGTGTATAAACTGCTTGTTACATTAAATATGCTCATTCTATGTACATTACTATTTATTCTTATGGTGTTTTTCCATTCTTCTGGTATTTTAAATAAGAGTCTTTGATAATCCAAAAAAGTTCCCCCTATCCCATATGTTGTTTTTAAACCATCAAAATTGTGAAAATTACCATTTTGGTCCAGCAGGTCAGAAACTAGCCTTATGCCTTTATCATACCAATTTTTAATAAAGTAATTTGCTCCTTGTGTTAAATTCTTATTATACCATAGCGGAGAGTTTAAAATTTGGCAGATTGTCTCGACTTTTACTAAATCACAAAATTCTTTCCAACCTTGCAATACGTCTTTCCAAAACGGATTACTAATATGCTCCATTATTTGTGCTGGATATCCTGAACCCATATTGAATAAAGTTCCGAATTCAATATTTGATAGTGAATGACACAAGGAATTTTTATCACTGTGAATGACTCTCCGAAACCATGTTATTTTTAGAGCTTTTATAAAATATTGAATATGTATCATTCTCAGTCCTCCAACATTCATGTTTTTTATAATAACACTTCTTTTTATCCTATCTGGACCAGAATTCCACAGAAACTTATAAAAAAGCCTCTCTAGCCGTTTAATGAGATCTCCCGGTGGATTAGGTAGAGCCAGAAATAGATGGGTGTCTTTTGGTTTTGGATGACCATATGGCCATTTTGTGGGAAAGTAACTGTCCTTATGGCCTTCCTTTGTTTGGGTTTCCATTATGGTCTGGTCGCTTAATGTTTGTATTTCTTTCCCTTTGGTGTCTTTTATGGGTGGAGTAAGTTAATTGTATCAATTCCTGATCTTTGTTTTACTTCTACTTAGACAGAGCTAGTGATTTAATGACAGACTTCCTGATAAATCAATGAGTTGCTGACGGTCAGACAAATAAAATCTGAACCATCTTATTACATCTTGACTTAGACCAAATGCTTCCATTTCATCAATAAAATGTTATGATCAGTGTCAAAGTAGAAGTAAAACAAAGATCAGGAATTGATACAATTAACTTACTCCATCCATAAAAGACACCAAAGGGAAAGAAACACAAACATTAAGCGACCAGACCATAATGGAAACCTAAACAAAGGAAGGCCATATGGACAGTTACTTTCCCACAAAATGGCCATATGGCCATCCAAAATTAAAAGACACAAGTGATACACACAGTAAGTAACAAACAACAACATAAATAAATCGCCACAGAAGAGCCGCCTTGGAACGGTCAGTGGAAGATTTCCACAGGGGGGCTTAAATCGATTTTACGTGGCCACAATCCTCGCCCTTACTTCCGTCGCGATTTAGACAAATAATTTGTTCAGTCCGCATGAAGGCCTCCTAACTCATCAGTGCAACATCTCCGTGAACACAGAAATCAAAGAACCACAGAGGTGAGACAACGGTGAGGACTCGACAGCAAGAAACCACTGAAATGCTGGAGCAAAAGAAAACCAACAGTTAGACTCCGATGAGCCCGACCAGAGACAGAGCATCAGGCACCAACCAACATAAATCCATTCCAACAAAATGACTTTTATCCGTTTGAAATTTTATGAAAAGGGTCAAATAAATTAGAAAAGTATCCGTCGAGTAACGGCCTCTAAAACCCGACTGAAATTTCCCCCAGGTATTCCTGCCTTGCCGTGGCCCTGGGGGCTCAATTCCCACTGGGCACATTGCCGCTGTGGTCTCTGTGCCCACTGGGAAGAGCTAAAGGAAGTACCACCCGTTTGCCGTGGGTGGCGTCCTGTAAGCCGGAAGAAGGGATCCTGGAGGTTGAGGGTTACCCGAGGTGGCGGTGCTTCGGGTGCCCAACACGCCTCTTTGGCCTGGCTTTTCGGTGTAGACGGGTGGTCGTGCGGTCCGGCACGGTCAATCGGCTGGTCACGCCGAGCCCTAGATATACCGCTTCGCTTTCTCTTCAACTCTTTTTGTATCTTTCCTGATACCAATCATATGCCCATTTACCTTACCCTTTTCTGTCTTTTTATCTCTAGAAGGCGGTGGCTAAACGGATCAATCGTGTAGGCATTTTGTTTATACGAGTATATCTCACGTGTATCTCTAACACCTGCGAGTTGGATAAGCACTCCATTATGGTGTTCCCTTGTAGGGCTCCACGGAGGGCGGAGAGCACTTGGGACGAAACTAGGATTTTTCCTTATGCCAAATGGAAAAAAAAACATAACCGCAACGCACCCAAACGTTAAAAAGACGAGGAATCATCCGAAACGGATGAACCCAGTCAGCAGTCTAGTCAACAGTCAAGCCAGCAGTCTGCAGCACTAAAGCAACTTAATTTTCCACGCTTCTTGGTAATGTCCTCATGTGAAGATACACGCACTGTGTCAAGTCTATCCCCATTCGTGATAGAAAAGAGCATAATGTCCATTGCCGGACATCCAAAAAGCATAAAAACGCTTAGGTCAGGTGACCTTTTATTAGAAGTCGAGAGAGAGCAGCAGGTAAAAAGCCTGCTTGGTACCACAAAGCTCTTCGATCTCAAGGTCAAAGTATCTCTGCATAATACACTTAATTCGTGTAAAGGTATTATCCGCAGCCCAGAGCTCCGTCCTTGCAGTGATGCAGAGATAGTTGAGAACTTGAGATCGGAAGGCGTCATTGGTGTACGTAACATCCAAGTTCGTAGAGGTGGTGTATTGAAGCCAACGGGTACTTACGTGTTGACTTTTAATACACCAGTTCTGCCCAAGAAAATCAAAGTAGCATATCTTTCAGTTAACGTGGATGTATATATACCAAACCCTCTCAGATGTTACTCGTGTCAGGTTTTTGGCCACCACGAAAGCAGATGTCAGAAGAAAAAACTCTGTCCAAATTGTGGTGAAGAAAAACATGTCGATAACCATCAAAACTGTAAGAATGAGGCTAAATGCGTAAGCTGTGGTGGCAAGCATGCTGTTTTCTCTCGAGATTGTCCGGCATGGAAAAATGAAAAAGAAATACTTACTGTCAAATACCAAAGGGGGATAACATTCCCAGAAGCGCGGAAAATTGTTGACGAGCGATACACAACACCAACCACCAGTTACGCCAGCATCACAAAGGGTGATGGTGTACAAGTTTCCAGCTCCGCAACGCAGACTGTTGAATCATGTATAGCTGAACTAAAGAAATCTGCTGCATGGAGCAAATCCACTCCAGCACCACAAAGTTCAACCAATTTATCAAATGGCGCAATCCAGGTAGCTTCGGATCGGTCGACAGCGACCGTACCGAAGCCAGCGCCGCATGCGAAAGAGAAACTCGACTCAGGTCGAACTAATAAGGGATCGGAAGATCCGAAAAAGCAAATGTCTCTAAAACAAACAGACAGACAACGTAAAATGGAAAGAGACAATATATGTAATTTCAGAACAGATTCGGATCTTTGAGTGACAGTGATATGGAGTTCACTGAAGCTCCATCATCACCAAGTGGCAATAACAGATCGAGGTCTGCAACACCACGAGCTGGTGGTAGCAGATCTATATCACCAATTGCAGCTCCAATATAATTTCTAGTCTTAATCTCTTCATAAAATGGATTTAAAACACCAAATAATACAATGGAATTGTCGAGGTCTTAAATCAAATTATAACGAACTGTTATTACTGATTTCGTTATTAAACCCATCGGTTTTTTGTTTGCAAGAAACTTTTTTAAAAACTGATGACAACATTGATGTCAGGGGTTTCAATACATACAACTATATCAATTCTGATGGTAACAAACCATCTGGTGGCAGTTCAATTTTTGTTAAATCATGTTTACCACAAAGAGAGATCAACTTAAAAACAGACCTACAAGCTGTAGCAGTATCGGTTTCTCTGGATAAAGAAACTACAATTTGCTCCCTCTATATCCCACCCTCATTTTCTTTAAAGTCCGAACATCTTGACACATTGCTGAGTCAACTTCCATCGCCATATCTTTTAGTTTGCGACTTCAATGGTCACAATATTCTATGGGGCTGTAAAGATATCAATAACAGAGGAGTACTTGTCGAAGATTTTATTGCAAAGAGCGATCTTTGCTTGATGAATGATAAATCTTATAATTGCCTTCACCCTGCGACAGGTCATTTGTCTTCTTTAGATCTCTCTTTGTGTCACCCATCTCTCTTCTTGGACTATAACTGGTCTGTTCATGATGATCAGTGCGGAAGTGATCACTTCCCTGTTATAATTGAGAGCGTAAACGAACCAGATGAGGACTGTAACCAGAAATGGAAAATGAATAAAGCCGACTGGGAATTATTCCATAATTTATGTGAAGAAGAGTTATCAGTTGATCATTTTAATGAATCATCCGACATTGTTTCTGATTTCACAGATACACTTATTAACATATCAGAACAATGCATTCCAAAGACCTCCACAAATACTAAGAAAAGCAAGCCTTCGTTTAATAATGACTGTAAAGAAGCTATTAAAAAGCGTAAACAGGCTCTAAATAAGTTCTGCAAAAATCCCACTTCAGAAAAGCTTAACGACGTAAAAGTTTTTAGAGCTAAAGCTCGGCGAACAATCCGAGCTTCTAAACGAAAGTCATGGAGAGAATATGTCTCCAAATTGAACTACAAAACCCCCATTAAAAAGGTTTGGGATATGGTACGAAAAATTTCAGGAAAAACAAAGTCTTCTCGTTTTACACATTCAAATACTGAATTTGACACAATAGCTTCAACAAAAAAAGATATTTCAGATACTCTTGGGAGCACATTCTTGAGAAATTCATCATCGCGTAATTATTCTGACACTTTTAGAAATTTCAAAAAGGACCACGAGAAAACAAATCTAAACTTCAAATGCCTTAATCGCGAAGAATACAACAAACCTTTTAACTTATCCGAACTCGTTGAAGCCATTGAAAAATCCCATGATATGGCAACCGGCCCCGATGATGCTCAAGCATCTGCCAAAAAGTTCTCTTACAACACTTTTAGATATCTTTAATAATATTTGGGAAACGGGGGACTGTCCTGAGAGCTGGCGTGTAGCTACAGTTGTACAAATTCCGAAACCAGGGAAAGATCATGCAGAACCTACAAATTATCGTCTGATAGCTTTGACAAGTTGTTTGTATAAAACATTGGAGAGAATGATAAACAAGAGATTAGTCTGGTACTTAGAGTCCAACAACCTCATTTCAGAATATCAATCGGGTTTTCGTTCGGAACGTAGTGCCAATGATAATTTAATAAGACTAGAAACATTTATACGAGATGCTTTTATTAACAAAGAACACGTAGTAGCTGTCTTTTTCGACATGGAGAAAGCATATGATACAACATGGCGTTATGGAATATTGAAAGATCTACATAACATTGGCTAAAGAGGAAATCTTCCCAGTTTTATTGAAAGCTTTTTAGGGGAGCGCATGTTTCAGGTGCGTGTGGGGTCTACCGTGTCAGATTTCTATGATCAAGAACAGGTTGTCCCACAGGGTAGTATTCTTTCAACTACGCTATTTAACATCAAAATAAACAATATTGTACAATGTTTGGACGACAAAACTGATTGTTCCTTGTATGTTGACGATTTCTGTATATGTTACTGTTCAAAAAATATGAAAACAATTGAACGAAAGTTACAACAAAATTTAAAAAGAATAGAAGAATGGACTGATAAAAATGGTTTCAAGTTCTCTAAGTCGAAAACGCAGTGTGTTCATTTTTGTAAGCTACGGAAGAAACACGAACATCCTTCCTTGTTTTTATACGGATCACAAATTCCTGTTGTTGAAGAAGCCAAATTTTTTGGGGTCATATTTGATCAAAAGTTATCTTTTATTCCCCATGTTAAATATCTTAAAGCGAAATGCTTAAAAGCTTTGAATCTTTTGAAAGTTTTAGCTCATACAGGTTAGGGAGCAGATCGGTATACCTTATTACATCTTTACCGGTCTTTAATAAGATCTAAATTAGAGTATGGGTCTGTTGTTTATGGTTCTGCCAGAAAGTCCTATTTAAAATCATTGGATACTATCCATCACCAAGGCCTTCGTCTGCCTATGGGAGCCTTCCGTACTTCGCCCGTATTAAGCCTTTATGTAGAAGCAGGTGAACCATCTTTAACTTCGCGCAGAGAGAAACTTTCTCTTCAGTATGCTATTAGACTTGCTGCTAATCCATCTAACCCGGCATCAAAAATTTCATTTCCACCTCAATTTGTGGATAAGTATGAAATTAAACCCACAGCAATCAAACCTTTTGGATTACCGTATTTTACCACTGCTAGAAAATTCAGGTATCGACCTTAAAAATATTCAAAAACATGAAACGGCGGAAGTTCCATCTTGGTGTATTAAAAACCTTCTATTCTGTTTGACTTACATGATGGTAAAAAATCCGAATCAAATTCAATGCTACTCAAACAAAACTTTCAGGTACTGCGGTCACGTTATGATGATTACCAGCAAGTCTATACTGATGGTTCCAAAGAAGGAGAAAAAGTTGGTTGTGCGTATGTTTCTCAAGATACGCACCAAACCTTGCTCCTTCCAGATGGTTCATCTATTTTTATAGCTGAAGCCAAAGCAATAGACCTAGCTTTAGATTTTATCAGTTCTTCATCATTTCAAAAAGCAATTATATTTTCTGATTCACTTTCTGTGCTTAAGGCTTTAGACCATTCATCATCTAAAAATCCTCAAATACAAAAACTGATTGAAAAACATCATGAAATTTCTAAAACGCACCAAATCTTGTTTTGTTGGCTTCCGAGCCATATTGGCATTGTCGGCAATGAGTTTGCTGACAAGAAAGCAAAGGAATCGCTCAATCTTGATCCGTCTGTTTTTAAAATTCCTTTTAATAATTTTAAACCATTTATCAATAGATACATCTTGTCCGAATGGCAAGGCAAATGGGACCGTGCAATAAATAACAAACTCCATGCCATTAAACCTGTCGTTGGAACTAAATGCTCTCCTCCACAGTTTTCCAGGAAAGAGGATGTAGTATTAACACGACTGCGCATTGGCCATACTAGGGTTACTCATTCTTTTATCTTAAATGGTGATGAACAGCCTTCCTGTGTAGGATGTGATCAGCCATTCACTGTGAAACATATATTAATTGAATGTGTAGACTTTTCACAGTCCCGTAGCTTATACTTCAAAGCTGACACTTTGCAACAATTGTTTCAAGATGTACCTTTTGAAAATATTATTTTATTCTTAAAAGAAATTGGACTTTTTCATAAGATTTAACTGTTTAAGATTTTTATACATATCAAACTAACTTTTTTACTTTTAATATCCTCATAATTCTCAATGCCGTTAACCATTAACCGTTTGACGCTTATGACCCACAAAGAGGGTTGACGCGTCGTTAAACACGAAATCATCATCATCATCATCCGACTGGAATTTATACAATAGTTTTTTTTCTCATCAGGATACGCTTCAATTGGTTCATATTCGACTTTCCCGACGACATTAGATATAATGCTTAAGATCGACACTGGACGGTAGTTGCCAACCTCCGTTTTGTCATTTTTAAAATTGGAGCAACTATTGCTGATTTCTGGCCCTCTGGAACAACACCTTCAATGATGGATAAATTGAGCACGTGTGTAAGAGGACACACTGTGATAGATTCACTGTCTTTCACAAATCGTGAGGCTATACCATTAAGTCCTGTGGCTTTATTAACACTCAAAACATTCAGAGATTTCAAAACTTTGTTTTCGGAGACTACTGAAAAAGATTAACTATTCGGCTTCACCCCTTTATTACAGTAAAATTTTCAACAGCGTTTTTTACAAATTTATTGAGACTTTTTGATAGTTTCTCGACCAATTTTGAAGCCACAGAAGTATAATTCATTAACTGATTTGTTCAGTCCGCATGAAGGCCTCCTAACTCATCAGTGCAACATCTCCGTGAACACAAAAAATCAAAGAACCACAGAGGTGAGACAACGGTGAGGACTCGACAGCAAGAAACCAATGAAATGCTGGAGCAAAAGAAAACCAACAGTTAGACTCCGATGGGCCCGACCAGAGACAGAGCATCAGGCACCAACCAACATTACCTTGAATTAGATCTCTCTAATTCTCAATAAGCCTTTACGTTGGAGCCGTCATAGAATCTGAGGCCTGACCCACCGGCGTGCAATTAAAGAGGGAAGCAAGTTGCCAATCGTGATTGGGTTAACTACCATGCATGCAGTCTGTCGTATAACATCCATGTTGTACCCAATCTTTTTATATCGAAGAAGGATTTTACGACAATGGGTGCTGAAGTAAATGCGGTTATATATTTTTCTGATTTTATATACTAAGTCACCATAAAATTCGGGTTCCGATAGACTGTTGCAGAAGAGATTTAGTCCAATTTTGAATTTTGAAATTAAATCAGAATGGCGTCTATAAAATTTTGAAAAGGCTTTGCGTAGTTTATGGTACCGATAACCCTGATTAAGGAATTTAGCCGTTAATAATTTATTACGAGTGTTGAAGTCAGTTACATGACTACACACTCTAGCAAATCGAATTAATTGCGAAATATGAACGCCATAGGATGGCGCACGAGGAAAGATCACCATCCAACAAATGGAAAATTTACAATCTCAAAATCAAAGTCATCGCGTTTATCTAAAACTGAACGTTATTCTCATGTTCTATTCGAGACTATCTGTATTAGAAACAAACTTTAATCTGATTAATCTATCTTTGATAAAAATAGTAATTTATCATATGACGTCGCGTCTGAGAATGTAATAACGCCATGTAATAAATTCGATAATCCACTAGTGGATTAAATATGCAAATTAGTTAGAAACGCACCGTAACGTTACATGTACGACCTCCTTAACGACGTAACGTTTACTAATGGCGGAATATTGACATTTTTATAACATAACCGTGAATAAAATGCGTTATAAATGTCATATGATAAATAGAATCTTGCATTCGTGCTCATGTATTATTAAATTTATTAAACTCGTTGAAGAAAAGGGATAAAATGCTCGGCAAAGCCTCGCATTTTATCCCTTTTCCTCAACTCGTTTAATAAATTCAATAATACATGAGCACTCATGTTAGATTCTCTATAATAATAATAAAAAAACAACATAATTTTCAAGCTCAGTCGCTCATTCCACCGCATTGCCATAAGCACACCAAGGTCACGGAACAGTCATTAGAAGAGCCATAAACATAAGAACGCCTGTGCAGTCATTCTATCAGTTCGGTTCAACTCGGCTCTGTCCATGCAGCTAGTACTAAAAGCAAAAGGAAAAGTTTGCAAAAAGATGTCAAATTTTCTGTCAAGTTTACACTTTGTTCGAGTCGTGTCATCAGTCTTTATAAGGGCTTTCTAACACTTTCGGTAATAGATTAATCAGTCCAACAGGTAAAACAAGAGCTGTCGCATGACAGCATAGCTCGCATGTTTCGCGCCTTCAAGATATAAGGTAAAACTATTGAACCATGAAATGTAGATCACACTCACCTACATATATTTTTAGGTCAATCATCAGGTCACATGGAACATATATTTCAGATATTACATTTCAGAATCAAATCGTGTCTGAATTATAAGGCTAATCATTGAACCTTGAAAATAGGTCACACTGACCTAGATATATTTCTATGCCAACCATCTGGTCACATGGAATTGAATATTCAGATATGAAGTTTCTCCATCTAATAGTATTCAAGATATAAGCCAAAGTCACTGAACCAAGTAATATAGGTCACACTGACCAGATGTATTTTCAGGTTAATCATCTAGTTGCATTGAAGTAATATCCCAGGTATAACATTTCGTTATAAAAATATTATTCAAGATAAAAGGCAAAATCACTGAACCATGAAATGTAGGTCACAATGACCTAGGTATATTTTGAGGTCAATCAGCAGGACACATGGAACAAATAATCAAGGTATGACATTTCTTTATCAAAAAGTATTCAAGATAATAGGCAAAATTAGTGAACCATGAAATATAGGTCACACTGATCTAAATATATTTTGAGGTCAATCATGGGGTCACATGGAACTAATAATCCAGGTATGACATTTCTTCATCAAATAGTATTCAAGATAATAGGCAAAATAACTGAACCATGAAATATAGGTCACAGTGACTTAGATATATTTGGTGGTCAATTATCGGGTCACATGGAACTAATAATCCAGGTATAACATTTCTCATTTGAATAGTATTCAAGATAATAGGCAAAGTCACTGAACCATGAAATATAGGTCACAGTGACCTAGATATATTTTGAGGTCAATCATGGGGTCACATGGCACTTATATCCAAGGTATGACATTTCTCCAACAAATAGTCTTCAAGATATAAGGCAAAATCACTGAACCATGAAATATATGTCACAGTGACCTAGATATATTTTTGGATCAATCATGGGGTCACATAGTACTAATATCACAGGTATGAGATTTCTCCAACAAATAGTCTTCAAGATATAAGGCAAAATCACTGGACCATGAAATATAGGTCACAGTGACCTAGATACATTTTGAGGTCAATCATGGGGTCACATGGTACTAATATCCCAGGTATGACATTTCTCCAACAAATGGTCTTCAAGATATAAGGCAAAATCACTGGACCGTGAAATGTAGGTCACCATGACCTTCACCCTTTTACACTTGAACCAATGTCACATGGTTGGCTGATATATAACCAACTGTGTTTATAACTTGTTAGCATAATGGAAACATCTATAACAAATTACGAAGGTGTCCTAGATTTTGACCCCTAGCCCCACACCATCCGTCCTCCCAGGTATGAACCACGGGGTGTGTTGTCTTGGAATCTCAGAAGAAACGCCCGGGTATCCAAGTTGTAAAATATGAACCTTTTCTGATAAGTGTCTGTTGAGATATAAGCAATTCAAAAACTTTAACACAGTTTTACAGAGGTGTTCTAGATTTTGACCCCTAGCCCCACCCCGGGGCATGAACCCAGGGGTCTGTTGTCTTTGAACATCAGAAGACCCTCCCAGGTACTTAAGTTCCAAATATGAGTGCTCTGTGATGAGTGACTGTTGAGATATAAGCATTTGAAAAACTTTAACGCAGTGTGACGGGAACGCACACGCACACGCGCACAAATGAGGTGACAACAATAGCTCTCCTTGTACTTCGTACAGGCGAGCTAATGATCGTAACCGTCGTACATTTCATTGGCGTGTTCTAAGTCGAAGTTTCTGTCGTACTGCGTTATCGTGGTACGTTTGGTGAATCACTGAATGTCTCTTTGATGGCGAGTTGGTGAATATCTTTATGGTGTACAGCTCGATCTTGACAGCCTGTGATTACCCGCCATCAGTCGTCATCGATCACCACCAGTAATCATCATCATCATCATCATCATCATCATCATCATCATCATCATTCATCAATCATCATCATCATTCACCAGTCATCATCATCAGCCTTGTAAACGAATGCCCTTGGATGTATCATCCACCAAACGTAGCACCAAACGCTAATCAATCACCATCATCACCAACCAGCGGACCCTGATCGATCACTTGATACTTTGTTTTCCTGGTGAATGAATGTCACATGACGCATCTCCAGTGAAATATCTGATGCCTACTTATGACCGCCAACTGCATTTCTTTCTTGTTACACAGCTGATAAGGAGCCCCAGGATAGTCCCTACTATAAAGGCGTGTTTTCGTGATGGTATTCGGGAATTGCACGACCCGCTGAAAAAGCGACCGACTGAAGTCGGTTGATTTTCTAAGAGTGCCCTAAAATCACCGTGTCATTCTGTCAGTCTGTCTGTCCGTCCGTAACCCGTTTGGTAAAAAATTGGTGATAGTGACTTAAGCGATTGGAATATTTAAATAATTTTGGCATGCTGATAGATATCAATGAGATCTAACCAATGAACTTGCCAAATATTACATTCCATTTAGTGTAGCCTCGCCGAGGCGAAAAATGTGAAAATTTTCGAACTGCTTCTCCTCGGAAACCGTTGCGCATAAGCGTAATGGCGGCGACGTCGAGATACAACATCACTTGAACAAGTCCGTGAAATAAAGACCCCTAAACCCCACTTTATATAGAGAAACCTGGGGTTTACGGGGTTTAACATTATTTTGCTTATTTCTGCTCCAAACATAGGTTTTGGATGCTCGTTAGAACCGCCTCATTTCTGCTCCAAGACAAAGGTTGTGGGTACTCGTTAGAACCGCCTCAATAGACATAGGTTGTGGGTACTCTTTAGAACCGCCTCAATGAGGCGGTTCTAACGAGCACCCAAAACCTATGTTTGGAGCAGGAAATAGGGGAAAAATCACACATTTTCATCAGAAAAATACCTCTTTTGAGGTTTGAAAAATGCACTAGATCACACGGATGAGTTATCGAAATGCTTCATAACGGCAAAACACGGCGAAGCGCACGGAGATAATCAGACTGTGTGGTTACGTATCTTAATCTTCGTTTATATGGCGTGCCGTTTTACTATTTGATCCATATTTATAGATACCTATAATTCGATTTATGGATATCCATAATTCGAATTATGGATATCCAAAATTCGAATTATGGATATCCATAAATCAGCCGAATAATGAATATCCATAATTCGAATTAAAGATGACCATAAATCGAACTAGATCACGCAGTCGATGGTGTACCATCGCAAATACCCGCTTTTGCTTAAATAACACTAATGACTATGTATTAATTAGCCAAAACTAAATATAAGTTAAAAAAGTTGCAAAGAACATTCTAACTGATAAACAAAGTTTCAGAAGTGTAACTCCAATAGTTTAGAAGATAATTTTAGTTTACTTTAGTTTTGACCTTTAACCTTGGGGTCATGTTGAGGTCAAGATCACAGCAAAAGTAGCCCATTTTTTATATTCCAAGGGCCATCCAATAACCTACATTTCAAAAGTGTAACTCCAATAGTTTAGAAGATATGGCAAAATCCAAATCATACTTTTTGACCTTTGACCTTTGTGTCATGTTGAGGTTGAGGTCACACCAAAAGTAGTCCAATATATTCTATATTCCAAGGGACATCCAATTAGCAAAGTTTCAGAAGTGTAACCCCAATAGTTTAGGAGATACGCCAAAGTCATACTTTTTGACCTTTGACCTTGGGGTCATGTTGACGTCAAGGTCACAGCAAAAGTAGCCCAATTTTTTCTATATTCCAAGGGCCATCCAATAATCAAAGTTTCAGAAGTGTAACTCCAATAGTTTAGAAGATATGGCAAAATCATACTTTGTTTTACCTTTGACCTTTGGGTCATGTTGAGGTTGAGGTCACACCAAAAGTAGTCCAATATATTCTATATTCCAAGGGCCATCCAATAAGCAAAGTTTTAGAAGTGTGACCCCAATAGTTTAGGAGATATGGGAAAGTCATACTTTTTGACCTTTCACCTTGGGGTCATGCTGAGGTCAAGGTCACACCAAAAGTAACCCAATATATTTTATATTCCAAGGACCATCCAACAACCAAAATTTCAGAAATGTAACTCATACTCATACTTTTTGACCTTTGATCTTGGGGTCATGTTGAGGTCGAGGTCACACCAAAAGTAGCCAAATATATTCTTTATTCCAAGAGTCATCTAATAAGCAAAGTTTCAGAAGTGTTACTCCAACAGTTTAGGAGATATGGCAAAGTCATACATTTTACCTTTGACCTTGAGGTCATGTTGAGGTTAGGTCACGCCAAAAGTAGCCTAGTGCCATCTACATCCAATGTACTATCTACAGGTAAAGTTTGAAAAGTGTACCTTTACCGGTAAAAGAGGAGATCCATTCCATATAAACGTGACGGACGCACGTACACACACACACAGACAAATACATACAGACCCACGGACTGACAGACACTCGACTCTGATACGAAAACAATATTCCCGATTTTTCGTCGAAAAAGCGGGTATACTTATGGATATCTATAAATCGGGCTGAATTATGGATATCCATATTTCGAATTATGGATATCCATAATTGACCGAAAAAGCTTTTGGTTTCTATGGAACAGTATTAAGGTAAAAACTCAATTATGCAATGTGCAATTACAATATGAATTGTTGAAACCGCACTTTGCATTATGAACCTTTCCATATCTTACTACTTTATTCGAGTATGCAACATGCACATTCTAATTTGAGACCTTTGTATTTAAATATGGCATTTGGACGTCCTATTTTGCATTATTCAGTTTCGATTCTGCTGTGGTTAGACGGGGTACCAGTCATTGAGGTGACGGTAACGTTCGGTGATGTCCGTGGATTTGCCGTATTTCTTCCGATGACAAGCGTCCGTTTGAGAAGATCGCATTCGCTTTTCCAAATTCAAGCCAGCAGCGATAAATTTTATCCAGCTATTCAATAATTCGGATATTTACAATAATGTGTACGTTTGCATCTTTAAAATAAATTTTAAAGCGCGGTTCCTTATTTATGAGAAACAGGATTTTTATTTAAAAGTTAATACTTGTTTGACGAAGGGGAACATACTCTATCGTTGACTATTTACTAAAATAAATTACCATGAGGGATTAGTCTGTGCCGAATCCGTGAGCAATTATTGTTAAAATTGATTAATTCATACAATTTTCATAAATCTGATCCTTCTGAGGTGTTACTTATAAAGATATTATTTACTAATTGCAACCTCACTCAAAACTCAAATGTTTGGATATTATAGAAGTATGTATATGTCCGCACAGCGTATCGCCGAACGGTGGGGTAACCCCTATGTGCTTATGACGCCCGTTTACCTTCAAAACTAGTTTGTCTCTCTGTTCACCGGCAACGGGGATTCGTTCCCTGGGACCTCACCAGCTGACCACACGGGGAATTTGGAAAACAACAACTAGTTCCCCGATTCCCATTGTAATTCTGATGTAAATACTTCATCCATTAACATGAACAGAACTTACTCATTCTCAGCCCCGACCCGCAACCATAGAAACGCACCTGTGGTCGCAATGACAGTTGTCCTATTCATATGTCCGTCTGTCTGTCTTCATAAGTTAGACTGGGACAGGATAGCTTTCATCCAACAGAATCACAACGCGAAAATATTAGCTGGTCGTCTGTCAGTTCGTCCGTCCGTCCGTCTGTCTTCAGCCAGCAGAACCTTGCTGAGCTAGTGTCGCGACTGTCTTAACCAGCCTACTACATATTTCTTCAAGTTCTACATGTAACGATTTGGCAAATGGAGTGGCTGAATCCAAACCATTTTGTACTTACATGTATTTCCATGTATTAGGTCTACACCAATTTTTTTTTTCTTCTTGTTTTATTACAGTTAGACCGCGTACAGCGTACCCAGGTTTACCTGGCGGAACTTAGCGACATTATTTATTTATTTATTTATTTATTTATTTATTTAGTTATTATTAAAGTTTACAGAATCTAGAAAAAAAATGTTTTTGATGCATTAGATTTGTACATTTTACCGCCGAAAAATACAACAACAAAAATTGAAAGATGAAAAGTCGTGATGATATTTTTCTGACTGTAGCTTAAAATATACATTTTGGGTACACGTTAGAAGCGCCTCTTCGATGCGGTTTTAACGAGTACCCACAATCTATATTTTGAAGTAGAAATGAGAAAAATAATGTTTACTCCTGTCAATCCCAGTCTTACCCTATAAAAGTGGGGATCAAGTGTGTGTGTGTTGGGGGGGGGGGGGGGGGGGGGGTAAGAATTATAAAGATGTTATTTTATGGTGGGATGCGCTTGGTATGTGAGGGCGTTTTTAGTTTTACGTCTCGACAACAGCTTAGGTCATATGGAGATGGGACCTGGGTTTAAAGACTCATCCGAAATTCTGGAGAAGCCGGGGTCGATCCTGCGATCCCTGGTTAATGAGGCGAGTAGCATAACCACTACACCACAGAGGCTTCCAGCGCTTGATATGTTACATTGTAGCAGGTGCGGGTTTTCCACCTGCACTCCGGTATGAAAGAATTTGCTGCGCGTTGTGTTTTTCTCAAACAAGAGGGCCATGATGGCCCTGGATCGCTCACCTGACCCATATGATAGAGTTACAAGTGGGCCTCTGGGAGGGCCATTATTGACCCTAGGGCTACAATGTGCATAATGTTGAGGGAGGTCTAAAAAGGTGAAGCTTCATACCAAATATCAACAAAGCCTATAATTTGAACAATCTTGGCAAAGGTCCACTAGATGAAGCTACACACCAAATATCAAAGACCTGGGCCTTGGAGTTTCAGAGACCATTTTTTTAAGATATTCCCTACATAGCCTATGTAAAACCAAATGGCCCCGGGGCGGGGACATTTTTGGCCTCAGAGCTATAATTTCAACAATCTTGATAGAGGTCCACTAGATGAAGCTTCACACCAAATATCAAAGGCCTAGGTCTTGCTGTTTCAGATAAGAAGATTTCCAAAGATTATCTCTATATATAAGTCTATGTAAAACCAAAGGGCCCCAGGGCAGGGGCTATAATTTGAACAATCTTGGTAGAGGTCCACTAGATGAAGCTCCATACCAAATATCAAAGACATGGGCCTTGTGGTTTCAGAGAAGAAGATTTTTAAAGCCTTACCTATATAAGTCTATGCAAAACCAAAGGGTCTCGGGGCGGGGGCATTTTTGGCCCCAGGACTATAAATTGAATAATCTTGATAGAGGTCCACTAGATGAAATTTCACACCAAATATCAAAGACCTAGGCCTTGTGGTTTCAGAGAAGAAATTTTTTAAAGATTTTCCCTATATAAGCCTATGAAAAATCAAAGGGCCCCGGGGCGGGGGCATTTTTGGCCCCAGCACTATAATTTGAACAATCTTCGTAGGGGTCCACAAGATGAAGCCTCATACCAAATATCAAAGACCTGGGCCTTGCGGTTTCAGAGAAGAAGATTTTTCAAGATTTTCCATATATAAGCCCATGTAAAACCAAAGGGCCCCCGAGCAGGGGCATTTTTGGCCCCAGGGCTATAATATGAACAATCTTGGTAGGGGTCCACTAGGTGAAGCTTCATATCAAATATCAAAGACCTAGGCCTTGCGGTTTCAGAGAAGAAGATTTTTAAAGATTTTTCCTATTTAAGCCCATGTAAAACCAAAGGGCCCCGGGGCGGGGGCATTTTTGGCCCCAGCACTATAATTTGAACAATCTTGGTAAGGGTCCCCTAGATAAAGCTTCATACCAAATATCAAAGACCTGGGCCTTACGGTTTCAGAGAAGAAGATTTTTAAAGCTCTTCCCTATACAAGCCCATGTAAAACCAAAGGGCCCCAGAGCGGGGGCATTTTTGGCCCCAGCACTATAATTTGGACAATCTTGGTAGGGGTCCACTAGATGAAGCTTCATACCAAATATCAAAGACCTGGGCCTTACGGTTTCAGAGAAGAAGATTTTTAAAGATTTTCCCTATATAAGCCCATGTAAAACCAAAGGGCCCCGGAGCGGGGGCATTTTTGGTCCCAGCACTATAATTTGAACAATCTTGGTAGGGGTCCACTAGATGAAGCTTCATACCAAACATCAAAGACCTGGGCCTTGTGGTTTCAGAGAAAAAGATTTTTTAAGTTTTTGGTGAAAAAAAATCTATTTTTGGCTCCTATGACCTAGATGTGCAACGGACCGGAACCATTTGAACAACTTTGAAAGGGGACCACCTAAGGATCATTCCTGTGAAGTTTGGTCAAAATCCGATCAGTGGTTTAGGAGGAGATGTCGTTTGAAGAAATTGTTTACGGACGCACGGACTGACGACGGACGACGGACGAAAAGTGATCCCAAAAGCTCACCTCGTCACTACGTGACGGTGAGCTAAAAAGTGGAAACCTTTGCGTTTTGTCACTTGAAGCCAAAAATCTAGTATAAAAAGTCAGATAGTTTTCTATTTTCTTATAAATTAATGAATGCATTTAACACAAACAGTTACGAACATCTATATAAACATGTGACAAAACAAACTGGGAATCAGACCCCCGGCCATCGGGGCTTGAAGAAATAGATGGGCTGCATGAACTGAAACCGACCCGCACACCAGTACTGGTAAACCGCTTAGAGGATCTAAGTCTACCGAGCCAAAGCGGTGCTTACAAACCCTATTGGTTTCATTGGGCGACAGGGCTTGGAGATGTCATTTCATCTCAGTGTCGGGTAAAAGTCCCACAAAAGTGGAAGCAACGTCTCCAAAATGATCTATACTGTGTTGAAGGTGACGTTAAACATCACATCAAACAACAGAACCAAAATACCTAGTTTTAGAATTCCGTTGGATATGCCCTAAATCAGAAATAAATGTTAAAGGGAACGTAAGTCGTTTCTCATCTGAAAGCATTTTCACAAAAGAGAGTTGTAACTATGTTTGCTTCAGGTGATCATAAAGGAGCAGTCTCACCAAGGTCTACACGACATTGGACAGGAGCCTTTCTGTGCCATACAAAATTATTATAAGTATTTACAACAAATTTATATTTTAGAGGTGCAATGGCCTGAACACATTTGCGATATAATTAGATAAAACTTGGACACAAAACAAACACAGCAAAGCTGATTCCTGGTCTGACATATAAAATAAAAATTATGTGTAAATGATTTTATCGGGAAGGGTGTAATGTCCCCAAATCGTCCGTTTTATGCCAAAAATATAGTTCTCTCGTTTCTTTCACTCCTCCGTGTCACCAATACGCTTGCAGATTCTTTTTGGTATCTTCCGAATACAGGCGGACGTTAACGGAAAAACGATCACAGCGCCACTTAACGAGAATAATGAGAACTAGAAGAAGCAGGAGCGGAATATTTTGCACAATTGTAACTGAATATAGCATAACAGAATATCAAAATTGCATATTGCAATCTCAATGTTGCATAATTGAGTTTTTACCTAAATCCTGTTCCATAGGTTTCAGTCATTATTTATTGTATTTATTTGCCAAGATGAATTATGATCTCCATAAATCGAACTATATATATCAATAAATGGACCGAATTATGGATATCCATAATTCGAATTGATGATATCCATAAATCGATCTGAATTAAGGATATCCATAGATCGAATTATGGATATCCATTATTTGATTTATGGATATCCATAATTCGAATTGATTTATGGATATTCATAATTCGAATTACATATGTATCCATAAATCGAATAATGGCTATCCCTAATTCGGTTTATGGATATCCATAATTCAGATCGAATTATGGATATCCATAATTCGAATTATGGATATCCATAAATTATTATTGATATCCATAATCAATTATGGATATCTATAATTCGAATTACGGATATCAGTAAATAATTATGGATATCTATAAATAGGGGATAAATAGTAAAAGGGCACCCCATACCTTTAGTTGTTTCTGTTTCTTTTTCTCATTAAATGACTCATTTACGTTTAATGTTCAATCGTTAAATCTAGATAGATTATACGATAATAAAATTACTATGTTTCATTTTAATTTAAGTTATATTAATTTTCTATTGCTTACAACTGCAATTCAATAGCACTACTATTTCCCCACAGACAGCTACAGATTGAACGATCATAACGATATCACATCCATGCGACATGGTGTATTTTTCACATCTCGAAATTCCTTCTTTTCTGATGAAAATCCGTGATATTTATGTCAGTTTTATTCCAAAAAATTGGTTGTGTGTGCTCCTTAGAACCGCCTCACTGAGCAAAGTCTGAGTTGCGCCATCGCTTGCCGCGTATGATCTAGGGCACGTGTTTGCCTTGTACACCAAAAATATAAATCTCCGTATAAGAATATGCTTGTTTAGCACTGCAACGATTAGTAAAAAAAGAATCATTTCCCACCAATTTTGAACAGTGTTCCATCTAGGCGTCTACGAAAACGCGCCTATATAAATACATTTCACGTTACGCATATTACCATGTTATGTATTATTTGCTTTAGTCTATTACCCACCATCAGAAAAATTGACAGTCTGGACTGAGTACCGTTCTTACCGTGCTCCTTAACGCTGGTCGTGCTAATAGTCACGTATAGCCCGGATGCACGCATGCGCAAATGATTCATAATTTTTCTGATGGTGTACGACAGACATCACTGAAGAAGATTCGATTTTAAAATCTGGAATCATCCTTCATTATCGAAGTCGTAATCGTATTTTTTCGTACATCCATATTCGTTACCCACCTTCTATTTCATATTTATTCATTTATTTCGGAAATTTGTGTTTTATTTTCCGATTTCCATGATCGATTTACAAGGAAGAATGGGAACAGAAGGTGTTCGGAGGGCTTGCGAAACTTCAAGTCCTCGCGCGGCACAAACTTGGCTTTACTTCTAATCTTGGCCGGAGACATTGAAACTAACCCCGGCCCAAGGTTTCGCTGCGGACTCTGCAAAAAATATTGCAAAGGTTCCGAGAAATGGATAGAATGTGAGGACTGTAACAAGCGCTTTCACTCCTCATGTTCTGATTTGGATAACAGTCAATTGTTAGAAATTGAATCTAGAGCTGGAACTTGGTATTGCAAAGACTGCAAAGCTGACTGTGGTCTTTGCAGTGGTGCTGTCCTTAATGGCCACAAAGCCGTTCAGTGTGATCAATGTGAAATGTGGATACACACTGACTGTTCCTTCATTTCAGATGCAGAATATGGCACTTTGGTAAATTCAAGCTGCCATTGGATATGTCCAAAATGTGAGGTCTGTAACTTTTCAGACTCCTTCTTTGATGAATATGTAGAACTGAGTAAGCCAAACAGGTTTGAACCTCTGTCAGAGGATAAGAGAGGCAAATCTTCAACTGCTGATGAAACTAAGTCAAATTTTGTGAAAGGTTTGAAACTTTGCAGTATAAACATAAATGGAATTAGAGGGAAAATTCTTGAACTTTTAGCTTTCCTCGATACATCTCAACCTCATATTGTTGCTATTCAGGAAACAAAGATTGACAGTTCAATTACTACATCTGAGCTTTTCCCTGAAACTTGTGAGTACAGTGTGTACAGAAAAGATAGGAACTCTCATGGCGGTGGGGTGATGTTGCTCATTCATAGAGACATCCCTCACATGCCTTTCATGGAACTTGAAAATGACACCGAATCGGTCTGGGTTAAGGTTTTTGCAAATAAAACTTCCCACTTCGTAGCAAGTTGGTATCGACCACCAAATGGTACAATCGAAAACTTCCAGTTGTTTAAAGACCAACTGGATTGCATTAAATCGCAGCATAAGGGTAAAAAACTCCCGGCTGTACATATTCTAGGTGACCTCAACTTCAGAGACATTGCTTGGCCCGACAGGCTCAGCAAACAAGGCACAATGCTGAGTCAGTCGGAAGGACAAATATTGATTGACATTATGAACGATCATGGCCTTGAACAAATTGTTAACTTCCCCACTCGTGATAAGAACACATTGGATCTGATCCTTACGACTTTGCCAGGACAATTCGAAGACATTCATTCCCCAGATAAACTAAGTGACCACGATGTTGTCTCCGGATATTTAAAAATTCACATCCCACCAATAAAGAAACCTCGGAGGAAGGTGTACTCATATCAGAAAGGTGACTATGAAACTATGAGGAAGGATGCACTCAGATTTGCAAAGGAGAATTACTTTAATGGTCATTCAGATGCTCGGTCTATACAGGAGAATTTTGATTTGATAACTTCTTTCATTCATACTTCGGCCGAAAATCATATCCCCTCAAAAACTAGTAAGGCTGTATCTTCTATTCCCTGGATCACTCCAGAGATAAGAAGGAAAATTCGCAGAATGAATAAGATTCATGCAAAGGCAAAAAAGGCGGGAAGTGGTAAACTCCGGACAAAATTTGAAAACTTGAGACGTGAAATCAAGACTGATATAAAAAATCAGCATGATTTGTATGTGAATAACTTGGTAGGTGATGTAAAGGCAAATCCCAGAGACTTCTATAGATATATTAATAGCCAGAAGAAAAACAGGCAAGGTATCCCGCCCCTTAATAAAAGAGGAGGGGACGGGGTTGCTGAATCAGACTCTGAAAGGGCAGAGGAACTAATTGGTCAATTCAATGATGCATTTAATAAAACTGAGTTCACGGAGGTTCCATTGACTGAAAGATCGGCCCCATTCATGAATAATATTGTTGTGACAGCTGCAGGAGTGATCAAATTACTTCAAGGCTTAAACCCCAGTAAGGCCTTAGGGCCTGATGAGCTTCATCCCAGAGTCCTGAAGGAACTAGCAAATGAGTTGGGTCCAGTTTTCGCACACTTGTTTCAACAGTCTCTTGATACGGGTGAAATCCCCAAAGAATGGCTCTTAGCAAACATTTGTCCACTCTTCAAAAAAGGAGATAGGGCTCTTGCCCGTAATTATCGCCCTGTGTCTCTGACTTGTGTTCTGTGTAAATTGCTGGAACATATAGTCTGCTCAAACATCATGGCCCACTTGGACGAGCATAAACTTTTGTCAGACAGGCAACATGCATTTAGGAAAAGGCACAGTTGTGAAACTCAGCTAAACACAGTTATTAATGACTGGGCAAAAATCTTGGACAAAGGGGGACAGGTGGACACATTTATTCTTGACTTCGAGAAGGCCTTTGACACCCCTCCTCATGAACTACTTAAATCTAAGTTATTTGGTTATGGAATTGGGGGAAATACCCTCAAATGGATAGATTCCTTTCTTTGCTACAGAAAACAGCGGGTTGTTGTTAATGGTGAATCTTCGGAGTGGGCTCCAGTTTTGTCTGGAGTCCCGCAAGGGACCGTTCTTGGTCCCTTTTGTTCTCCCTGTACATCAATGATATTTCCACTGACATTGACTCAGAAATAAGACTGTTCGCAGATGACTGTGTTTGTTACCGGGAAATTAGAGATACAGATGACTCATTGAAACTTCAGGCTGACATAGATAGATTAGGATGTTGGGCACGTAAATGGGGCATGAGATTTCAGCCAGTTAAATGCAATATTATGCAGATAACTAGGAAGAGATCTAATAAAGTTGAGGCTTCTTACACCTTAGAGGGAACGGTCCTCGGGAATGTGGACTCCATTAAATACCTTGGAGTGACAATCTCACACAACTTGAGATGGAATACTCATATTAGCAACATGTGTACTAAGGCAAATAGAACGCTTGGTTTCCTGAGGCGAAATCTTCATCAGTGCCCTCAAGATGTAAAAGAGGCAGCATATAAAGGTCTTGTTCGCCCAATCTTGGAATATGGTAGTTGTATCTGGGACCCCAGTGGAGTGGTCCTTAACGATGAAATTGAGAAAGTTCAGAATAGAGCTGCTAGATTTGTAACAGGCAATTACTGCTTTGAAACTGGGAGCATGACTGGAATACTTGGAAAATTAAAATGGGAGTCTCTCAAGAAAAGGAGAAAAGACAGTAGGCTAATCCTTTTATACAAAGGTCTAAAGGGTGCTGCCAACATTCCAACAGATGACCTTGTTCCCCCAGCTAGACACTGTAGAAATCACCATTCGTTGGCGTTTCAGACCCTTAGCGCAAGAACTGACATTTATAAAGAGTCGTTCTTCCCCAGAACCATTAGAGATTGGAATGCCCTTCCCGATTCGATTATTTCGACAGCTGAAGGTGCTGATGATTGTGTAGCTAAATTTACCTCTTTGGTTAGAGCTAGGGACTAACTTCCCACATCACAGGTCCTGGTGTATGAATGTCATTTGACGTGTCACCAGTAACAATTCTGATTCTGATCTGATCGATTTGTCTTTGTTTGTAAACAAAGATCTTCGGCAAAGATTTCCTTTTTCTTTGTTTTCTTTTCGATCATATATTTCGTTCGGAAATAATTTCCTCATTACTATTTTGTCAATTTTCGCCGTATTCTTCTCTCGCTACATGCCTCAAATCAAAGGCTTATGCGGTCATTTTAAAGCTCACTGTGACACACATCCTACATGTATTTCCTGTGCTTTATGTTCCAGGTTCAATAACTGCAAATTCTGTATCGATTGGTCTCTCGATCGCTGGAATTTAGTTGATTCTCGCAGAACCTACAAGGAGAAGATGGTGAAAAGAAAAGTCTCCTCTTCTGGTAAAAAGTCGGGCTTCTCTAGCAGATCCAGCCAAAAACGTTGAAATGGCTATTTGCAGTCAACTGCAAATAGCCAAAAAGACGTTAAAATGGCTATTTGCAGTCAACTGCAGATAGCCAAAAAACGTTAAAATGGCTATTTGCAGTCATTCTATTAGCGTTAGAAAGGCCACCTGGAGATGTTCAACATATTTTAAAATGGACGGGCCTCTGCGGCCTAGTAGTTAATTTGAGCTCTGACTCTTAATCATTAAGACTCTCACCGTTATGGCTATGTTTGTTTAATTTGATGTTATTTAGGACATTTTAGAGACGTTACTTCCATTTGTGTGCGACTTTTACCACAGATTGAGACGTAAAGACATCTCAAGCCTATGACACCTATAGGGCCTAGGACGCACCGACTCGCACCACTTGGCCTTAGCAGGCAAGTTCTTCTACACCAGTACTCATGTGCAGGCAGTTTCTGCTCTGGATGGAAGCATCATTCAGCCAATCTATTTCTCCAAGCCGCGATGGCCGGGGACTATAAAATGGCTATACAGAGTCTATATTTTCTGTGAACATATGACACCTATAGTTTTAAATCACATTTTTTGTTTCACTGTTTAGCAATGTCCTCTGCTTATTTAAATGAAATATCTAATTTGTAAAGCCCATGAGAGGTTGGTGGGGAGCTTATTTAAATGAAATATCTAATTTGTAAAGCCCACGAGAGGTTGGTGGGGAGTGGGGGGGGATGAGGCAAAGGTGACGTGTGTCTTGCGTCACTTGGGCGTCCATCTGATATTGGCTTACAGTTGGTTAAGATAATGGTAGAGAGGGGATGATGTGCTTTCTTCTGATGATGTTATGTCTTCTGTTTCTACACTTCCATTCGTTTTCCTCTTACTCCTCCGTCTCTCATTTTCACCTCTGCTGTCTCTACTATCTCTTTCCTCCCTTTCTTAGGGACAGGACACAAAATTACTCACTGAATGAGACCGTCCAATGCATATAAGCCTTTTGGTTTCATTGGTCGGCAGGACGTGACTTGAGTTGTCATTTCATCTCAATGTCGCCGGGTAAAAGTTCACAAAATTGGAAGCAACGCCTCCAAAATGACCTAAATGGTGTTGACGGGGACGTTAAACCTCAATTCAAACAAACAAATGATCCGCCCCCGCCCTGCGAGGCTTGGAGAAATTCACCATATTTGCATTATTTGCTCCCAGCTTGCACATTGTCAATACTGGAAAAACAGGTAACCAGACCCCCCTGACCTTAAAAGGTCAGGGGGGTCTGGTTGCCTGTTTTTCCAACACTGATAACCTTCAGACTAGGAACCAGCAGATAATGCAAATAAGGTGAATAGAATGCGCTGCATGGTGTACACCAGGCACTCAATGTGCCGGTAACGTCTTTGAAACGTCGATGCAACGTAGTGGCAAACACTCACTATAAAATGAACGGGCGTGGTGTGGTATTTAACCATTATCATGCTGGACAAGTCAACCCTACCTTTGCAAACAATATATATTCAGATTAGGAAGCCATCTGATCAGGGTCTACAGAGTTTGTCATGAAGAAGTGAACTGAATAAATACAGTAAATGGAGTAATGTCATTCTTTGATATTCTGCAATGGGCGTGGCTAAAATAATTGTAATTGTTGTGGTATTTAACACTTATAATGGTTTTTAAGACAAACGCTTCCTTTGCAAACAATGTCGATTCAGATCAGGAAGTCATCTGATCAAGATCTGCAGTGTTTGTTATGAATTTGTGAATAGAATGCAGAAATCCATTTTTTTTTTTAAATAATGCATGGGCTGCATATACTGAGTGATATCAATTTTCACTGAAAATTTAAAACCTTTGTTTTAATTTGTAGGGGCAATATTCACTCGTTGTGTCATTATATTTTTCTCGACTGTTTAACCCCTTAAGATGCCAATCACAACAATTGTCATCTGAGTTGCTGTGTGCTGATTAAATTAAAAAGTCATTGTTGTAAACAATGTGGATCCAGATCAAACTGCTGGGAACAATCTGATCGGGGTCCATACTGTTTGCTTGTATGCCTAAATATTCTTTTAGACTGGAACAATGTGAAATAGATGAGATACGCTGACGACATTTTCAGATGCAGTTTTTCTTAGCACCTCAAGGGTTGAATTAATAAATGTCATCAATAGGATTATAATATCTTTCAATAGGATTACAATAGATATGCGGTCAACATTACAGCCCCCGGGGGTCTCCTCGCGCCTTTATACAAACACAATTGTATAATGAACCATATACCATGAGAAAAACTGTCTTTGCGAAGATCTGCTCAAATACTGATTATGCATAAAGAGTTTCCTATTTTCCTATGTGACCCATATTAAAGAAACCACCGAAAGAAAAGATTTATCATTACAACATGGACTGGCTCATATTTACAGAATTTGAATTTTGACATGCACGTTTATATCACACATATAGTGAAACTTTTACCACCAAAATGTGGAAGTTTTCAGATACTAAATTTTGATATCTTTCAAACATAAGATTGTTGGAACTCGTTAGAACCGCCTCGGCGAGGCGGCTCTAATAAGGACCCACAATATATCTTTTGACTAGAAGTAAGAAAAATAATGTATCAATACAAACTGGACAGACACCATGGGTCATTGTTAGTTAGACTGAGCCCGTTCATCTCCGTCTGGTGCACTAGGACCTGACCCTCAATGTCTACAAGGTGCCCTGATTGTGACATACAAGTCAGCTCTGTATTGTCAAAGTGATCCACCCCCCCCCCCCCCCCCCCACACACACACACCAAGAGTTATTGTTTGTTAGACTGAGCCTGTTACTAGGACCTGACCCTCAATGTGTCCACAAGATACCCACATAGTGACATACAAAATCAGGTCTGTATCGTCAAAGGGATCCACCCCACCCTATTTCACCTTCACCATAAGGCATTGTTAGTTAGACTGAGCCTGTTCATCTCCGTCTGGTGCACTAGGACCTGACCCTCAATGTCCACAAGGTGCCCAGATAGTGACATACAAGTCAGCTCTGTGTTGTCAAATAGATGGATACCGCCCCCCACCTTTGTCACCATGAGTTATTCTTAGTTAGTTAGAATGAGCCCGTTCATTTCCGTCTGGTGCACTAGGTCCTGACAGGTGCCCAGACAGTGACATACAAGTCAGCGCTGACTTCTTCCTAAAAAACGAAAACTTTTGAAGGAATGTTCCATGAGTGCCACCCTGACAATTTTCCAATCCAGAAAAAATATATAACCCTTGAAAAGACTTACGTTTCTAAATAGCTAGATTGATTTTGAAATAATTCCTTGGGCCACTGTCAGCCAAAAATTGTTCAAACCGTCCACTCGACCTTATATTACCTGTCATAAGGATCAGCTGAGCTATCCAGGGCCATCATGGCCCTCTTATTTGAATGGAGATGATGTATATTTTCCTTATTTCTAGTCTAAACATAGATTGAATGTGCTCGTTAGAACAGACTCAATGAGGCGGTTCTAACGTGTACCCACAATCTATGTGTTTGCACCAAAATAAGGAATGGGAATAGTTACCCCTTAAATATGTTCTATAAAAGGGTTATCCTTTGGAAGCAAGGAATACACCACAGACCTGAAAAATAAGGAGTGTACATGTTTTCTGGGCCAGACTAGCTAGTTTCGGCCAATAAGGCCTCATCAGTGACCCTCAGATATTTTCGAAATTCCACAATGGAAACAATGATCCCAAAGGACAAGAAAATATAATCTACACCACGATGTAGGACAGGGAGACGTTTTTCCGCCGCCACACATTCCCACACACCAGCTGTAGTGAAGTTACATATGTTCTATAAAAGGGCTATCCTTTGGAAGAAAGGAATACACCACAGACCTGAAAAATAAAGAGTGTACATGTTTTCTGGGCCAGACTAGCTAGTTTCGGCCAATAAGGCCTCATCAGTGACCCTCAGATATTTTCGAAATTCCACAATGGAAACAATGATCCCAAAGGACAAGAAAATATAATCTACACTATGATGTAGGGCAGGGAGACGTTTTACCGCCGCCACACATTCCCACACACCAGCTGTAGTGAAGTTAAATATGTTCTATAAAAGGGTTATCCTTTGGAAGCAAGGAATACACCACAGACCTGAAAAATAAGGAGTGTACATGTTTTCTGGGCCAGACTAGCTAGTTTCGGCCAATAAGGCCTCATCAGTGACCCTCGGATATTTTCGAAATTCCACAATGGAAACAATGATCCCAAAGGACAAGAAAATATAATCTACACCACGATGTAGGACAGGGAGACGTTTTTCCGCCGCCACACATTCCCACACACCAGCTGTAGTGAAGTTAAATATGTTCTATAAAAGGGTTATCCTTTGGAAGCAAGGAATACACCACAGACCTGAAACATAAGGAGTGTACATGTTTTCTGGGCCAGACTAGCTAGTTTCGGCCAATAAGGCCTCATCAGTGACCCTCAGATATTTTCGAAATTCCACAATGGAAACAATGATCCCAAAGGAAAAGAAAATATAATCTACACTATGATGTAGGGCAGGGAGACGTTTTACCGCCGCCACACATTCCCACACACCAGCTGTAGTGAAGTTAAATATGTTCTATAAAAGGGTTATCCTTTTGAAGCAAGGAATACACCACAAACCTGAAAAATAAGGAGTGTACATGTTTTCTGGGCCTTAAACCCCACTTTTCTCTGTATAAAGTGGGGTTTAGAGGAACCATAATTTCATGGACTTGTTTACCTGATGCGAAGAGCACACAACGAAGACTATGAATAGACAGCGCGGATGCGCAGACTGATCTGAATTTCGATGGGCGCACGTGTAAATGGCAGGAATATAAAATGACTGCAAATAGCCATTTTAACGTTTTCGGCAATTTGCAATTGACTGGAAATAGCCATTTTAACGTTTTTTGGCTATCTGCAGTTGACTGCAAATAGCCATTTTAACGTTTTCTGGGTATTTGCAGTTGACTGCAAATATCCATTTTCACGTTTTTTGGCTATTAGCAGTTGACTGCAAATAGACTCTTCCATACAAATATTACAGAAATTAAATTATATCAGTTCCAAAGTTGATTGACAAAGTTAAAATCCACTTCGACGTCACAAACGCTACTGGCCTTGTAAACCAGGGGTCGCAGGATCAACCCGGGCTTCTCCAAACATTCGGATGGGTCTTTAAACCTAGGTCCCTTCTCCGTATGACCTTAACTGTTGGCGGGACGTAAACCTTTAACAGTCATTCACTCACTCACTCACGATGTCAAAAAATATTGCATTATGGGTCTAAATCAACCAAAATTCAAGGGAGGTTATACTTAGAGGAAAAAAGCTTGGTATCAGATATAAATGAGCATAACTTTGGCACGATTGGGAGTTTTTTTCATACGGTTTATACTCAAAATATATCGTGATAAATGACCTTTAAGGCATAGAAGAAGCCAGCCCTAAAGCCAATGTTAAAGTTTCCTTTTGTTTGTTTAGTTGTTTGGAGTTTAACGGCATAATCAACACTATTGAGATCACGTCGAGCCTATCAGTTTACCTAACAACACTTCATCTGTACATGCTTATACACTATGCGGTTAGCCAGTTCAATGCATATTCTTTCGTAAGAAACTGACAACTGCCCATCCGGGTGAGAATCGCCGAAGAACATATTTCTTGATCAATCTCCACGAAAGAATGCTGCCGCAGGTATCCTACTCCATTCTGATCATAATTAGGGCGCCCATTGATCACGAAAACACGTCTATATTGTTTTGATCCTGTTAAACCCAACTTTTGCATAGTCAAACTAGGATTTACAGTGACTATTTTTCCTTATTTCTGCTCAAATACATAGATTGTGGGTACTCGTTAGAACCGCCTCGGCGAGGCGGTTCTAACGAGTACCCACAATCTATGTTTTAACTGTTCTAGCAAGTACAATATCTAAACTTCTGCTTTTTTTGCTGAAAAAAAAATGTGAGCAGCTTTTCACATTGTTCTGTCGAAATATTAGGATATTTGCCATATAAATTATCAAAGTTTTAACGATATGTTAACTACCGACGTCGTTAGTTTTGAACAACTGGTCCCAAATCACCGTCTGTGTGTTCGCGGCTTGGATAGTACAATACAGCGCCCCCGCCCATTGGGACTTGGAGAAATAGATAAGGTTGCTTGCTGCTTCCGCAGAAGTCTGAAATCGACCGAACTGGAGCACTGGTAAACCGCTTAGAACGTGTATAAGCCTGTCCAGGTAAAGTGGTGCGTTTCAGATCGCTCCTTAAGCCCTAGCGGTTTCTTTGGGTAGCAGAGCTTAAGTTCATTCCATCTCCACGTCGGGTTAAAAGTCTCGCAAATCGGAAGCAGCGTCTCCAAAATTACCTAAATAACATAACTAGTGTTGATGGGGACGTAAAACCCCCAACAAAAATCGTCTAGTTTCTATATCTGAAGACCCAAGTCTCTTGCTAGGCCAGTTTGTGATTTAGATGGACGAAAAGCCAGAAAACAGGTTTCTTGCGTAACAGCGCTCAAATAATAGTTGTTGATGGCAAAATAATTCACAAAAGCAAACTGTACATGAAAAATAAAAATCACAGTCCTTACAGCACTGGTGGGTCGATTACCTCTGACCGAAGGCTTGTAAAATGGTGCTCAAACGTCACTTTAACCAGTACTCAAACAAACAGTGTAGACCCTGATCCGCGGCGTGGACACAAGAAAAATATACACTCTGTTTGTTTATATAACTGTGGGTCGTTTGAAAACAATCAACCCAAACAGTGATCAATAAAAATAGAAACTAGAAAACAGTTACCATTACGCAAACACGCCTATACAAATACATTGTAAACTAAACCGCCGAAACAACGAAAATTTAAGATGAAAAATTGTGATATTTTTCTTATTTCTGCTGTAAATATTGATTGTGTGCACTCATTAGAACCGCCTCATCGAGGCGGTTCTAACGAGTGCCCACTATCTATATTTTAGAGCAGAAAAAATAACAATTAGGTTTACCACTGTAAGCCCAAGTTTCACTATATACAAGTGGGGTTCAAGGGGTTCAAAATTATATAGGCGTGTTTTCGTGATGCATAATTAGATACCGACATGTTGGACAAAAATACGAGTACACTATGAAAGTAGATATACAGTCAAACTTCAATGACTCGAACACCTTTGGGACCAAGAAAATCTGTTCTAGACAGGGGTAGTTCGAGCCACTGCGGGCTACTGCCAGGAGGCAAAATGACATACTTTAGGATATCTTTTCGGTGTTCTATAATGAAAAAATGTATGCTGTGTGTACTCATTAGAATCGCCTCATCGAGGCGATTCTAATGAGTACACACAGTATATATTTGCAAGATAAAAGACGAAAATATCCTAAATTTTACCCTCCCTATTTCTTATGTAGAGAAATTCCATAGGGACTCAAGAACGGGTTCGACTCAGCCATGGTAAACGAGCCATCGGTGTTCGAGTCATCGAAGTTCTACTATATAAACATTTTGCAACAGGCCCGATAAGTTGTATAAATCGATTTGTTTGATGTATAGGTCATTTAGGAGACGCTGCTTCCAATTTTGTGGGACTTTTACCCGACATTGAGATTAAATGACATCTCAAGCCCTGTCGCCCAATGAAGCCAATATGGTTTATAAGCATGGACCGCTTTACCTGGGCAGGCTTAGATCATCTAAGCAGTTTACCAGTAATCGTCTGTGGTCGGATTTCGGCTCTGCGTGGAAGCATTATGCAGATCATCTATTTCTTCAAGCCCGGATGGGCGGGGGCCGATTGTATAAATCGAAGGAATCGGTTTGTCAAATCTATAATCTTACATGGGAGTTCATGTATAAGTGAATTTACTGAACGTGTTGAGGAAAATGATAAAATGCACGGCGAATTCTATGCCTTTTCCTCGAAGTGTTTAATAAATTCAAATGATACATGAGCACAAATGCAAGTTTCCATTTATCATATGACATTGACAACGCATTCTATTCACGATTGTATTCCAAACAAATGTCAGTAAACGCGGCGTCATTAAGGCCGTCGTATATGTAACGTTACGGGGCGTATCTAACTAACTGGCATATTTAATCCACTAGCGGATTATCGAATTTATTAAATGGCGTAATTTCATTCTCATGATGAAAGTATGTCTGAAACACTAGCAACCTGCGAAAGAAAACAAGAACAAAAACATTTTAATGACCCTTGTTTGCATATCCATTGGTGAACAATATTGCAATGCAGTATTAGCACTTTTATCACAGTCCCAAAAGCTTTGATTATATGTAATCGTTATCCCATTATCTCTGCGCGTGCGTAATGCATTATCACATGTTTGTTTGTGCAAATCATGGTCTACATGTAACTGGGTTGTCACAACTGCGTGGATGTAGACAAACTACACCGAAAGATTAAAAATTTGATTGCTGTTTTTTCTGTTACGTAATAATTGAATTCAATATTTTCCTGTGTCGCGTCATTTAGCAGTTTAGACCCCCCCCCCCCCACCCCTCCCCCTCCGCCCCCTTTCGGAGGACATAGATCGTTAGTCGTAGTCATAAATATTGTTGATATTATTCAAGACAACTCCGACATAAACGCCGACAAACACTGCTACTGCCACAAAGGAGAGAATTCCAACAATTATGCTGATTCGAACCATCTGTCGGGCACTGTTGGCTGCCGAATGAGCTCCCATCATGTCACCACGCGCTAGACATTCACGTGACTGAAATAAAGAAATATTAAACGCATATCAATAAAATTAGACACTTCCTCCCTTATCAAAAGAAGGAAAAACTAAAAAGAGGTAATTTTTCATTTCCCATAAAATGTCATGTGTTAGTAGTGTTTGTCAGGTCGCCCACGAACTCAAGCAACACGGAAGCCACGCGATCACCCATCCAGGTACAAATCACAATATCCGTTGCTTAACTTCGTGAAAAAGCCAACCATTCTACTCCAAAACGGTTCCTTTTCTGATAAAAACTTATGATATTTTTCTTATTTATACGCCAGCAATAGATTGTGGGTGCTCTTTAGAACCGCCTCATTGAGGCGGTTCTAACGAGTACCCGCAACCTATGGCTTAGAGTAGAAATAAGAAAAATATTGTAATTCCCCTAAACCCCAGTTTTCTCTACATAAAGTGGGGTTTAAAGGGGGTTATCATTGCACGGACTTGTTATTGTGATGGACACGTTTTGTTCAATCAAAATGCGTAAAAATAGCTGTTTCCGCTAATATGCCGACAAAAGAAAACAAAAAAGTCGGTATGTCGTTTTTCTATATTTATTGTCAACTTTTTATTTGAGGAAAAAAAGGACAAAACTCTTGAAAAGGACTAAATTCAAACCATATAACCAGAAAATATTCAAATAATGAGGTTATGAGGATCAAGGAGCAAAAAGAAATGGAACGCTGTGGTGCAGCGGTAAAGCATCGGATTTGAGATCGAGAGGTAGCCGGTTCGATCCCCGCAAGCGCCAAGTGTTGTTTCCTTGAGCAAGAGGCTTCATCCACAATGCTTAGTACTGGTTTATAGCCAGGAAGAGGAAGAAAAAACAAGGTCACATGGAATATTAGTACTTGTACTAAATGTGTCACCCTCTATAAATAAAGTCGATTATTATTTTTATTATTATTATTATTATTATTATTATTATTATTATTATTATTATTAAACGAACAGGACTGTAAATATCAGTTTTGCTATTCCGAAAGTTGTATGAATTTATATCAAAAGTGCTAGTGAGTGCAATCGGTAGCTACATGTAAGAAAATATATATTTTTTTTTCTTGATGGCTATAGAATCTTCAGGGTCGGCAAAAAAAAACCGTCGGTCGGTTAGCGGAAAACCTCGCATTTTATCCCTTTTTCCTCAACTCGTTTAATAAATTCAATAATACATGGGCACTCATGTTAGATCCTCAAAATGTTAGACGGAAATTCTAGCACTGTCACAACTTTAACAGCCTCAAAACCTAGCACTTAAAATGCTGTCAATTATATTTCTTGAAAAAAATATTGTGCACTTTGGTCTATAGCCGTATTTCCAATGACATGCCTAAATAGGATAAGGGTCGGTAGGTCGGAAGAAGCTTTTATTTCCTTTTCTTTCTTTTTTTTGTCAACTTTTGAATTATGGAAAAAAGAGCAAAAATCTTTAAAAGGGGTAAATTCCAACCACATTGCGAGAAAACATTCAAATAATGAGGTTTAGAGTATCAACGAAGCAATCAGTACTGTAAGTATTAGTTTTCCTATATTTACAGTTTTAGGAATTCTAATCAAAAGTTCTAGAAGATATTTAACATTATAAAGATCGATTGGTAAGTTTTTGTTTTTTTTTGTCATTTCTGGATGGTTATGGAAATTGCAGCGTCGGCACAAAAATCAGGTTCGGTCGGGTTTGCGGTAACAAAGGTAGGAGGCCTAATAAAGATGTGCATTCAGAAGCCTTCGTGGTGTAGTGGTTATGCTACTCGCCTTGTAAACCGAGGGCCGCAGGATCGATCCCGGGCTTCTCCAGACATTCGGATGAGTCTTTAAACCGATGTCCCGTCTCCATATGACCTTAGCTGTTATTGAGAAGTAAAGCTAGAACACTCAACAGAGATGTGCGCTAATTACGGAGGGTAAATTAGCGTTATCATTTTTATAATATTTTTGTTACTCCCGCTGTAGTTGTTCCTGTTGCATACCCGTTATCCATCTAAACTTACGCTGAAAGTAACCCTAGTACCAACTCTTTGATGGGTTCTCACTAATCCTTTCTGGTTATGATAATTTCCAGACATGGAATGTATGTTTTGTCACAGAAAGAAAATAAATGGGCGGCGACAAGCGAAAAGTTGTCTTTGAGCATGTGCGGCCAGCGAACACTCAAATCAGCCTGCGCGGTTGCGCAGGCTGATCTGAGTCGTCGCTGTGCGCAGACCCAAACTGTCGAAGGCTGTACAATGACTGAACAGTATGCAGGTTAATATTTGTCGTTTATGTGCGCGTATGCGCGGAGACACCCTTTCGCTTGGTGCACGCAGGCGCGGAGAAACCGTTTCGCTTAACCCGGCTCAAATGGTATTCAGTCATACTAGATGTGTGTTGACCTACCTCGTTTGCTCTGAGAATGGCCAGAAGTCCTGTTGGCCAGAAGCACAGCAGACACACCAGCCAAGCTTGTGTTGTATAGTCGGGCGGTGGCATATTGTAGACAGGGCCCGTTCCGTGTCCAACTTGTGTCACCTAAAGTATAAAACAAGTAACTAATATTTTAGAAATTAAGACTTGGCCCGTTCCGTGTCCAACTTGTGTCACCTTAAGTATAAAACAAGTAACTAATATTTAAGAAATTTAGACTGGGCCCGTTCCGTGTCCAACTTGTGTCACCTAAAGTAGAAAACAAGTATTTGATATTCAGGAAATTATAGACGTCCATGCGAAAAAAAAGTAAACTTATGCAAATTATGTTGTTTCATAAGCTGATAAAGTCAATAGTAAGATAGATGTTCCTAAACGATGTAAAAATTAACCTTGATTCTTTAGAATTAAGAACACGAGAATACAGTTTTAACCCTTATCTTGCTGTTCACGACAACCCCTATCTTTGCAAAGAGTGTAGATCTAGATCAGATGGCTTCTGAAGAAGAAGCCATCTGATCAGGATCTACACTGTTTGGCATTCAGTTTTTGAATTTGTAGCAATAAATTTCATCAAGTAATTTGTTTGGTTGATAGACAGAAATGGGTGTGGCTTAAATGAATATTCAGCAAGATGCGGGTTAAGATAACAGGAGAAAATTTCCCTTAATTATTCCTCACTATTTCTTCTCTGGGGATGATTGCAGAATCACCTAGTGCTATGTATAAGATTGTTTTTCCTGATTTTCACATTATACCCAGTGGATTAAGTTTCCTAACTTAATGTAACTGGTCGGCCCCCGCCCATAGGGGCTTGAAGAAATATATGGGCTGCATGATGCTTCCACGCAGAGCTGAATCCGGCCCGCACACTAGTACTGGTAAACCGCTTAGAGGATCTAAGCCTGTCCAGGAACCGCGGTGCGAGGCGGACCGTCCATGCTAATAAACCCTATTGGTTTCATTGGGCGACAGGGCTTGAGATGTCTTTTCATCTCAATGCCGGGTAAAAGTCCCACAAAATTAGAAGCAACGTCTCTCCAAAATAGTATGACCTTTACAGTGTTGATGGGGACGTTAAACCTCAAATCAAACAATAATGTAACTGGAAGGATCAAGAAAAATGAGTAACAGAATATTTATAGTTGGTAAATATTTTGTTTACAAGAAAAGGGATTAATTTGTAACCCAGAAGTTTCCAGATCACATTATTTTTAGTATATGAGCAAATTTCTTTCTACAGGATTCTGGAAAGTTCACTGAGTCTATAAAAGGAAAAATACTTTCCTGTGGTTCAGTTTGGGAGTTTTAACTAAATTTCATTTTAAATTGGAATACTTCAGGATTATTATTCATTTTGGACTACAAGCCTTTAGTGTCGGGTCAGGCAACATGGTTTAGGGCCGACTAACACTCTGTTTTAAATATCAAAAAAGATAATATATTCTAACCCTTATCCTGCTAAATAACTAATTCAGCCACACCCATTACTGATAATCAGCAAATGAAATTACTTGATCCTGTTGATGTAACGTGTTTGTTCATTCACAAACTGCCTTATTAACAGTATAGAACCTGATCAGTCGGCTAATCTAGATCTAAACATTTTGCAAAGGCAGCGGTTGTCGGGTTCAGCAGAATAAGGGTTAAAATTATTATAGTGAAGCACTTACAACGACATTACTGGAATAGTTGTTTGCAGGCGGCACGTAACCATAGCTACCCTGGTTACCGACTGGATTATTCATGTTATATCCTCCTGATATTCCAGAACTGGAGTTATCAAAACCATAATTGGCGTTTCCATAGCTGGGAGTGGGGTTGGTAGCCGGGGCGGGAACGTTGTAAGGCGGTGGCTGCTCCGGGTATCTTCCTGCAAAGAACATATAATATAATAATCAAAACACTGAGAGCCCTGATTGGTCGACATCTTCCTGCAAATTAAACATACAATCAAAGTACTGAGAGCAATGATCGGTCGACTGTCTCTGAGTGATGGCTGGGAAGATAGACTTAGATTGAGACTACACTTGTTTTGTTTAACCCTAACATTTCCAGTTTTTTTAAGCACAAAATATAGACTGGTCAAACGCTGCGCTTTGCGGCGTCTGACCCTTAAATTTCTGCGCTGTAAGTAGTGTAGACCTTGATCAGACGCCGCATTCTGTGGCGTCTGATCTGGGTCTACACTGCATGACTCCAGCCCAGATTCTTCAGATAGCCCTATTACACAACACGCTGACATCACTGCTTATAGAATTCACTCTGTTCTCTTCTATAAATAAGTTACCTAGATATCATACAAATATCTGTGATTTGAAACCTGAAATATATCATTTTAAAGCTGGTTTATATCAGTTTTTCATGGTTAGTATAACTACATAATGTGTCATCCCCTACACCCTATAGACTTTTAAAGGCACCAAATAGCACACGGTTAAGGTGTCAGTTTAAGGTGTCAGTTTTTATATTTTATCAATTAATGGTTAAATTATATGTCTGGTTTATCCATAAAATTCATGTTTCAATATGTGTTTTATAGAAAGATATAACGTCCAAAAATGTAAGCAGATATTATTAGGCATAATGTAGAAACCCAATTCCCCATTAAGTGTGTGCGTACATGCATGCCTGTGAGAGTAATGTGCTTTATAGGTACATTGTATTTACCTAAAATGCAATTTATATATGGTTTAATTAAATAAGAACACCATAAATAAATAGAGCTGAAAATAGCGAATTGAGAACGGCCAGAATATATGGACAAGTATGTTGGTGACATGTCGAGTGCACTAGTTCTGTGTCGAGGAGACTAGCTTGGACAGAAATTTCGTCATAAGTCGCAAGTTACGTATTTTCGTGTTTTTTTTATGTTTTTTTTTTTTTTTTGGGGGGGGGGGGGGTGGGGGGGGGGGGGCTTATTTCAAATTTGCCATGTTTCATTGCACTAGGGATGTTGCTTCTGGAGGTGTCAAGGCTATAGATTTGACGAAAAAAAAAAAAAAAAAAAAAACAGAAAATCGTCGGCCCGATTTCTCCGCGTTGACAGAAATTGACAAGTTTTAAGTACCGTGATAAAAGTTTTACTTTCAATTTTGCTCAAGCCCTGCATATGTCTACGGCGAATTCTAGCGGGCAAAGAAAAATTAAATCATTTCTAAGTGAAATAATAGCTAACAAAGAAGCAATTTGTGATAGAATTCTTTCAGACATACCTTCGTTTACAGTTTTCCTGTCGATGATACTAGCTCGAGAGAACGAATTCCCATTGACACATATTCGAGCTAGTTCCCCTGATTACCACCCGTGTTTCATGCAATTTGTATGAAATGTCAACATTTGTTTTCAGGAAAAATAACTTCTGCTGTGAGTTTTACCCAGAGAGCGAAGCGTTTATTAGCCTCACAGGAAATCCCAAGGGGATGTAAGAAAGGGTTCGACTCAGCCATCGTAAACGAGTCATCGGTGTCCGAACCATCCGAGTTCGACCATTAATTCTAACACAGCGCGCCTATATAGGCAATGGAAAACAATTTTTTTTTTTATTCTACAACAAATCACGGCTAGGAAGAGCGTGACAAGTGACGTCATTAAAAACTGCCAATTGATGACGTCACTAGTCGATTTCCTTGACGTTAGACGGTGTAACGTCATTTTCTCGCTTCGAAAACGTTAGAAAAGGATGTAAATGCATGTGTTTCAGTCGTTAATTTTAGCGGGATTTCTTCTAACAATGGCGAAAAGTTGTGAGATTTTGAAGGAAACAACAACATTATTGCCGATTTTCAGCGCGTTAGAATCGAAATAGATCAGCTCTAGTCTGTGATTTGTTAGGTAATAAATCACAGTTTGTCGGTCAGTTATAAGTAGACAAATCACGCGCGCTACGCGCTCGTGATTTGTCAACTTTACAACTGACCTCCAAACTGTGATTCATTACTCAACAAATCACAGCTAGAGCTGATCTATTTCTTAAATAACATGGGTCACGCCAAGCTAAAGGTCTTCGAAACTGTCTACCCGGCGAAGACTGAGATCAGTCTATGGATTTGCCTATCTCCATGTTTCAAATGATTTAGTTACCCACTTACATATGGATGGTCGGGCCCCGCGCATCGGGGCTTGAAGAAATATATGGGCTGCATGATGCTTCCAAAGCCCCCGCCCATAGGGGCTTGAAGAAATATATGGGCTGCATGATGCTTCCACGCAGAGCTGAATCCGGCCCGCACACTAGTACTGGTAAACCGCTTAGAGGATCTAAGCCTGTCCAGGAACCGCGGTGCGAGGCGGACCGTCCATGCTAATAAACCCTATTGGTTTCATTGGGCGACAGGGCTTGAGATGTCATTTCATCTCAGTGTCGGGTAAAAGTCCCGCAAAATTGGAAGCAACGTCTCCAAAATGACCTTTACAGTGTTGACGGGGACGTTAAACCTGAAATCAAACAAACAAAACAAAGCATGATGCTTCCAAGCAGAGCTGAAACCGACCGCACACGAGTGCTGGTAAACCGCTTAGAGGATCTAAGCCTGCCAAGGCAAAGCTGTACGAGTCGGACAGCCCATGCTTATAAACCCTATTGGTTTCATTGGGCGACAGGGCTTGAGATGTCATTTCATCTCAATATCGGGTATAAGTACCACAAAATTGGAAGCAACGTCTCCAAGATACCTATACAGTCTGGACGGGGACGTTAAACCTCATATTAAACAAACAACATATGGATGGATAGACTTGACCAACTTTGTTAATTAAAAGTCTTTTATTTACATATAAAACTCTTTATATACTTAACCTTATGCATCTCATTTCCATTTAGATTGGCTTATTTCGGAAAAAGATTTAAGGGGCTTTCGCATAGTTTGTCTTAAAAAACGACTTTCCGTAAAAATATCAATCTATATGCATGTAAAATGTTTTGTTTGTGGAGTAGAGGTTTAACGTTGACATCAACACTATTTAGGTCATTTTGGAGACGTTTATCCCAATGTTGTCGGACTTGTAACCGACTTTAAGCTGAAATGACATCTCAAGCCCTGCCGCGAAAGAAACCGCTAGTGTTCATAACTAGTGATGGACTCGAATTACTTCGTCTGGGCAGGCTTAGGCCTCCTTTGAGATCATTGAGCCCATCCGGGTTGCTTTGAAAATCGGATATCGCTAGGCGTATGCAGCCTTGCAAACTATATTGCTGTATATGAAGAGATTCAATAAAACCGAGTCTCCGGTTTTCGTTCCTTTTTTGTTCCTTGTTTCCAAAGGCAACCTTTTAGCTTTTTATTTTATACGGTGTACCATTAACCATGGTCGGTTGACTTTAGTTCTGCATGGAAGCACAATGCAGCCCAGTCTATTTCTCCAAGACCAGATGGGCGAGGGGCCCGTGTCTCAAATGATTTAGATATCCTAGATGATTTTTTATGCCCCCACCCCCGGAATTCGAAGAATGGTGGAAGGGCATATAGCGTTGCCCCTGTCCGTTCGTCCGTTAGTATTTGACCTTAGTATTTTAAACTGGAACTTCGATGGCTCGAACACTGATGGCTCGTTTACAATGGCTAAGTCGAACCCCCTCTTGATTCTTTAGGAAATTTCTCTACATAATAAATAGTGTGGAAAATTTTGGATATTTTCGTCTTTTATCATGCAAATGTATGCTGTGTGTACTCATTTGAATCGCCTCAATGAGGTGATTCTAATGAGTACACACAGCATACGTTTATATAATAGAACGCTCAGTGGTCCGAACTACCCCTGTCACGAACAGATTTTCGTGGTCCCAAAGGTGTTCGAGCCATTGAAGTTCGACTGTACTTGGCAAAATAGTAACCATCATGAGACAATTTGTCTCACGTAAGACCCAGGTCTGTCCGTACCTGTAAGGTCAGGGTCATTCTTAGAGGTCGAAGGTCAAATACTAACATCAACATATTTTCAGGCGGGGGCATCCGTGTCCTATGGGCGCATTTCTAGTTTTCTTTAACCTTTACCACCCTGTAGGCAAATTCAACGGACAAAAAAGATGATTTTCTTCTTATTTTCTTATTTTTCGTTGAAAAGAGATGTACGGAACCCGGGAAGGGACATGATTATTTTTATTTTTATTTGTTGTGCGAACAAGATATTATCTTGTTCGGACAACATATTATCTTGTGCGGACAGGATATTATCTTGTACGGACAAGATATTATCTTGTTCGCACAAGATATTATCTTGTGCGGACAAGATAATATCTTGTTCGCACAACATATTATCTTGTGCGCACAACATAGATCTTGTGCGGACAAGATAATATCTTGGGCGCACAAGATAATATCTTGGCCGCACAAGATATTATCTTGTTCACACAACTTAATATCTTGTACGCACAAGATAATATGTTGTGCAAACAAGATAATATCTTGTCCGCACAAGATAATATCTGGTTCGCAAAACTTCCCAAGCTTTATGTTGTGCAAACAAGATATAATGTTGTGCGAACAAGATAATATCTTGTCCGCACAAGATATTAAGTTGTGCAAACAAGGTATTATCTTGTTCGCACAAGAAAATATGTTGTCCGCACAACATAAATAATGTTGTTCGCACAAGATAATATCTTGTCCGCACAACATATTATCTTGTGCGCACAAGATAATATCTTGTTCGCACAACATATTTAAAAAAAAATGTCCCTTTCCGGGTTCCGTAGATTTGGAAATTTCATACAAATTATGAAGATACATTGCATGAAATATCAAAATCTTTTATTTTCTGTTTTTTTTTTAAGTTTCCTCCATATAACTTGGGGTTTATGGGTGTTCATTTCACGGACTTCGTCACGTGATGAAATAAGAAATTGTAAGGCAGATTTTGTCATATTTTATCTTGAACTGGTATGGTGTATGGTAACTTCACCGTCTTATATATTTAGGGGATAATAGTATTCAAAATTGTCAGTCGCAAAAATCGACGATTTACCTCCCCAAATGACAATTTTCAATACAGTTCTACCAAGCAAGCGCTGTGAGCTGCCTAAAACCAAATACTAGCCAGGTAAAAACGACGTTACATAATGACGTTAGGTTTCCGACAGTATATCGCAGGATATACTGCGCGAAGTTTTGGCGTCATCCAATCAAACGTGGCGTTGCATACGCAAGTGCATTAGAATGTTTAATGACCCATTCAACACTATTTAGGACATATCGCTCCAGTCAATTTACCTATCCAACCTTTTCCTGGGCATTCGGTTAACCAATGCAGTGCACATATTTTCGCCAGAAACTGCCAACTGCCCTTCTGGAATCAGCGGAAGTGAGAGAATGACCATAGAAAAGATTTCATGATCAATCTCGACGTCCGACTGACCTTCCGAGGCCGACCCTTTTGTATGAAATTGGATGTATTTGATAACAAATCTCATTTCTTTTTTATCCGTTTTTCATATTACCTGCACCCTATGCGTAATAAATGTAGTAGTTTAATCAGATTTTTGTGGACACAGTGACGAGATCTTGTAAGATAGTTGTATGCCAAAGCAAACATAGTAAATTAGCAATATCGATCTTTCTATGTGAGGTCGAGGAGTTTTGAAGTGCCTTTATTATATTTACTGCACGTCGATAGTTTGTGCATGGTCGGTAACATGCCAGCTGACCTATTTTCCATTAGCCCCCTACCTTTGCGCGCACGCGTGTGTGTGTGTGTGTGTGGGGGGGGGTTGTTATTGTTGTTTTCCTCTTGGCTTGGGAACCCCGCCCATCGCAGCTTGGAAAACAGATTAGGCTGCATGGTGCTCCCAGGACCGCATGTACTGGTAAACCACTTAGAGGGTCTAAGCCTGCCCAGGAAAATTGGTCCAATGTATAAATACCCGGTCGGCTTGAGATGTCATTTCATCTCATGTTGGGTAAAAGTTCCACAAAATCGGAGGTCATGTCTCCAAAATAACCTATATAGTGTTGAATGGAACGTTAAACCTCCAACCAAACAAACATATTTTCTTGGCTTGGTTTTGGCCGTATTGTCTGAATATTCGTTTACTTGTCCAATTGCATTTCTGTTTAGTTTAATTATTTTTTAATGTATAATATATAATATTATTATATTTATATAATATTATATTATGCTATAGTATATTATATTACATTACATATATTATATTATAGTATGTTTTAAAACATTCCACTGCAATATATAATATTATATTATATTATATTATATAATATTATATTAATTGACTATCGTGTATTGATCGGAGGTCATCCGTATTAACAACAGGTCAATCAATAGTAACTGAGGTCAAGTGAGGTCAAAAAATCAATAAACATGTTTTTTAATTAAGTCAATCAATAAGATTGTCATTAATCAATTAATTTCGTATTGACCCAGTTACAGGTCCTCGGTCAGCTACAATGGCCCTCGGCCTTCGGCCTCGGGCCAATGCAGCAGACCTCGGACCTGTATCTGGGCCAATTCAAATTTCTTGATTAATAACATTATTTTATTGACTATCCTGTATTGATCGGAGGTCATCCGCATTAACACCAGGTCAACCAATATTAACTGAGGTCAAGCGAGGTAAAAAAATCAATAATCATTTGTGTCAATTAATAAAATTGTCTTTGATCAAGTAATTTCGCATTGACCCAGTTACAGATCCTCGGTCAGCTGCATTGGCCCTCTGCCTTCGGCCTTGGGCCAATGCAGCAGACCTCGGACCTGTACCTGGGCCAATACGAAATTACTTGATTAATAACATCATATTATTAATTGACTATCCTGTATTGATCGGAGGTCATCCGTATTAACAACAGGTCAATCAATAGTAACTGAGGTCAAAAAATCAATAATCATGATTTTTTAATTGTGTCAATTAATAAAATTGTCATTGATCAAGTAATTTCGCATTGATCCAGTTACAGATCAAACAAACAAAGCATCCATTGCAATGTGTACTCTTGCATTGTCCTGTTGAAGCAGAATCCCTTCGACGTTTTTCACGGATCGCAGCTCTCAGTTGGTCGAGCAAATTGACATTTTAAAACGCATCTGTTTTTGCACTTTTCTTTGCTAGAAGGTCCAACATAACAACGCCTTGTGCGTCCCAAAACACAGTTGCCATCACCTTGCCAGCAGAGGGTTGCGTTTTGAACTTCTTTGGCCTCGGAGACCCCGGTCCTACCCACTGGCGACTTTGAGTTTCATTCTCTGGCTCACAATTATGGACCAAGGTCTTATCTACAGTCACCAGTCGTGAAAGAAAATCATCTTCCTTTGACCTAAATCGCTTCAACAATGCGCTGCATATTGATGCTCTGGTTGCCATTTGCTCGACGCTAAGGGATTTTGGGATCCAACGGGCTGTTAGCTTGCGCATACCCAAACGATCATGTAAAATTGTTGAAACGCTACCATGTGAAATGTGTCATGCTTGCGCGCTATTTCTTTCACCTTATTAATTCGTCTATCAGAGTACATCAGATCCCATATTTTGTTACACATTTCTTCATCGGTGGCATCTGTTGGGCGTCCGGATCTGGTTTCGTCTTCTAAAGACGTCCTTTCGGGTTTGAATTCCCCATACCCAGTATTTAACTTGTGCATGCGATGGTGCAGAGGACCCATAAACATTGGTTTTTGGCTTTCGGCTGGTTGTGTTTAAGTCTAATGTTTTTGCTGCTTTGTGTGTGCTATTCTTTGGGTGGAAAGGATAACATCACGTGAACAAGTCCGTGAAATGAACACCCCTGAATCCCACTTCATATAGGACAAAACTGGAGTTAACAGGGGTATATATTATGGTTCGTATTTCTGCTCCAAGACATAGGTTGTGGGTACGCGTTAGAAGCGCCTCAATGCGTACCCACAACTTATGTCTTGGAGCAGAAATAAGCAAATTAATGTATACCCCTTAAACCCAAGTTTTCTCTATATAAAGTGAGGTTTATGGGCTGTTCAATTTACAGACTTGTTCACGTGATGCGGACATGCGAACAGGCCTATCTCACAATGAACTTGCAACTCATGCGACAATGTCATGTGATAAGTTGCAGTGTATTCTAACAATTTTAATCTCTGTATACAAGATCAATTGATGCGTCATTTCGTTTCATGTCAACCCTTTCGCCCCAGAGTTTCTATCGATGATTTTGGAGACGTCCGTCCGTTAAAAAGGAGGGTTTAGTAAGAACCAGTAACAGGATGGTAAACAGTGTTTATCCAGATGAGACTGTCCTTTATGAGCCATCTCAGCTAGATACAGTCAACCCTCTTTATATCGACACACATTATAACGGCAATCTCGTTATAACGACATTTTGAATGGAATGACTACTTAGTTAAAGGCTTAGCCTCGGTTCCAAGCGTCTGGGCTTCCCTCGGGTTGGAACTGCACAAATAGAGTCCAAAGCATGAAAGGGTCTTGTAATCTAATACTCCAAGAAACAAATGTTATAGATATTTGTTAGAATCGCCTCACCGAGGCGATTCTATCAAATGAACAGTGAAATTCCGCTATTAAGACCAACTGAAATTAAGACTAATTCTGCTATAAAAAGCTTTTTTGGAAGGGTACAATTATTTTTCTTTACGATTTCTGCCTACAATGTCATCTGGTCAGGGACCACCTTTTGGACTGTTCAAAAGTGGTCTTTAAGACCACTTTTGAACAGTCCCAAAGGTGGTATTAATATAGGAATTTAACTGTATATAACATTTGTTTCTTGGGGTAATAATGGGGTATAGGCCTTATATTACCTAACATACTCCTAACTGGGATTCTTTATAACGACAAATTCTTTATAACGGTACAATAATAGGGAACAAATACTGTCGTTATTACGAGGGTCCCAACGGGCCTCCGTGGCCTCGTGGTTAAGAGCGCTGACTCTTGGTCATTAGGTCTCTCACCGCTGTTGTTCGAGCCTCGCTGGGGTCACATGCGAGACGCCAAGTTCTGCAACGGAAGGTCAGGTGGTTTTTCTCCGGGTACTCCGGTTTTCGCCCACCTCTGATTAACGATCGGCTCGATATGAGTGAAATAATCTTGAAAGGTCCGTAAAACCAAAACCAAAAAAAATAAAAAAAAAAAAAAAAAATACGAGGGTCCTCTGTACTATATATCTGTACCAGGTTATAGGATTGCAAGGGTTGACGTGATAAAACAGTGATAACCTATCCTATGTATGCTCTACATTTTCTTCCATATCAGAGAAGGTTTAAATTTACTATCAATGGTAATGTTTTAGTAACTACACGATATAACATCACCATTACGAAAACACGCCTATTTTGTTTGTTTGATTTGAGGTTACACGTCCTCCAATTTTGTGACCACTTTTGAACAGTCCCTAAGGTGGTAATGTAGCATTTCTGGTAATGGTACATTATGGTTCCACAATTTTTACACAGTCTGTCAATTTCACCTTATGTTTTTTTTGTTTTTTTTTTTTCTTTTGCCATTTTAACACAGTCTGTCAATCTCACACTATGTTTCTGCCATTTTAACAAAGTCTGTCAACCACAGATTATGTTTCCGCCATTTTTATAAAACAAAACCTGCCAATGTCCCATTATGTTTACGCCATTTTAAGAAAGTTTGTCAATTTCACATTGTTCTTGCCAGTTTAACGCAGTCTGTCAATCTCATATAATGTTTTCGCCATTTTTCTCGTTACTGTCTGTCAATCTCAAATCCTGTTTCACCATTTTAGCAAAGTTTGTCAGTCTCACATTAATTTCGCCATACGCAGTCTGCCAATCTCACATTGTTTTCGCCATTTTAACACTATCAATGTCACATTATATTTTCGCCATTTTAACATAGTCTGTCAATCTCACATATAATATTATGTTTTCACCATTTTTCACACAGCCTGTCAATAATACAATATGTTTCCGCCATTATATTATTGTTGATCAACATTACATTATGCTTCCGCCATTTTTACTGTACAGTTTGTCAATATCACATTATTGCTTGACCATCTTAGGCATTATGTACCTCTTTGTGTCCGTTCCGTACAGAACAAAACACACTTCTGATAGAGCAATGCATTTTGAATAATAATAATTAAAAATTACTTGCCTTTTTCCTCTGACATTTTGCGCGTTCCTTGTATGTTTTGAAAGAAAGAATATTATCGCCAGTTTAAATATAAAGAGCGTTATCAGTCGGACCCTTTGATGACCAATGGAAACTTCCACCAAGTTGCTTTGGACAAGTCCACTTCCAATATAAGGAGTGTCAGCTTTATTGTATTCGTTGTGAGTGAGTGAGTGTTTGAGTTTTACGTCCCACCAACAGCTAAGGTCATACGGAGACGGGACCTCGGTTTAAAGACTCATCCGAAAGTCTGGAGAAGCCTGGGATCGATCCTGCGACCCCTGGTTTACAAGGCGAGTAGCGTAACCACTACACCATGAAACCTTCTGGTATTCGTTGTATATTTCACCAAAAATCCGAAGTTTTAGACAACAGTGAACATCCTGATCAGACGCGTCTGATCGCGTCTGATCAGGGTATGCATTGTTTCGGAAGGGCGCATTAAGGACAGGCACCCGTCGCTAGGGCACCCGTCTCGACGTTGCACCGACGTTGATGTGACGTTGCATAAACACCATGATGTTGCACCGACATTGATGTGACGTTACAATTACGTCATATTCTCTGCAGTGGCCCTATATCTTTGATCTAACAGCTCAAACGGGACAGGCCAAAAACGAGTGTTATTGTTGTCTGGTTAATTCTATTTAATGCAAGTTTTACCAAAGTTTTTGTCGTTTAAGCAGACATTGTAGATTCGGGACAGACGCTGATCCGTGTTAAATTCATTTAGGAAGACGCTAGGCTTTTGTGGGCGAAATATTTTGAAATGCACAGGTAATATCGGGGAAAACCATCACCCATGTGACGAGTGAGCAAGCAAATGTTATTTACATTTTATGTTAATCTTTATCAGAATTCAATACGAGCATACATGGTGTCGGTTTGTGTCATTGTGAATAACTGGAAAAGACAACATAGAGAATTAAGGTGACTGGATATAGAGGATCTTATATGAGTGTTCATGTATTATTGAATTTATTAAACGAGTTGAGGAAAAGGGATAAAATGTGAGGCTTTGCCGAGCATTTTATCCCTTTTCCTCAACAAGTTTAATAAATTCAACAATACATGAGCACGAGCGCAAGATTCTGTTAATCATATGAAATTTAAAACGCATTTTATTCGCGAATATTTAATAAAAAATGTCACCATTCAGTCATTAGTAAACGCGGCGTCGTACATGTAACATTACGGGGCGTATCTAACTAATTTGCATATTTAATCCACAAGTGGGTTATCGAATTCATTACGTGGCGTTATTACACTCTCAGACGCGACGTCATTTGATAAATGTTCATAGATAACACCATCATTAGTTAACGTACCTTTTAATCTATCTTTGATCATTTTATCCCCCGTCCATCGGGGCTTGAAGAAATAGGTGGGCTGCACCGTGATTTTATATTGTACCACTTTTGAAACACATGTACATTCGAATTTCGATGGCTCGGGCACCGATGGCTCTTTTACCAGATCTAATCAAAAGTTTGGGGAAAACTCCCAGTTGCATATACTTATATCACTATTTCTGTGATGATTTGGGTAATTTGTGCGTGCTTAGAGTGTTACTTTGGCAATATTAACCACTATCCATAAATTCCACATTTATGATTATCATTACAGAGTTGTCTGTAATCGATCAATTCATATTGTGGGGGTGCCTAATATAGCTGGGTGGGTGGCAAACAGGGCAGCCCAGATGAGACCTCTCGATCAGCGACATCTCATCTGGGTCTGCACTGTTTGCAGCAAACCGTTCGTCTGCAAATACATATTGTGGTAAAGTACATCATATAGTAAGCGTCACGCTGAGACGTAAAATTATGATAAAATCTTTACTGAATACTATAATTGAATTTCGACCGAAATGACAAGTCTTAACAACCGATTATCTTGTCAGCTCCGAGTAGCCAGCACAAATGTGTGTGTAGTTGGGATGATTCTGAAGAGTGCAGCAACGGACAAAAATTATGGGCCCATAGGTCTTCGAGCCACTGAAGTTCAAATGTAATTGTTTTTTATATCCCACCACGATATCTCACAAAAAAATTTTTGTCTGTTTTTTGTATGTGTTCGTTCATGGAACACTTCCTTTTTTCTTGTATTTGTTTATACGTACATGTTAATATGTTGCTTGTAGGTTATGAACGTAAGGAGAAACTCATATCAAGTAAAACTGTTTATCTACATGGAATATGCCTGTCAAAACTACTGCAGCCGACATTAACAATACATTACTATTTACACCCAAATGGGGATTGACGTACTAACATACAGGGCAGCAGTAGGGTTATTTTACACTGCTACGCATAGGAGGATCGCATTTCCAAGATTCTTTATGAATTGGCGCCTCTCAGCATACTGTGTAACGACATTTATTTTGCTCATTTTGCGTCTGTTTCTTAAAAATGATGAATATGCAGCGTATAAAATATTACTATTACTTGTTTGTATGGATGTCGAATTAAATCCAGGCCCTGGTAGGGAAGACATTAAATCTTTAGATATCTTTCACTTAAATACGAGAAGCATTCGTAACAAAATTGAATATTTAAATGATCTAGTCGACGATTTTCACATTCTTTGTTTTACTGAAACACATTTAGATAACAACATAGACTCTACTTCTCTCAAGTTTCAAGGCTTTGATCCGCCCATACGTAAAGATCGGTCACACTCTGGTGGTGGTGTTATGGTATACATGTCTAGTTTGTTAAAATATAATCGTCGCGAAGATTTAGAAACTCAAAGGCTGGAAACAATCTGGGTTGAGGTAAATTTGAAGTCTTTTAATGTTCTAGTATGTTGCTTCTATCGCAGCGATTACGTGTCGACACAGTCTTTCTTTATCTCTGAGTTACAGGGCAGCATAGAAACTGCTCTAGACGAGACGCCTCGTGTACTCCTTGCTGGTGACATAAATATAAATTGTTTATCCCTTTCAAATGTACAACTAAAAGACTGTATATCTATGTTTAACCTCACAAATGTCATTACGGAACCCACACGAATTACTCGCAACTCGTCAACTTTAATTGATCCTATTTTTGTAAGTGATGCATGCTTTTTATTAGACTCAGGAACGATTCCAATAAGTGAGGAAATTAGTGATCATAAAGCTACTTATACCAGTCTTAAAATACCTTTATCCCTCTCTCAGTGCTATTACAGGGATGTTTGGAATTACAACAATGCAAATTATGACTATTTAAATGCCCTTATACGACAACATGATTGGAACTCAGAAATAAATTCAACATTATCAGTTGATGAATGTTGTGAAAATTTTACAAGTACCTTTCTTAACTTTTGTAAAGAATGTATCCCGTGTAAAAAAGTACTTATACGACCTAATGATAAACCCTGGTTCACATCAGAATTAAGATATAATATTCGTTTGCGAAATAGGCTTCGAAAAAAAGCACTTCAAACAAACATGGCCACGGATTTACACCGGTATAAACAACAGCGAAACCACGTTAACAACATGAAAAAATATGCAAAAGAGAACTATAACAATAATTTGGAGGAAATAATTTCGAATAATGACAGGGGCAACAAAACATTTTGGCAAATCATGGGGCGATTTATGGGAAAGGGTAATGGAGACTCAATAATCCCACCTTTACAAAGACCTGATCATTCTTATGCATTTACGGATTTAGAGAAAGCTACAACCTTAAATGATTACTTTTGCTCGATTTCATCTGTTGATGATAGCAACACCGAACTACCACCTTTTGAAAATAGAGCAAATAACCACATAGAAGGTATAAATATTACAGAGTCAGAAATAAAAGACATACTAACCTTACTAAAAGTTAATAAGGCATGTGGCCCAGATGGTATAAGTCATAGAATGTTGAAATATACCTGTACAACAAGAGCTATTCCCTTGTGTAAACTATTCAATTTATCGTTAGAACAAGGGACATATCCACCAACATGGAAATCGGCAATCGTTATGCCAGTATTCAAAAAAGGTGAAAAATCCGAAACTTGCAATTATAGACCTATTTCATTGATAAGTTGTGTTGGTAAATCCTTTGAAAGAGTAGTGTTTAAACATATTTATAACCATTTAACTTCAAATGCTCTTATATACAAATACCAGTCCGGCTTTTTACCAGGACACTCTACAGTACACCACCTAATTGAAGTAGTTCATCGTACGTGTTTGGCTCTCGAAAATCATAAAATTAACTGTCAAGTATTTTGCGATATTTCGAAAGCTTTTGATAGAGTTTGGCACCGTGGTTTAATATTGAAATTAGAGAAATATGGAATAAGTGGAAATCTTCTCGCCTGGTTTAAAAATTATCTTCATATGAGGCATCAAAAGGTCTCTATAAACAATACATGCTCCACATACAAGTACATCACAGCAGGTGTTCCTCAAGGCTCGGTGCTTGGACCGATGTTGTTCCTTATATACATCAATGATATATCAGAGACACTGACAGGGTCAGCCCGCCTATTTGCTGACGATACCTCACTTAGTTTTCCTTCTGCAGATCCTGCTGAAATAGAAACCGTTCTGAATGAAGACTTAAGCAAACTTAGTAGTTGGGCCAATACTTGGTTAGTAATATTTAATGCATCAAAAACAGAAGTGATGATCACATCGAATTTTCATTTTGACTATGACATCCAACTTGTAATGGATAATACTATTTTAAAAATTGTAGAGACTCACAGGCATTTAGGAATAACTTTAGCTTCAAATAACAAATGGTCTGCTCACATTGATTCAATAATTCAGTCTGCTGCAAAACAAGTATCATTCCTAAGAAAATTGAAGTACAGATTTTCAAAAGAAACTCTAAATAAAGTATACTGTGTATACATAAGACCTCTATTGGAATATGCAAGTGAAGTTTGGGATGGGTGCAATCAGACAGAAGCTGATAGACTAGAACAAGTGCAGTTAAATGCTGCTAGAATTGTAACAGGCCTACCTATCTTCTCTTCGAGAAATTCGTTATATTATGAAACAGGCTGGGACACTCTGGCAGAAAGAAGGAAAAATAAGAAAATAAGCTTAATGTATAAGATTGTCCATAATGAAGCCCCAACTTACTTATCAGATCTTCTTCCACTTCGCGTATATGAAACTTCAAATTATAATCTTCGTAACAACCAAGATTACCAAATACCCTACACAAGACTTTGCTCATATGATTCGTCCTTTTTTCCCTCAACATTACGCCTATGGAACGATTTAGATATGAGAATTCGAACTTCTAGTACAGTGTCCGAGTTTAAATCGAAATGTAGAAACCTGAATGACAAAGCATGCGAATATTTAGGTATCGGTGATAGAAAATTTAACATTATTCTAACAAGAATTCGCCATAATTGCAGCATTTTATCTGCAGATCTACATAGGGTTAACATAGCACCATCTCCCGCATGCAGATGTGGTGCAATAATTGAAAATGCTCAACACTTTTTCTTCGAATGTAGACTTTACGAACCACAACGACAAAACCTTGAACGATTTTTGAGCTTCATTCCTGCTCTAACCTTAGACACAATACTGTACGGAAATACAATGTTGGATGTTCAGACTAACAAAAATATAATAACTGAGGTATTAGCGTACATCCGAGATACCCATAGATTTGACTAAGCGATGCTTCATGTAGTTATCGTTTTATTCCATGTGATGGAAATCAAACCTTTGAAAGCCAGAATTGTCATAATTCGCCTTCGTTCATGGCCTACAAGCAAACAAAATGTTACGTTCACATTTATTATAAAATGTTTCATACTTACCACTGTACCATTTGAAATAGTTTGTAAACTATTGGGGAGAGGACTATCTAATGTTGTATAACTTGTGTCCAATCCCATTGTTATAAAATGCAATAAAATATGTTTAATCTAAAAAAATCTGCACGATGCTTCCACGCAGAGCTGAAGCCGACCCGCACACAAGTACTGGTAAACCGCTTAGAGGATCTAAGCTTGCCCAGGCAAAGCGGTGCGAGAAGGTCCGCCCATGCTTATAAACGCTATTAGTTTCATTGGGCGACAGGGCTTGAGATGTCATTTCATCTCAATGTCGGGTAAAATTCTCACAAAATTGGAAGCAACGATTCCAAAATGACCTTTACAGTGTTGGCGGGGATGTTAAACTTCAAATCAAACAAAAAACAGAATCTTTGATCCTTAAATAGCATATACACAAGCGTATGTGAGAAGCTTTTAAAAAGCAAAAAAAGCTACTCACATTAGTTTTCAGCACCCAGATATCGAATTTACTAGAAGAGCTAGATTTTGATCAAGTGCAGAGAGCATGATGATTTTGTTTTGTTTGTTTGATTTCAGGTTTAACGTCCCCGTAAACACTAAAGGTCATTTTGGAGGGCTTAGATTCTCTAAGCGTTTTACCAGTACTCGTGTGCTGGTTGGTTTCAGTTCTGCGTTTAAGCATCATGCAGCCCATATATTTCTTCAAGTCCCAATGGGCGGGGGCCGGAAGAGCACGATGGTATCTTTTCCGTCATTTTCTTGCAAGGGCGACAACGTTGAATTTCCCTTTTCAAGTTAAGCGGTCCACTCAACACTATTCACGTCATAGCAAGCCGTCCATTCTACCTAACCAATTTGTTTTCTGGACAGCCATTCACATTAGCGGTTACTGGTACCAGGGTGGACAACATACAGTAGAACTTCGATGGCTCGAACACCGATGGCTCGTTTACCATGGCTGAGTCGAATCCGTTCTTGAGCCCCTAGGAAATTCCTCTACATAAGAAAGAGTGGGTGATAATTTAGGAGATTTTAGTTTTTTATCTTGCAAATGTATGCTGTGTGTACTCATTAGAATCGCCTCAATTAGGCGATTCTAATGAGTACACACAGCATACATTATTTACATACATTTTTATTCCAGAACACCGAAAAGATGTCCCAAAGTAAATCGTTATGCTCCTAATAGTAACCCTCAGTGGCTCGAACTACCCTTGTATCGAACAGCTTTTCTAGGTCCCAAAGGTGTTCGAGCCATTGAAGTTTGACTGTACGTCATAGTCACGTGATTAAAGTGTTTTTATTGTCAAAATCCTCCACTTCAGGTCCAAAAATGATCTCGTGTGCGACACATACGCAATAAAGCTAAATGGGGTAAAAAGCCTTTTCACTATTTTGTTAGCCATATCGAGCCGATCATTAATCAGAGGTGAGACAAAAACGGAGTACCCGGAGAAAAAAAAACACCTGACCTTCCGTTGTTTATTTTTGTTATGGTTTTGTCTTTGAGTGTGTGTATCGCTTGTATTTTTTCTTTTGGATACCCACTTGGCCATTTTGTGGGAAAGTTACTATCCTTTTGACTTTCCGCTGTTGATATTGCCATTGGGGTCTAATTATTTCTTTCTTTATTTCTTTGTTTGTTTGTATTGGAGTTTTACGACCCAGTCAACACTATTTAGGTCATTTTTGAGCCGGTCAGTTTACCTATCAACACTTTCCTGGGCAGGCTTATACATAAGCGGTTAACCAGTACAGTGCACATTCTTTCGCCAGAAACTAACAACTGCCCTTCTTGAATCAGCGGAAGGGAGAGAATGACCGTAGAAAAGATTTCATGGTCAATCTCCACGAAAGAATGTTTCCGACCCCGGCGGGAGTCGAACCCGCGTCCTCCTGATCACCAGTCAGACGCGCATCCGACTGAGCCACCGAAGCCGGCTTTATTTCTTTGTGTTTCTTTCACTTTCGTGTCTTTGATGGGTGCTGTTGGTTAATTGTGTAGAAGTTCTTGGTCATTGCCTTCACTTCTAATTTACTAAAAGCCATTAAAGTTTGTTTGTTTGTTTGTTTGTTTTATTTGAGGGTTAACGTACCCGTCAACACCATAAAAGTCATTTTGAAGATGCTGCTTCCAATTTTGGGGACTTTTACCCGACATTGAGATGGAATGACATCTCAAGCCCTGTCGTCCATTGAAACCAATAGGGTTTATAAGCATGGACGGTCCGACTCGCACAGCTTTACCTCGGCAGGCTTAGGTCCTCCAGTAAGCTTTTTACCAGTACTCGTGTGCGGTCGGATTTCAGCTCTGCGTGGAAGCATCATGCAGCCTATCTGTTTCTTCAAGCCCCGATGGGCGGGGCCGAAGTGAAGGAGTTACAGTTAATAGGAAAAACTATTTGTTAAAACCAGTTTGCAGCCTTCCTGACACCTGGAAGGAAGGCTGGAAACTGATAGTTTGACTTTCTAAGTATTTACAAAGCGAATTATCTCCTTTATTTATTAGCTAAGTTATATAAGTTTTTGCATTTAACTTCTCAGCAGTCTGGTCTTGAAAAATTTATCTCGGATTTTAGTATCTTCTGTAGTTTCTGTTTAAATGAATTTTTGTTCAGCGTGTCCAATTAGTTTTGGCACAGAAAATAAAATTAGTTATTGTTTTTCTACGGAACCCGGGAAGGGACATGATTTTTTTATTTTATAAGTTGTGCGGACAAGATAATATCTTGTACGGACAAGATAATATCTTGTGCGGACAACATAATATCTTGTCCGCACAACATAATATGTGCAGACAAGATATTATCTTGTCTGCAAAAGATGTTAAGTTGTGCGAACAAGATATTATCTTGTCCGCACAAGATAATATCTTGTCTGCACAGCACAGATCTTGTGCGCACAAGATATTATTCTTGTCCGCACAAGATATTATCTTGTCCGCACAAGATAATATCTTGTCCGCACAACTTCCCAATATCTATGTTGTGCAAACGAGATAATATGTTGTGCGAACAAGATAATATCTTGTGCGCACAAGATATTATGTTGTGCTAACAAGATCATATCTTGTCCGCACAAGATAATATGTTGTGCGAACAAGATAATACGTTGTCCGAACAAGATAATATCTTGTCCGCTCAAGATATTATCTTGTTCGCACAACATAATAAAAATAAAAAATCATGTCCCTTCCCGGGTTCCGTATTTTTCAAAGAAATCCCAGGTTTATTTTTAAAAGGCCTATCTTTTTTATGGTTTTCTGAGAAAAAGGGCCTCTTTGAGCTGTTTGATAAAAAAGATGAATCCATAAAAGTAAATCATTGCTAAGGCCAGAGAAAATAAATTATTAGATTCTCATCCCACCAACCCCTATAAAATATGACAAATAAAAAAAGTTGGGGCGGAAAAGTTTTTGACACGGAGGCACACTAGAGTCAAATACATGTTTTATTTGGCTTTTCATAATTGCAAATCATCTGCTTGACATGAAAGGAGAATTAGACCTGGTTTTCTTCTTTTTCAAGGTGATAGCCAGTTTCAGCTGTCCTGGGGCCAGTTTCATCAAAGCATTTGCGACGTTTTTTCGTCTTAAAAAGATCGTACGAAGTTCTTACGACAAAAATCCTGTTTCATCAAATGTTAAAGATCTGCGATGTTCGCACATTTTGTCGTAATTCTGAGATGAATATTTAGACATCGCACATTGAAATTTTCGTCTTAAACTTTGGACATGTCACGACCATACGGGCAGCATAGGTTAAAACTCTTGAGTAACATTATAAAAAAGGTGGTACGTAATATACCATTTCGCTTACCTTCGCAGATCACGCCCATTAGTTATATAAGCCCATGCAATAAAGACCCTCGAAACTGACCCCTTTGTTATAATCTTTAGTTAGGGTTTGGGGTGGGGGTTTTCTTAGTTGTTTTTTAGAGATTGAGGGTACTCGTTAGAAGCGCCTCTTGATTACTGGTTAACCGGTTAGAATGTAAAAGCCTGCCCCAGAAAACTGGTGCGAGTGGGACCGCTCCTTAAACCCTAGCGGTTTCTTTGGTAGGTAGGGTTTATAATGTCACTCCATCTCAATGCCGGGTAAAAGCCCCACAAAATCGGGAGCAGCGTCTCCAAAATGGCCTAAAATATATGTACATTGACGGGGACTTAAGAACCAACGCGTTCAGGTATTTTCTAACGATTACCCACAATCTGCGATTAGACTTTTGATTAAAATGAAGACTCAGTGTACCTCAAATTAACACGGCAAACTATAATTGTCAATACAACACATATGCCCCCGCCCATGGACCATGGACCTCACCAAGACAAAAAGCATGTTGCCAAAAAAAAAAAAAGACAGTATTGCTCGGCTGGAAAACTGTCCTTCAGAACATCGGCGTAGCTGTGGGTAATGGCGTTTAAATATTGGAAAAAAGTGTGTATCATCATACCAGATATGAACAAAATCAATAAAAAATAAAGTACCAAATGTGACATTGACCTTGAGTTTTGGTTTTCCTGCCCTTTCAAGATTGTTTCGTTTATTTCGAGCCGATCATTAATCAGATTCATGCGATAACTAAACGAACGTAGCCGGAGAAACGACCTGTATCTTTCGTCATATCAAATACGAACTAAATCCATTAAATGGGTTGGGAAGTGTGAGTTCTTATTAAAAAAACGTTGACACTAAAGTTCTGAGTCTGTGACCTTGAGCTTGAGGTCATGGGCATTGGCGCGATTATGCTAACAATTATGAGTCTGTGACTTTGACCTTGAGGCCATGGGCACTGGCGCGGGTATGCAGAATAGAACTTGTATATCTATCATCGTGCCAAATCCATTATATGATTTTAAAAATAATTTCAACATTTAAAGTTTTCTAAGTCCATAACTTGACCTAGAGGTCATAGGTAAGGGCAAGTGTATTGCTGAATAAACCTTTTGACCTATACAAACCATCACCATCCCATCATATAGTCTGGAAAATATGAGCTCTTAAAATTTTAGGTTCTTCCCGGTACAATGCCTTAACCTGAGGTTACAGGATCACGTATGTACACTTCGTGCGGAAGGACGTACGTACATGGGCGTACGTTCATATGTACAAAACCTTGAATGTCGACGACGTGGGGAGGGGATCGTGGTCTTGCCTACTGCCATTTCGTCTATGTGCAGGCAATTGTATAATTGTGCATTCATGTAGCTATAGAATTTAAAATTAGTCATGCTGTAGTATCTATGTTGCAAATAAACTGAATTTATTTTTCATTGAAAAGTAGAAGTAAAACAAAGATCAGGAATTGATACAATTAACTTACTCCAGCCATAAAAGACACCAAAGGGAAAGAAATACAAACATTAAGCGACCAGACCATAATGGAAACCTAAACAAAGGAAGGCCATATGGACAGTTACTTTCCCACAAAATGGCCATATGGCCATCCAAAATTAAAAGACACAAGTGATATACACAGTAAGTAACAAACAACAACATAAATAAAATGCCACGGAAGAGCCGCCTTGGAACGGTCAGTGGAAGATTTCCACTGGGGGGCTTAAATCGATTTTACGTGGCCACAATCCTCGCCCTTACTTCCGTCGCGATTAAGACAAATAATTTGTTCAGTCCGCATGAAGGCCTCCTAACTCATCAGTGCAACATCTCCGTGAACACAGAAATCAAAGAACCACAGAGGTGAGACAACGGTGAGGACTCGACAGCAAGAAACCACTGAAATGCTGGAGCAAAAGAAAACCAACAGTTAGACTCCGATGAGCCCGACCAGAGACAGAGCATCAGGCACCAACCAACATTATCTCTTTAATTTTCAATAAGCCTTTACGTTGGAGCCGTCATAGAATCTGAGGCCTGACCCACCGGCGTGCAATTAAAGAGGGAAGCAAAGTTGCCAACCGTGATTGGGTTAACTACCATGCATGCAGTCTGTCGTATAATATCCATGTTGTACCCAATCTTTTTATATCGAAGAATGATTTTACGAAATTGGGTGCTGAAGTCATTGCGGTTATATATTTTTCTGAATTTATATACTAAGTCACCATAAAATTCGGGTTCCGATAGACCTTGTTGCAGAAGAGATTTAAGTCCAATATTGAATTTTGAAATTAAATCAGAATGGCGTCTATAAAATTTTGAAAAGGCTTTGCGTAGTTTATGGTACCGATAACCCTGATTAAGGAGTTTAGCCGTTAATAATTTATTACGAGTGTTGAAGTCAGTTACATGACTACACACTCTAGCAAATCGAATTAATTGCGAAATATAAACGCCATAGGATGGCGCACGAGGAATATCACCATCCAAAAAAGGAAAATTTACAATCTCAAAATCAAAGTCATCGCGTTTATCATAAATTTTGCACGAAACAAATCCATCTACAATAGATAGATGTAAATCCAAAAACGGGGCCTCGGTATCAGAAGAATTTGCTTTATTTAACTGAAGTTCAAGGGGGTAAATCTGACTGATCAAACCATCAAAATAGGTATTATCAATATTTAATAAATCATCTAAATATCTAGAAGTAGAGCTAAAAGCTTCAATAATTTCAGATTGGTTATCAATGGAAAGCGACAAAATGAAGTCTCTTTCATAACAATACAAGAACAGATCAGCCACAAGAGGTGCGCAATTAGTACCCATCGGAATACCCACAATTTGTCTAAATAACTTAGTACCGAATCTAATATAAATATTGTCAAGTAGAAAGGTGAGGGCATCACACACTTTCTGACATGACCAAAGTGTATAATTCTTATGCTCTTTAGAAGTGAAAAATGCATTTCTGACATTACATGCAAGATAGAGAGAATCTTCTCTGTGAAAAGCCCATTCAATTAAATCATTAAGCTTTTCTTTTATAAGATTATGAGGAAGTGTAGTGTAAAGAGTGGAAAAATCGTAGGTAGACAGACTAGAAGCACGAAACTGTCTAGATTTCAATTTATTTAAAACCTCATTCGAATTTTTTATAGACCAAAACAGATTTCTTCCTGATCTTTCAAAGACTTTATCACAATATTTAATTACATGCGTTTTAATAGCAGTAAGACAGGAAGTTAATAATTTAGAAAGTTCAGTGGTAGTGCAAGAGCTAGAATTTGCAATAAACCGTGCTTTGTAAGGTTTTTTATGAAGTTTTGGTAACCAGTATAGCGTAGGAAGCTTGTCTTGGCCTTCGTTAACACACACAGCAAACTTGGTGGCTGAAAGACAAACATGTTTATCTACTATAGCTCTCTCTTCAGCCAAAGGCTGAAGTTCATAGGCCTTAGTACCACCAAGCTCCTGCTTAAGCGTGTTAACATAGTGGAGCCGTCACACAACGACGACGTTGTTAGCGGCCTTGTCTGCAGGGGCCAAAACAAACTTCTTATGAAATTCTTGAATACCTAGTTTAAGATGACGTAAAGACGTCTTGGGCTTAGGAGGTAATAAGTTAGTATTTTGAGAATAGAAAGAAATGCGTTTATTCACTAGTCTTAAAATGCTAAGTTTCCAGTCCAATAGGGCTTTACACTCAACATACTCTGGACGGTTGGTTGGTAGGTTGGTGGATTTGAGGTTTAACGTCCCCTTCAACACTGTATAGGTCATTGTGGCGACGTTGCTTCCAATTTTGTGAGACTTTTATCCGACACTGAGATGAAATGAAATCTCAAGCCATGTCGCCCAATGAAACCAATAGGGTTTATAAAACCTCGCTGCAGCTGGTATCTGGGAATGCGTGGCGGCCGTAAAAAGTCGCCCTGCCCTACATCATAGTGTAGTTTATATTTTCTTGTCCTTTGGGATCATTGATTCCATTGTGGAATTCTGAAAATATTTAAGGGTCACTGATGAGGCCTAATTGGCCGAAACGAGCTAGTCTGGCTCAGAAAACATGTACACTTCATATTTTTCACTTCTGTGGTGTATTCCTTGCTTCCAAAGGATATCCCTTTTATAGAACATATTTATAAGCATGGACGGACAGACTCGCACCGCTTTGCCTGGGCAGGCTCGTGTACGGTCGGTTTCCGCTCTGCGTGGGCGCATCATGCAGCCCAAGCCCCGATGGGCGGGGGGCGAAAGAAAAGCTGGACGGCCTGACAGACGAACAATCAATAAAATAATATTTGTTATAGATCTGTCATCATTGCCAACAACAAACCGGAACTGAAAACTGATATACGTAAAATACGTGTTAAAATCATGCATAAACTGTGCTTCAAGTTCATACGATAAATTGAATCTTGTATTCATGCTCTTGCATTTCTGAATTTATTAAAGTAATAAAATGCTCTCTGAAGTCTTACATTATCTAATATTATAACACGTGCACTCATGCTGAAGAACCGCCCATCCCCACCTCCACCCCACTCCGCCGCCCCGCATTTACTGACAAACGCGCTCGTAAAAGGTTCATTATGACAGCGTTAAATCAACGCTTGTCTGACGTCACGACGACCACAAAGCAGACCAACTAACCAGTGTGACAGTGGGCAATGGGTCCAGATAATTAATATCTGTATCTTACGACAATGAAATGGAAACACAAGTTTGAAACAACGCAGAATCAACGTTAAATCACGTTGACTAAACGTTGCTTGTACTAAATATACATCTAGCTCCACCGGACCAATGATCTTAAAACGTGTTATCTACTTTACACGGCTATTTCAAGACGGCACGTGATCACGCATGTGACAATTAGTGGCCCTGTTTAAGCGCATATTCAAAATTGCGACATATTTTAGTGAAACGCAAATTTAGCTCGTACGACCACTTTGCGATGTTTTGATGAAACTGACGTACGCAGTTCTTTAAAAAGTGCGTAAGAACAATTTAAGATTAAACGTACGATGTTTATTGATTAAACTGGTCCCAGTTTTGCAGTGAATTATCTTGACGAGTGCTTACCCAAGAATAAAAATGAGCAAGCGCATGACAAAACCTACAATTACACCGGTGCGACCAGCAGAGACTCAAATCAATCTGCGGGTCCATCCACTATGACAATACCTTTAGCGTATGTCTCTTTCCATAGACCGTAGCCTTTAGTAGGTACAAGCGATCAGTGAAGACTCTGATCAGACTGCGCGGATGCGCAGGCTGATCTGAGTCTTCGCTGGTCGCTCAAACCTTCTTGTAGGTTATGTCATGCGCTGGCTCAAATAAAAAATAAAATCCACCCACCCACCGCATCTTTTTCTTAAATCTGGATGAGAATCTAATAATTAATTTTCTCTGGCCTAAAACTCTTTTTTTCTTAATAAAAATATTATAACAAATGTACTTTTGAAACAAAGTTGGTTATATATGGATGAAACAAATGAACACTGAGTAAGTTGGATAAAAACTTCAATGTCTTACCTTTACTTTCATACAACGATTATGAAAATACAACAACAGCGGACGAAATGACATTAAACCCATTCAGTACCAGAAACCACTAAAGGGATACCTTGGCAAATAGTGCAGGCCCAGATCAGACGCCGCAGAAACGCGGCGGCTGATCAGGGCCTACACTGTTTGCGAAAAGTTAAGCCATTTTCCAAATCAATTTTGAAGCTAACACAACCTGACACCCCTGAATTTTGGAATGGACTTCTGCTGTATATAAGGAGGAAGATTCCATTTGTTACAAAAATGGTTAAAGATTACAACAGCCTTAAGGTGTAGTCTATCCCAAAACAATACACTAATTGATGTAATCACACGAGTGAGTGCTGCCTTTAGAGCTAATTTTTGTGGATACCCGATGCACACGGTGCCGGCCTCGGTAGCTTAGTTGGATGCCTGACTGATGATCAGGAGAACGCGGGTTCGATACATGCCGGGGTTGGCAACATCCTTTCGTGGAAATTGGCCATTCTCTCTCTTCCGCTAATTCAAGAAGTGCAGTGGACAGTTTCTGGCTAAAGAATGTGCACTGTACTGGTAAACCGCTTACGCATAAGCCTGCCCGATAGGTAAACTGACCGGTCCAAAAATGACCTAACACTGTGTTGACTGGGCCGTTAAAGGCCAATACAAACGAACGAACAAACAAACAAACTATAACATGGAAAAATAGATCTTGTCATATACAATGAATGCGGAAATCATTCCCCATGAAAAAATGCGGGTCACGACGTCACATCTGCACCATACACTCAATGGAAGTGTCCCGTTCTTACAGTGATACTTGCCACCCCCGCCCAAAGGGGCTTAAAGAAATATATGGGCTGCATGATGCTTCCACGCAGAGCTGAATCCGGCCCGCACACTAGTACTGGTAAACCGCTAAGAGGATCTAAGCCTGTCCAGGAACCGCGGTGCGAGGCGGACCGTCCATGCTAATAAACCCTATTGGTTCATTGGGCGACAGGGCTTGAGATGTCATTTCATCTCAATGTCGGGTAAAAGTCCCACGAAATTGGAAGAATGTTTCCAAAATGACCTTTACAGTGTTGACGGGGACATTTAACCTCAATTCAAACAAACAAATACAGTGATACTTGATTTCTATACCACCCTGGACCAGTGCTTAGGGTACTTAAAGTTGAAGTCTCGAAGCTCGCATGGACAGAATTAGCGTATAAGAAGATATACCGAACACATGCAGGAGGACCTTTACAAACAACCGATCGTTGAGGCCGAAGTTTGAGACCGCGTGTTACTCTGCACTTCCCCAACTATCAGACATAACCAGTATCGAGAAGCGTCAGAAGATGCCGAAGGCTTATCTGTTGACGTCTTATAGGCATTGCAGGTATCGTTTGAGACAGGCGTGTGTGCACCTTATCCAAACACATTGCTGTGTGTACCATATAACTTTTTCGGTCACTGCTCATTAGCGCCGTAAAAAGCATTGCAATAAAATGTCGTCAATAAAACAGGCTTGGCCAATTTTGAGGTTTAAATTCAGACCCATTCAAGTGTTCATGAGAGCTTTATTTGGTCCGTTTCGAGAGTGGATGGGTATCCCATAACGTCGTTAAATCCTGGTTTTCTTGAGTAATCTCGAAAAAGACTGAATTTCAAAAAAGATGAAGCATACAAATTAAAATTGATACCGATGTGGGGAAACTGCTTTTCATTACGAATACAAATTCTTTTTTTCATTACGAATACACACCTATACAAATACATTGCCAATTTTTTGGCAAAAAAATAGAAAATTTAAGATGAAAAATTGTGATATTTTTCTTAGTTCTGCTCAAAACATAGATTGCGGGGACTCGATAAAACCGCCTCGACGAGGCGGTTCTATCGAGTAACCACAATCTGTGTGTTTGAGCCGAATTAAGAAAAAATAATGTATACCCCCTTAAACCCCAGTTCTATGATATAAAAATGGGGTATGAGGGGGTCAAAATTATATAGGCGTGTTCTAGTAATGTACCGCGTTTAGCTTTGTTACGTATGTGCTGCACACGAGATGATTTCTGACCTGAAGTGGAGGAATACTTTAGTCACGTGACTATGACGTAGGTTGTCCACCCTGAGTACAGGGCACATTCTGATAACTGTTTTTTTTTTAATCTGCGAAATGGAGGGTATGATAGTTGAATAGATTCCAAGATCAGTCTCCACGAACACATTACGAGAGAGTGAGTGTTAGAGTTTTACGTCCCACCAACAGCTAAGGTCATACGGAGACGGGACCTCGGTTTAAAGACTCATCCGAAAGTCTGGAGAAGCCCGGGATCGATCCTGCGATCCCTGGTTTACAAGGCGAGTAGCGTAACCACTACACCACGGAGGCTTCTAACACATTACGAGAACACGCCTATACAAATACATCGTAAACTTTACCGCCGAAAAAAAAAGAGAAATTTTTAGATGAATAATTGTGACATTTTTCTAATTTCTGCTCAAAATATAGATTGTGGTTACCCTATCGAACCATCTCGATGAGGCGGTTCGAACGAGTACCACAATCTATATTTCAGAGCAGAAATAAGACAAATAAGGTTTACCACTGTAAACCCCAATTTTACTTTATGGGCCCCGCCAAGCGAATTTGTGTCTTCGAGCATTCCGTCATGACAAATTTTAACTGCGCATGCCCAGCCATTCAGAGGGGCCGGGGATATGGCTTTCTCTCTGAAGGTTCCTCTTGATTCACTACTTGCATGAACGAGCAGCGAAGGTTCTGGCGAGACTGCGCGGATGCGCAGGCTCGCCTGAACCTTCGCTGCTCGCATAGGCGATAAGTACCAAAATCGCTTGACGGGGCCCAATTATGAAAGTGGTGCTTAAGGGGGTCAAAATTATATAGGCGTGTTTTTGTGATGAAATGTTGCCGACAAGGCGAGAGTCGAACCCCAAGCCTCCTGGACACAAGTAAGACACGCATTCGACTCCGCTAACGAGGCCTATCTATCAAAGCCTTGTCCTGCTGAACATAACACCTAAACTAACAAACAGTCTAGATCCATATCAGAAGCCATCTGACCAGCAGCTACACAATTTGTCATGCAGTTTGTGAATTGAACTAATACATTTTATCTTGTAATTTGACGGGTTAACCATAGTGCAGTTTATATTTTACTTTTGGTCCTTTGAGATTAGCGTGAATATTCTGAGAAATCAGAAATAAATTTTTGGTTTAGACTCATATTCTAGACAGGTTTTTAATTATTTGGACCCTATTTTGATTTATATCAGTCTTTGAATCGACTGCCTATTCGAAATTCTTAAAATTGCAGTTTGTTTCCTCTGGCTTTCTTTGCCGGATCGTTACAGGGTCACTGATGAGGCTTTATTAGCCGAAACTACGTAGTATGACCCATCTTATTTCTTATGAATGTTTTCATTGCTCTTAAAGGAACTCATTTTTGATTTTTATTTATTAGAAATGAGAATGGCAAAATTTATTTATTCAACAGGATATGGGTTATCATCACGAGTTACATGATTCTCTATCAAATAGTTTAAACTACATATGCGCTTTTGTTTTGAAAGTATTGTCACCCATGTACTCATAAACGTGTGCTTTTTTCCTTAAGTGAAAAGGAGTGGGCAATAATGACTCAACGTTAATACGACGTTGCCTCACGTCATCATGTTAAAAATGAACGTGAAATTAAGACCCGAGGTTGAGATCTATGAACACATGCTAACTCGCATAAAAAAGAATAAAACATTGACCCGTACGGTTTTTTCCACTTTCACAAGTCCATGTAATAAGTACCATTTTACACCCAATGAATCGGTCCTTGCCCATAGGGGCTTGAAGAAATATATGGGCTGTATGATGCTTCCACGCAGAGCTGAATCTGGCCCGCACACTAGTTCTGGTAAACCGCTTAGAGGATATAAGCCTGTTCAGGAACCGCGGTGCGAGGCGGACCGTCCATGCTTATAAACCCTATTGGTTTCATTGAGCGACAGGGCTTGAGATGTCATTTCATCTCAATGTCGGGTGAAAGTCCCGTAAAATTGGAAGCAACGTCTCCAAAATGACCTTTACAGTGTTGACGGGGACGTTAAACATCAAATCAATCAAACAAACAAACAAACATCCAAAGAATAGTCAAGTAGAGTCTAAAAGGGTATATACAGTAAAATTACTGTATTTAGACAACCTTTGGAACGGTGCAAAAGTGGTCTTTAAGGCCACCTTTGGACAGTCCCAAAGTTGGTCTCATTCATGAGGACTCTGAGTGAAGAAAACACAAAGAAAAAACAGCTATAAATATTTTTATCAGTCACCCCTGGTAAACATATGCTATCTCAGGACATGAGCTTTATCATGGCAACTTGACGTTGTACTTTTATGAATGAACCGGCCTTCTAGAAAAAATGGCAATATTGTTATTATTACCGGACAAAATGGAAAAAAATACTTGAACAAAAAAATGATAGGAAAAAATATGGTCAGCTGATACAAACTATAACGACCTGAGGAATGTTCGGACGCACTGATGACCATCCATAACTGTTCGTAAATTGCTAATTTAAGAGTGCACAAGGGGATGAACTGATAAATAGAATACCAGATTCGTATCATTCGATATCAAGTTTATCAGGCTCGGCTAAGAGAGCGCATGTAGAATCGCTCGGTAAGCCTCGCGATTCTACAAGCGTTCTCGAAGCCTTGCCGGATAAACTTGATATCAAAAGACACTCACCTGGTATTCTCTATAAATATGGTTTTAAGAGGAGAATTTGTCTTAAGTTTAGCTGGTCTTAATAACGGAATTCTACTGTATTACTTCATTATTTGTCTGAAAAGAAATACCATGGGTACTCTCGAGAAGCACTTCAATTAGGCGGTTCAATCTTTTTTCGACCATGACATTCAATATGAAAAATAATCTTGAACTTTCTGTCGTCATATGTCAGTTCAGGGGACCTGTCAACTCATACACTGTTTTGTTATTTCTATTTTTTTATATGAATCGCGTCCGACAAATCTTTGTCTGTAAGAAGCTTTATGTCAGTCTCGGGCATCCACACAGCGTTACATACATGCCATTAAGCGACTGAGCAAGTGGACTAAATTTAATAAATAGATCAGCTCTAACTGTGATTTGTTGAGTAATAAATCACAGTTTGGAGGTCAGTTGTAAGTAGACAAATCACGCGGTCAGTTGTAAGTAGACAAATCACGCGCGCTACGCGCTCGTGATTTGATCTTCTTTACAACTGACCTTCAAACTGTGATTTATTAATCAACAAATCACAAACTAGAGTTGATCTATTTCGATTCTAACAAGCTGAAAATCGGTAATAATGCTGTTGTTTCCGTCAAAATCTCACAACTTTTCGCCATTGTTAGAAGAACCCACGCTAAAATTATCGACTGAAACACATGCATTTATATACTTTTCTAACGTTTTCGATGAGAGAATATGACGTTACACCATCTAACGTCATGGAAATCGACTAGTGACGTCATAAATTGGCAGTTTTAATGACGCCACTCGTCACGCTCTTCCTTGCCGTGATTTGTTGTAGAATAAAACACAGTTATTTTTCATTGCCTGTATAGGCGCGATGTGTTAGAATGCATAATTGTGCATATGGCGAGCGTAGCTCGCTGAAAGGCGTTTTGAGCGTATTTGGTGACTTTTTAAGTACTTTATTGACTCTGATTGAACCTCAGAGGCCCGTGATCCCACTGAATATACAAAACCAAGAGGTTAACAATCGTATACTTAATTTTCCTTTTTTTTTTACTTAAACACATAAGATTGAAGGTGCTCGTTAGAACGACTCGGTTCTAACGAACCCTCACAATCCATGTCTGAAAGAGAATAGAAAAACAATATCAAAATTTTCATGTGAAAAAAAAAAACTCTATTGGAGCCATAAAACATTAGATAAAGTTACTTGGGTTTTTTTTTTTTTTTTGGGTTTTACGGCTGTTTCAAGAATTTGCCACTCATATCGAGCCGATCTATAATCAGAGTACCCGGAGAAAAACCACCTGACCTTCCGTTGCAGAACCTGGCGAATCATATGTGACTCGAGCCTGACTTGAACCACAGCGGTGAGCGACCTACTGCTTTTATCCACCAGGCCACGGAGGCCTGTCACTCGGGTGTTATCGTAATCTTCCGTGAAGACGGAACATTACGATAAAACACCCGTCAGACATAGTTCATTTTTTTATATCTCAGAAACGGACATTTTTCTTGTGAAAATTTGTGATATTTTTCTTATATTTACTCCAAACATAGGTTATGGGTGCTCGTTAGTGCACTGGTGCGGTTCTAAAGAGTACCCATAACATATGTCTTCAAGCAGAAATAAGAACAAATAATGTATACCCCTGTAAACCCCAGTTTACATGAACAATAAGTTCTGAATAGTTCGATCATTTGGAATCAAAGAATACACCAAATAAACGGAAATAGCAGACTCGGTTTTATTGAGTCTGTTCATGACCAGTACTGAAATGTGCAACACCGGCCACGCCCTCTAGCACCGGCTTAAGCAGAACTCTATTTTCAAAATGATTCTAAATGAACTCAATGACCCCAAAGGACCAGAAAATATAATCAGCACTATGATGGATGTACGGGGAGACTTTTTATGGCCGCCACACGGCACAGCACCAGCTGCAGTGAAGATAAATAAATAATGAATAGTTCGATCCTTTGGAATCAAAGAATACACCAAATAAACGAAAAAAGCAGACTCGGTTTTATTGAGTCTGTTCATGACCAGTACTGAAATGTGCAACACCGGCCACGCCCGGCCAAGTCCATTTACACGAACTTGTTAATGTAATGACACAGTCTTTGCTGTGCATACATGTCAAAAGTACCTTGCTCATTAGGCCCCGCCACAAAAATATTCTGTTATACCCTCCGAAATTTTGAGTGTCCGTCCGTCTGTCAGTGCCTCGTGATTTCATGTCCGTTGCGTAACTCTGATATCGTTTGAGATTTTACCACGAAACTTCACAGATATGTAAATCACCATGAGGCGACGAGCAGGACAAATGAATCGTAACTCTGATTTCCTTACTTTAGGAGTTATTGCCTTTTGAACCATGTACCATGTACTCGTCTCCGCTCTGTAAGTTAAAAACCGTTTGGTATACAGAGGACTCGCGTTATAACGACATTCGTTATAACGGCAAAACTCGTTATAACGACAATTTCAATGGAACGAATTCTTAGCTCAAGGTTTAGTCTCGATTCCGAGCGGCTTGGGCTTCCCTCGGGTTGGAAATGCACAAATCGAGTCCATAGTCATTAAAGATTATTGTTTATAACATTTGTTTCTTGGACTAATAAAGGGTGAAAGTCCTTTTATTACCTATCATACTCCTATTTGGATTCTGTATAACGGCAAATCCTTTATAATGGCACAATAGTAGGGAACAAATACTTTCGTTATAACGCGGGTCCTCTTTATTTTCACGAAATTTCTCCCAAATATGAAGTACCATGAGACAGCGTGCCGTACATAAGAACCGTAACTCTGGTTAACCTACTTTTAGAGTTAAGCCCTTTTAGAACATATGAGTCTTGAAAATAGCCATCTCTACCAATTGTACTGGTGTCCGCTCAATAAGTTGGAAACTGTTTCAGACATTTGATGATACTTCACTCAAACGTAAAGTATCATAAAATAACGTGCAGCACAAAAGCGGAACTCTGGCTAACCTACGTCTGGTGTTATGGCCCTTTAAACATTGACAAAAAAAAATCTGTAACATATTTGAGTCTGCTCTGTAACTTCAAAGTATAAGTAAAACAAACATCAGGAATCGATACAATTAACTTACTCCACCCATCAAAGACACCAAAGGGAAAGAAACACAAATATGAAGCGACCAGACCATAATGGAAACCTAAACAAACGAAGGCCATAAGGACAGTTACTTTCCCACAAAATGGCCAAATGGCCATCCAAAATAAAAAGACACAAGTTATACACACAGTAAGTAACAAACAACATACATAAATAAACCGCCGCAGAAGAACCGCCTTGGAACGGTCAGTGGTAAGAATTCCACTGGTGGGGGGGAGGGGGGGGGGGCTTAAATCGATTTTACATGGCCATAATCCTCGCCCTTACCTCTGTCGCGGTATACACTAATTTTGTTTAGTCCGCATGAAGGCTTCCTAACTCATCAGTGTAACATCTCCGAGAACATACAAATCAAAACACTACAGGGATGCAACAAAGTAGAGGACTCGACAGCATACAACAACAGAATTCCTGGAGCAAAAGAAAACCAACAGTTAGACTCCGAGGGGCCCGACCAAAGATGGAGCATCAGGCGCCAACCAATATAAAGAATACTAAAATGAAATTCCATTTACGTTTTTACGCAGGAACCATCATATAATCTTAGGCCCGACCCACCGGTGTGCAATCAAAGAGGGAAGCAAAGTTGCCAACCGTGATTGGGTTAACCACCATGCATACAGTCTGTTTTATAACATTTATGTAGTACCCAATCTTTATATATCGACGAACGATTTTACAAAATTTGGTACTAAAGTCCTTACAGGCGTGTATTTTTCTAAATTTATATACCAAGTCACCATAGAATTCGGGTTCCGATAGGCCTTGTTGCAGAAGTGTTTTAAGTCCAACATTGAATTTTGAAACCGAATCAGAATGACGTCTGTAAAACTTAGAAAAGGCTTTACGTAGTTTATAATACCGATACCCCTGATTAAGAAGTTTAGCGGTTAATAATTTATTGCGAGTGTTGAAGTCGGATACATGACTAGACACTCTAGCGAATCGAATTAACTGCGAAATATAAACCCCGTACGATGTCTCACGAGGAACATCACCGTCCAAAAAAGGAAAATTTACAATCTCGAAATAAAAATCATCACGTTTATCATAAATTTTGCAAGAAACAAATCCATCTACAATAGATAAATGCAAATCCAAAAAGGGTGGCCTCGGTATCAGAGGAATTTTCCTTGTTTAACTGAAGTTATAGGGTATAAATCTGACTGATCAAACCATCAAAGTAAGTATTGTCAATATTTAATAAATCATCTAATTATCTAGAAGTAGAGCTAAAATCTTCAATAATTTCAGATTGGTTATCAATGGAAAGCGACAACATGAAGTCTGTTTCATAACAATACAAGAACAGATCAGCCACAAGAGGTACGCAATTCGTACCCATCTGAATATCCACAATTTGTCTAAATAAATTAGTACCGAATCTAATATAAATACTGTCAAGTAGAAAGGTGAAAAAAGAAAGAAAGTAGAAAACTGTTTGATATACATGTATTTTCTGCAAAATTTATGCAAATGTACACCACCGTAATATTATATGCAGAACACAAGAACCATAACTCTGAAATACACGTACCTGCTTTTGGAGTTATCACCCATTTGAACATTGTACACAGTGATCCTAGTCATATACTTGTGCCCTTTAGATAAATTGAAAATGATTCCAGAGATTTTCTTGAAGCCTTGCAGATGGCGTGTAGAACAGGAGAACATAAGTCTCGTTTAACTATTTTTTCAGTTATGCTGCTCTTACACTATGGCGCATATCCTTACGAATATGAAAAAAATATAAGAAATTTGAAATTCGCGGCAAAATTGCTGAATTTGATACGATTGGTCAGGAGAAAAACTAAGAAAAAGTGTAACCTTATGAATGTTTCCGAAAATGTTATGAATCCTTACCAATCCTAAGAATTTCTTATGAATCTTACGAATCAGTAACGACAATTTTTCCGAATTCTTACGAATCCTTTCCGAGTGTACAAAAACGCTGTTGCAAATCTTGCCAATGCTTACGAACGTCTTAGGAATAAAACGATTACACTGCGTGTGCTTGCCAATATTGTCTCTTCGGTAGTTATTCGTCGGGATCCAGAATGACCTTTGCCGTCTTTGTCTGCGTCTCAGTCTGCGCTGGAGTTGCCGCTGTTGTTTCGTTTGTTGTTCTCGCTGCACAGCAACAACTGCATTGTTTGTCATAACAGCATGTTGGGTAACTAACACGGCTAGCGTTGCCACTTGCCTCGTCACAGCATCGGCAATTGTCAAACCAGAAATGTATATCGGACAAGGGGAATGACGTCTTTTATTTATACCGTTGTGGTGATCCCGCCTTTTGCGAATGAGTCAAATTCGCATTTTAATTGCTAGGACAAGTAAATCATTTGTAAGACAATCTTAATATTTGTAAACCATTCTGAAGCGTTTGCAAGTACTCGCAATCGTAGGCAAGCCGTTCGCATACATTCGCAATTTATTCTCATAAAACTACAAAAACACCCTTATTCCATTCGCTTTATTCGCAATGGATTTGCAAGTATTCATAACAATTCGTTAACATTTTGCAAGATATTCGTAAGGGAAAACCTCTGCGAATTCTTGCAAATGTCTTACGATCAATGCAAATGCCTTGCCATCAATAAGAATGGCTTCCGATTGCTTATAAATATTTTGAGAAAACAATGAGAATACGCTTTTCCTGCGAATATTAGGAGCATGTTTCTAATATTCATAACATCCCAAAAATGTCGGCGAATGCCTACGATCTCTTACCAATATATGGCACTTACCTTACGATTATTACGAATTGGTGAAGAATGGCATTCGTAGGCTCATTCGCCATAGTGTAAGCGCACTATTCTTCCTCTTTGAACATTTACCCATTGAGTACCAGAAACCCCAGAATGGGTAATTGGCAAACAGTGCAGGCCCAGATCAGACGCCGCAAAACGCGGCGTCTGATTAGGGCTTACACTGTTTGCAAAATGTTCATCCAGTTTTCAAATAGATGTGAAAGGTGCATGGGTGACCCGGAGGGTATATGATGGGTAACCATGGGTGATCCAGAGGGTATATAAAGAGCGAAAATCGCACAGCTCGTCACAAATCTGTAACAAGCGCACACATCCTCTGATGAAAGCCTACTATTAGGCAGAAACTAGTCAGGAATTATTCGCTATGAGTCACAATGAGCAAGACCACGGCGTGACCAATCCGAGTCGTCAGCCACACACCTCCAGCAGTTTTCAAATAGATTTTGAATAAAACTTGTATAGTAGTCGCAGATAAGATTGACTAGGCGGAGCTATTCAGGTGTTGTCAATATATGTCTAATTGGCTGAGTCCACCAGAAGATTCGGAAGAGCGCCTTTCGTATGCTTTCTGCAAGCGGACCAAATGGCTATATATGCCACAGCTTTGTTTGTGTTACAGTTGAATTCACACAATCGGGTGACTTGGTTTACCTTTTTGTTAATAGAGCATTCCAAAGGCTCCGCCTAGTCAATCTTATCTGTGACCACTATATCTAGTCGCTAAATAGAAAACTGTTTTGAGATATTACACGAAGGTGAAGCACCATGTGGAGATCGGCAGAAAACAAGGACTGTGATTCTGGTTTACTTACTTTTGGAGTTATGGCCCTTTGAACATTGATAATAGTTATCTCAGTCACAATTTTATATTCATCTGAACTTTTATTAAGGATAAGACCGATGCACTTTCACTTTGAATTCATTTTTGAAAGCTGAACTTGTAGATCAAGTTTCTATGTTAACGCAATACTACATCCGGTACTGGGCCGCCTCACCGCTTTTATCCGTCTCAAAAATAGTCCTTATTACCCGGCTTGTCAGTACTTCAGTACTGGGATAAGCATTGGTCGTCGTTGAATACCAAAATACCGGATTTCATATGATTTTATAAAGGCTTTTTAAATTCTACAAAAAAAATGAAAAAAGATGGCGCTGAAATACAAATAATAAATAAATAAATAAATAAATAAATAAATAAATAAATAAAAATAATAATACAATAATAAAAAAAAAAATGAATAAATAAAATATGAAATAATCATATTCATATGTCATTCATTTCTGGAAATGAAACTCTTTCACTCCTGAGATTTTGATTTTTACTCTTTGCTTTGATACATGAACATATTTTTCATTTTTTTTTTTTGTAAAATGGAAATTTAGCCTAGGTTCATAATATGTTGACAACAGTGTAGATCCTGGTAAATCTGGTCGTAATGCACCGCCTCCTCTGGATCTTGCAGAGCTGCATAGGTATCTGCATCGATAAAAGCTAAAAACTACAGGGTTGAACGGGTTAAACAGCCGCGTTATATAATTCTTTACTAGTACGCCTCTTTTACAAAAAGATAGTCATGCCATAGTTTTTGTTTAAAGTACTGGATTTTAACAAAAAGCTTGTGCATATACTTAGCGTATTCACAAATTTATCATGTGTGCATTCAATTAGCGTGTCAACAATATTGACGTGTAAGATTTCTGGACAAAAGTTATGAAATCCACAGATTCCAGTTAAGTAGTTGTTTCAGATATGCATAGTTTTCACTGCTAAGTATTAAATAAAGTATTCTTTTTCTTTTTCTCAAGTACAGCTTTAAAGACCGTCTGCAATCCGTTTGGTCAACCTATTAGTATTTCTTGCACACCAGAAAAGGAACTCCGTGGTTTTACCCTGGGATAGAAATTTATGTTCTGACCCTGGTGTTCCGACTCAAAATCGAATATAATCGGGTGTTTGATAAATGCACTGGTTGAATACGACCTCGTATGCGCCGTCGTTAAGGTTGACGTCACAGCAAGTAACGTGACGTCACTAAACAGTCCTGCAGTGTCTCCACAATATGGCGGACGTCGGTAACCGAGTTGACTGCAGCATTAAAAATCCGCGCTAAGAAATGGAAGGTGTAAAATAAAAAGAATCCTATATGGGTGTGAGGGGCGGATAGAAAAATCCATCCCTCGGGATCACTGTCCGGCATCACTCGGCAAGCCTCGTGATGCCGGACAGTGACCCTTGGGACGGATTTTTCCATCCACCCCTCACACCCATATAAGATTGTTATATTCCCTAGGAAATGAGTAGGTTTGTTTGTTTGTTTGATGTGAGGTTTACCGTCCCAGTACAAGTACTGTACAAGTCATTTTGGAGACGTTGCTTCCAATTTTGTGTGACTTTTAACCGACACTAAGATGAAATGACATCTCAAGCCCTGTCACCCAATGAAACCAATATGGTTTATAACCATGATCGGTCCGACTCGCACCAGTTCACGTGTGTGATCGGTTTCAGCTCTGCGTGGAAGCATCATGTAGCCCATCTATTTCTTCAAGCCCCGATGGGCGGGGGCCGAAGATTGATTCGTTTGTGTTCATATTTTATGGACTACATTGAAATATTGATATTGAATACATTGAAATATACATTACGAAAACACGTCTGTACAAATGCATTGTAACCTTTATCGCCGAAAAATGAAAATGTTAGGATGAAAAATTGTGATATGTTTCTTATTCCTGCTCAAAATATTGATTGTAGGTACTCGTTGTTCTAACGAGTACCCACAATCTATATGTTAGAGCAGAAATAAGGAAAATATGGTTTAGCCCTGTAAACCTCTCTTTTACTATACAAAAGTGGGGTTCCAGGGGCTCAGAATTATAAGTCGTGTTTTCGTGATGTATCACCCGACTCCGAAAACAACTGAGTACTCCTGCGTATAACTCCCAAATAGTTGCTCAGACTGAGCAAACCAATTTATCAAATATATGACAGCTGATGCCTTGCTGGTATAGAAATAATGGCATGAAGTTGTAATTAATTCTGATTTATTCAGAGAATTTTATAGCCAAGCATGCTAGAGGTTTAAAATTAGACAGTGCCGTACCAGACTGAAATGTTTATCCTAGTAAAGGTATACACATCTGTTCATTTTGTACCAGAAACCCCAAAATGGGCAATTGGCAAACAGTGCAGGCCCTGATCAGACGCCGCGTTCTGCGGCGTGTGATCTGGGCCTGCACTGTTTGCAAAACTGATTTTTTGTTGCCATATGCTTAGGCAATTAGTGAGGCTTATCAGTGTAAACCTGAGATTTATTGAAGTTCATTTTGACAAATGAAAATAAACAGAGCTGTTGTTCTGGAGAGACTAAAATGTCCATACCTGGATTTTCGGGGTACTAAAACCCAGGAGTATGAGGGCAGATGGGAGGGGTTGGGGTTGGAGTTGATGTTAGATGCCTGTTGTTATTGGTCTTTTCGTCACATATTTTAGAAAATGAAGAACGTTTTGAGCTGATTTGAAGTGCACATAATTAGCATGAGAAACGAACAAGAATGATTTTTTTTTGTTTTTGTTTTTCGCATCAGACTTGTTTTGACGCTCTCTCTAACAGTATGGGACCGCATCAACAAAAATACAAGAGTTGTCAGAAGACAACATACCTCGCCTTTCGGGGCCTAAGATGGATGAGGGCAAGTTATCAAAAAAAAATTCTTCTGTAAAACAGCCCAATAGACTGCAGCAAATGAAAGAGAACCAAAATGTATCCCTAATAATCATGTTTTCAAGCCTTTCCACTGAAAAAAAAATGAAAAAGAAATCTATACTTGATAAAAAAAAATTCTACAAACTACCAAGTAATAACAAGGCATCACAGACGATACAAATCCCCTCGAGCAAGACAAAATAAAAAAAGCCTAGTCTAGCATTTGTATAAAATTACATTATATCCATCAATAAATGCAGGTACTTAAGAGTGATGACAAAGTTTTTCGAAAAATAGCCACAGTGACCTTGACTTTGAGCCCCAGACTCTCAAGATATCATCATACTAAACAGTTGTGTCAAGGGATATTAAAATCCATCAATAAATGAAGGCGCAAGAGCGATGACAAAGTTTTTCTAAAAATAGCCACAGTGACCTTGACCTTCAGCCCCAGACCCTGAAAGTCGAACTCGTTCAAGATATCATCATTGCCAACATTTTTGTGAAGTTATATTAAAATCCATCCATAAATGTAGGCACTAGAGCGATCACAAAGTTTTTTCTAAAAACAGCCACAGTGACCTTGACCTTTAGCCCCGGAACCTGAAAGTCGAACTTGCTAGAGATATCATCATACCCAACATTTGTTTGAAGTTATATTAAAATCCATCAATAAATTAAGGTGCAAGAACGATGACAATGTTTTTTCTAAAAATAGAAACAGTGACCTTGACCCCGTGACTCTGAAAGTAGTGACCTTGACCGTAAGCCCCATACCCTGAAAGTCAAAGTCACTCGAGATATCATTATACCCAACATTTGGGTGATGTTATATTAAAATCCATCAATAAATGAAGGTGCTAGAGCGATGAAAATGTTTTTCTAAAAATAGCCACAGTGACCTTGACCATGAGCCCCAGACCCCGCTATGTTTTTCAAAAGAAAAAAAAAAAAAAAAACGTTCCTCCCCCGGGATTTGAACTCACGCAGCTTGCAGGTAAACTTTAACACAGAGAAGTAAGGGAGGTAATACAGAGGAAAATATTAACTTCTCAAAAAGTCCAATTCAAGCCAAAAAACCTGTAAAATGAAGTACAATGATAATGTTAAATATTGTTTTTTTAGCAATTATTAATTATATATTCAAAATAAAGTTGTAAACCATCACATATAAGAACTTGCAGGTAAACCTTAACCAAATGCGGACGCCGACGCTGACGCTGACGCCAACGCCGACGCCAGACGCCCGGGGGTATGGCAATAGCTCCCCCTTACTTTCGTAAGGCGAGCTAATAAGGAGAACCGCTGGAGCTAAAAAGGGAACTGGTCTACACATATGCCTGACAGAGCAACTTTCCACAGTACTTTCAGTACTTTGATTAATTGTTGCTGACTTAAACCCTTAAGATGCAAATCACAACAAAAGTTGTTTGCTTTGTTGTCTGTTGTTACTTCAGAGCAGTCTAATCAGGATCCACACTGCTTGCAGACTACTCATCAGAGCAGTCTGATCATAGTCTACACTGTTTGCTTGAGTGCAAAAAAATTTGCTTGAGTGCAAAAAACATAAATAAATAAAAATAAAAAAGTTTGTAAGAAGCTGCAGCAGACGACATAAACAGGCGGCATTTTCAGATGCAGTTTTTCTTGGCATCTCAAGGGTTAATATTTGTAGAAGAATATTTTACCAGAAATGGATACACTTTCAGGGGAGGCAATTTCTTCAAAATATTTGTGTATACCTTATCAGTAGGGGTCTGCTCTTAAAAGCAATAGCGGTTTTACGTTTAAATGGCTATTGTCAGTAGTGACAGTTGGCTTGCAGATTTTTTTCATTCCGGTTATTACAAATCTTTGCTGTATGTTGTTTGTTTTTCTTTCACCAAGTATTTCCATATTTTGTAATGCGAGTGTTTCAGTTTTAAGTCCCACCAACAGCTAAGGTCATACGGAGACGGGACCTCGGTTTAAAGACTCATCCGAAAGTCTGGAGAAGCCCGGGATCGAACCTGCGACCCCTGGTTTACAAGGCGAGTAGCGTAACCACTCGACCACGGAGGCTTCTATTTTGTAATGCGTTATGCATTGTTGACTTTATTACGAAAACACGCCTATATAAATCCATTGTTAATTTTACCGCCTAAAAATGACAATTTTCAGATGACAAATTGTGATATTCTTCTTATTTCTGCTCAAAATATCGATTGTGAGTACTCGTTAGAACCGCCTCGTCAAGGCGGTTCTAACGAGTACTCACAATCTATATTTTAGAGCAGAAATAAGTAAAATAAGTTTTACCCCTGTAAGCCCCAGTTTTACCATATAAAAGTGGGGTTCAAAGGGGTCAAATTTATATAGGCGTGTTTTCGTGATGTAATTTAGTATTTTGGGGAGATGTGGATATATTTTTTTTTATTGTTTCTGCTATGGACAGCATCAATTTTCTATTTCTATTTTTCTAATTGCTGTTCCAAAACATAAATTGTGAGTACTCGTGTTCCTAGAATCTATGTTTGGAGCAGAATTATGAAAAACATCGAAATTCTTATCTGAAAATTTTTATTTTTTGTTGGTAAAATGTTCCACTATATTTGAATAGGCGGGTTTCGGTAATGAATATTTAATTGCATTGAACAGATGGAAAACACTAGAAAATAATTGAAAAAAAATATATATGGAGTCTTTAATACATTCGCATACATGAAGAACTACAACAGACAACTGATCTCTGCAAGCTGCATTTTTGGTAGCATAATATGGATATTTGCCACTTGTCAAAATCACATGTGCAAACCCAGTCACATAATTAGTTTATTTTATTTTCGGCGTTTCATTATACATGTATTTCATGCTAAATGGCAGAAGGATATTGTCGTATGATAATTTTGCTATATAATAGCGGTTTTACGTTAAAATGGCTATTGCCAGTTTACTGGCAATAGCAATTTTAACGTAAAACAGGTATTGCCAGTTAACTGTCAATAGCCACGTCGAAGAAAAATATTTGCTCATTCTGTACATTTCGGGTCTGCTCTTAACGATTAATATTTGCTTCTTACAATACGAGTCACCTCTTAAAGAAAAATATTTGCTTCTTACAAAACGGGTCTACTCTTTAAGAAAAATATTTGCTCCTTAGAACACGGGCCTACTCTTAAACCTAAGGGTTCTAGTTTATGGAAAATGAATATGCATCACGTTAACAAATCCGTGCAATGAACACCCCTCTAAACCCCAATTTATATAGAGAAAAGTTGGTATAAGGGAGTGTTCATTATTTTCCTTATTTCTGCTCCAATGCATAGGTTGTGGGTACTCGTTAGAACCGCCTCAACGAGGCGGTTCTAACGAGCACCCTCAACCTATGTCTGGAGTGAAAATAAGAAAAATATTAGAAATTTTCATCAGAAAAATTTCCGTTTTTGAGATATGATAAAATGCACAAGGTCTCATGGATATGTTATCGTAAAGGGAGATCTGAATTTCTCTCCCTTGGTAAAATTGACCGGTTGTTCTATTACCATAAACACAGAAGTCAGTTTCTTGTTGTGTAGATTGTATGACCACCGCCAGCCAAAAATTAATCTGACGCCATGATGTCTTTCTGTTTCATAATCTCAAATGTTATGCTGTGTTTACTGAGCCTCTTCACTAAAGTTGTACCGGAAAACGCTGAAGCAACGGTGTAAACACCGCCCCTGAAATGACATTAAACACATTTAATATTGGCTGAACTCGACTCAGATAGCAAATCTGCGCAACCGGGGCGTCTACTTGATATTGGCTTACAGCTGAGTAAGGTCTGCAGTCCTTGCAGCGAGTAGTGGGGTAGTGTTGTTATTTCTCCTGTCTCTAGACTGTCATTCATTTCCCTCTCTCTCCTAGTTATGGGAAGCATCTAACTAATTTGCATATTTAATCCACTAGTGGATTATTGGATTTATTACATGGCGTTATTACATTCTCAGACGCGACGTCATATGATACAAATTTAATAACACATGATGCATAACGTCATAACACATAGTGCCTGGAACGTCACCGTCCCATCACGTGAACAAGTCCGTGAAATGAGTACCTCCAAAACCCCACTTTATATAGAGAAAACTGGGGTTTACGGGGGTAAACATTATTTTCCTTATTTTTGCTCCAGGACGTAGGTTGTGGCTCTCCGTTAGAACTGCCCCGTTGAGGCGGTTCTAACAAGCACCCATAACCTATGTTTGCAGTAAAAATAAGTAAAATATCACAGATTTGCATAAAAAGTAGCCATTTTGGAGATGTGAAATATGCACTATGTTGCACGGGCATGTTATCATGATGAAAAAAAAAAAGACGTAAAACTCACAACTGGAGGCAAGGTTTTGCTCTGAGGAATAAATTTATTCTGTTCTTACAGAGTGAAGCTATTACAGAGCAGGGTGGGTTACAGATCGGCCTTGAGGCAGCCGCAACAAGACTCTCTTAAAGCTTTCCCCCCACCTCCAAAAGAAATCAAAGCACCGGCAGCACTGGTTGGTCGATTGTCTTTAAGGGTAGGCTGAAAAACAAGAGGCCCATGCCTACCAGAGCACAAGGGGCACTGCCCACTGGCAACCATATAAAGTGAAATTCCGCTATAAAGACCACCTAAATTTAAGACAAATTCTGCTTTAAAGGGCGCACTTAATCTTTCTTTGTGTTTTCTGCCTAAAGTGTCCTCTGGTAAGGGACCATCTTTGGGACTGTTCAAAAGTGGTCTTAAAGACCACTTTTGAACACTCCCAAAGGTGGTCGTAATATAGGAATTTTACTGAATGTTTAAAAAACATGGAAGCTTTGGCCCAAGGATGCTTGCGATACAATTTGGACGCAATCAGCCTAGTGGCTTCAGAGGTCTGTTGTCGCTGAGCAGTAGGCCTAAAATATGGAAGATAGTAGATTGCTTAAGGAACATTTCTATGCAAGTTTTGTCATGCCATTTTTCAATTTTCGGCATTATAAGTTTATAGAAGCTCATATGGCAGATAGAAGATTGCTTAAAATATTTCTATAAAAGTTTTGCGAACATATCCATTAAGGCTTGGAAGTAAATGCCAATTTTCAGTTTTTCCCATTACAAGTCTATTGAAAATCTAAGTTGCCTTAGCAACCACTGAATTTCATAAAAAAAAACATAAAACATATTAAGGTGAATATTTCCAGAGCATATGGTTACTGAGAAGATGATTTTTAAGTTTTTTTTTTTAATTTTTATTATTGTTTCCATGGCAACCAAGCAACCAATTAAAGTGAGCAGTAGGCCTAAAATCATATGGCGGATAGATGATTTCTTTAAGAATATTTCTATGAGAGTTTTGTCAAAATATCCGCAAATCCTTGGCTGTAAATGCCATTTTTCAATTGTCTCCATTATAAGTATATGATAACTCTAAGTTGCCATAGCAACCAAACTAAAGAGCTGAATTTCATAAAAAACTCAAAACTCGTAAAGGAAAATATGGTGAATATTTCCATAAGGTCTCAGCCTCATGGAGCATATGTTTCTGAGAAGATGATTTTTTAGCATTTTTTTCTATTGTTTTGCATTTTAGTTTTCATGGCAACCAATAAATAATAAGCAGTAGGCCTAAAATCATTTTGCAGATAATCGATTGCTCAAGGAACATTTCTATAAACTTAAGGTTTTGTCAAAAGATCTGCAAAGACTTGGCTGTTAATGCCATTTTTCAATTTTCACCATTATAAATCTATGGAATCGCTAATTTGCCATAGCAACTAAACTAATGAGCCGAATTTCATAAAACAATTCATAAACTTTCAATCCCCCAGGACAAGGATGCTACAGATGAAATTTGGGCTCAATAGGTCCAGTGGCTTCAGAAGAGATGTCATTTGAAAGTGTTGATGTCAGACGACGACACAACGACACAGATGACGCAGACGACGACAGACAACAGCATATCCTATGAGCTCCCCGGAGCCTTCGGTTCTGGTGAGCTAAAAAGTCCTGAACTGGGACTTATACTGTTTGGTTTAACCCTTATATTCCAGTACTTTAAGCAAACCATGTAGACCCGGATCAGACTGGATTATGACCCAGTTCACGAGCCCAGTCTAGATTTTACAGATTACCAACAATAACACAGCGCTCTCGTGACACTGGTAGGAGATAAACGATGCTACAAATAACCGTTACCTGTTTGTATTGATCAGCGATATTCACGTGAACAATAGAAGGCGGGAAGTTTCTGTAGATAATAACTTTGGATTGTTTAATCGACCCAAAAATGTCAGAAAACATATGAGATGTAGCCGTTAGTCGTAACTTACTTACTTGTCTGGCAGTCTATCTGACTCCCTGAGTAGGGTGATACCACACTGAATTAAACATATTGCACTCGAGACATATGCCACCTCCGGTCCAAAGATTTGCGTAATCATCTGTTGATCGGGCGCTGTATTACCACCAGCTGAATTGCCTTTCCAGCCTTGAGCAACAATTGTAATTGAAAAAGTACTTTCTTGCACCTTTAAGCAAACAAATAGAGGATCTTACATGAGTGTTCGTATCCCTTTTCCTTAACGGATTTAATAAATTCAATAATACATGAACACGAATATAGGATTCTATTTATCACATGACATTTAAAACGCATTTTATTAACGATTGTTTTACAGAAATGTCAATTTTCCCGCCATTAGTAAACGCGATGTCGTTAAGGACATCATTCATGTAACATTACGGAGCGTATCTAACTAATTTCCATTTTTAATCACTAGTGAATTATCGTTTTTATTAAATGGCGTTATTACATTCTCAGACGCGACGTCATATGAAAAATCCAGTTAACGTAGAGTTCCGAATTTTGGATGTTGGCAAACAATGAAGATAGATCAACGATGCCTGATCAGTGACTTATCTTAGGGGATATATGTATTCAAAATTGTGATTTGGGGAGGTAAATTAGAGGTTTTGCGGTCGGAAATTTCGTTTTACGGCGACGCGTCAGCGGAGCCGGAAAACGGAATTTGTGACCGTAAACTCGACGATTTACCTCCGCTAAGGTAAATTAGCGGTTTTACGGTCGGAAATTTCGTTTTACGGCGACGCGTCAACGGAGCCGTAAAATGTAATTTGCGACCGTAAAACCGACGATTTACCTCCCCAAAGGTAAATGGGATGTTTTATGGTCGGAACTTACGCGTCAGCGGAGCCGCAAAACGTAATTTGCGACCGTAAAACCGACGATTTACCTACTCAAAGGTAAATCGGAGATTTTACATTCGGACATTTCGTTTTACGGCGACGGGTCAGCGGAGCCGTAAAATGTAATTTGCGACCGTAAAACCGACAATTTACCTCTCCAAATTACAGTTTTGCAATACAGTTATCACCATTCTAATGCACTCATACGGTTGTTTAGACAAAAACAGTAATATCTTTGCACAAAACGGTCACCTTTTGAACAATCAATTCAAATGCCACCTGCCAAAACATAATATAATTTATTTTTATGAGTCTCTTCCCTATAGGAAGGTCTAAGTGATCAAGTTTGACCTTGATGTAAAAACGATCACGGCTAACCAAGGCCACCAGTAGAATAAAACATGGTAGGGCCTAGGTCCCAAATGCTACATATCATGTTTCAAGGTCATCAGTCATTTGGTTCCTGAGAAGGTTTTATCATACGATGGCATGGAGACCATCTTTGTAATGTGACTCCAATCCCACGAATAAATTTGCTTGACTCTTTAATTGCACGCCGGTGGGTCAGGCCTCAGATTCTATGACGGTTCCAACGTAAAGGCTTATTGGGAATTAGAGAGATCTAATTCATGGTAATGTTGGTTGGTGCCTGATGCTCTGTCTCTGGTCGGGCCCATCGGAGTCTAACTGTTGGTTTTCTTTTACTCCAGCATTTCAATGGTTTCTTGCTGTCGAGTCCTCACCGTTGTCTAACATCTGTGGTTCTTTGATTATTTGTGTTCACGGAGATGTTGCACTGATGAGTTAGGAGGCCTTCCTGAGGACTGAACAAATCATTTGTCTCAATCGCGACGGAAGTAAGGGCGAGGTTTGTGGTCACGTAAAATCAATTTAAGCCCCCCCCCCCCCCCCCCCTCCCCCAGTGGAAATCTTTTCACTGACCGTTCCAAGGCGGTTCTTATGTGGCGGTTAATTTATGTTGTTGTTTATTACTTACTGTGTGTATCACTTGTGTCTTTATATTTTGGATGGACATATGGCCATTTTGTGGGAAAGTAACTGTCCTTATGACTTTCCTTTGTTTGGGTTTCCATTATGGTCTGGTCGCTTCATGTTTGTGTTTCTTTCCCTTTGGTGTCTTTGATGGGTGGAGTAAGTTAATTGTATCGATTCCTGATCTTTGTTTTACTTCTACCTAGCAGACAAGATTTTATAGAAATGCTGAATCTTAGCCATCTAGGACAAAAGGTCAGTAAATGATATTGACCTTTGTAATTGATGATGACTCAAAATATCAATTCCGTAGGCTACAATAGAATCGGGAAAAATCTACTGTTTTGCACTTTTCCCATACAAAAGTCTAAGTGACAGAAATTGACCTTGATTTTAAAATAGTTCAAGGTCAACAAAAGGTCAACATTTTAACAAACTTGGTGGGACCAAAGTACAAAATGCTAAACACCAAGTTTCAAGGTTATTAACCATTTGGTTCCTGGGAAGATTTCAAAAGTTTTTTTTCATATATGGGCATGTCAGCCAGCTTGGTTCTGTGACTCGGATGCCATGAATAGCTTTTCATTGCCTGATCCCATAGAGGTACCACGTGCAATTTGGTTTCATTCAGCCATTCATTTTTCGTGGAGAAGAAGATAAAAATACTAAATCTGGGCAATCCAGGACAAAGGTCAGTAAATGACCGAAGGCGTCGGGCCAATGCAGCAAACCTCAAACTTTTACCTGGGCCAATACGAAATTATTGGATTAATAACATTATAATATTAGCACTGAATTTATATCAGTCTGCCTCTTTGATTCTTTTTCTTATCTCCAAAACTGGTGCTATCAGATAGAAGTTACTGTTTTTCAGATGGGTTAAAATTAATAAGAATATTATATTCCGCAATCAGGCATACTAGTAACCTAATAAAGGGGGTCGAATAACTGCACGCTATAATCGGTAGTGACCTATAATACATTCTACTGACCTAAAATACTTCTAGTGACCGTTTATAGACCGGACCTACTTTTCAGGTCACTACTTTACAACTGTAAACAATAACATGCAACCTTTTATACCCGAGAAAACAACGGAACTGCAAGTTAAAATCTTTGCAATATTTATTTGAACTGATTTTCAGAAATTTCAGCTAAATTCTTACCTTCTCGGCCTTTCCTGGGTTGTATGGCCCGTTGGAATAACTGCACACTGCTACTGCAGTTGCGTCCCAATGTCGAAAATAATTACTTAAGCTAAAATAAACTATTTGGAGACGTTGCTTCCCCTTTTGTGGGACTTATACCCGACATTGAGATAAAATGACTTCTCAAGCCCTGTCGCCCAATGAAACTAATAGGGTTTATAAGCATGGACGGTCGCCTCGCACCGCGGTTCCTGGACAGGCTTAGATCCTCCAAGCGGTTTACCAGTACTAGTGTGCGGACGGTTTCAGCTCTGCGTGGAAGCATCATGCAGCCCATCTATTTATTCAAGCTCCGATTGGCGGGGGCGGCATACACTCAAAGACAAGCCATAACAAAAATAAACCACGACAGAAGAACCGCCTTGGAACGGTCAGTGAAACGAAATCCACTTGGGGTGGGGGGGGGGGAGAGAGGGGGACTTAAATCGAGTTTACGTGGCCACAATTCTCGCCCGTTACCAAATATACAGTAGAACTTCGATGGCTCGAACACCGATGGCTGGTTTACCATGGATGCGTCGAACCCATTCTTGAGCCCCTAGCGAAATTCTCTACATAAGAAATAGTGGGGGATAAGGAGATTTTAGTCTTTTATCTTGCAAATGCATGCTGTGTGTACTCATTAGAATCGCCTCGATGAGGCGATTCTAATGAGTACACAGAGCATACATTTTCATTATAAAACACCGAAAAGACATCGAAAACTATATCGTATACCTCCTGGCAGTCTCCCTCAGTGGCTCGAACCACCCCTGTCTCGAACAGATTTTTTGAGGTCCCAAAGGTGTTCGAGCCATTGAAGTTCGACTGTACAGAAACAGATGCCCAGGAAGAGACACGATCAAAGACACCAATGACACCAAGAGGAAGAGTAACTATAGTTCAAACAAATTGACCTGAGACTGACCTTTATGCAAGGAATACATTAGTCAATATTATCGCCAAATACGTCGGTTTTCGTAAACTTCTCGTGAATTTTTGGCATTTCGTAATAAGCGACCCATTTACCGACCGCTATGTGTTGTATAAAAATATCACCATCTTCGGAAAACGACGAAGATAAATACATGCATTCAGTAGGGTGTGAAATTATGTAAATAGAGTTCACCAGTCTCAGGTCAATTTTGTTCGAACTATACCAATGAGGAAAAAAAAACGGGAACAAGCACAGCGACCAGCTCCTTCTTCCCCACAAGAATTGATCAAGGTGCAGCAGGTACAATTAATAAAAAATAACAATAATAATAACAATACGCAACCATAAGCACATACAACATGAAGAGCCCCGTCGGAAAATCCGAAAAGCTACATTTTAAATAAACAACATCAGAACCGCCGCCTTAGGACGGTCAGTAGCGAGAACAACTGGGGAGTTTAAATTGATTCTATGGACCTTCCCTCCAGGTTCTACTATTATTTCTAACACAGCGAGCCTATATGGGCAATAGAAAATAACTGTGTTTTATTCTACAACAAACTAGAGCTATCACTAAAGGTGATGAATACCCCCACAAAAACTGCCTTGATAGTACAAAAGCGGCATTTTGCAATTTTTTCACTTGAAAGGGGCCATAACTGTGTCGAAAATTGACGAATTGTAGTGGAAATCGAACTTGATCTGTATTTTATGATGTTACATCAGTGTACCAAAAATGATAAAAATCGGTGAAGCGCTTTTTGAGTTATCGTCTGGAAACCAAGTCAACAGACCGACAGACCGACCGACCGACAAGCTCACTCCTATATACCCCCCCCCCCCAAATTTCATTTGTGGGGGTATAATCACGGCAAGGAAGAGCGTGACGAGTGACGTCATTAAAAAGTGCAAATTTATTACGTCACTAGTCGATTTCCTTGACGTTGGACGGTGTAACGTCATTTTCGCGCATCGAAAACGTTAGAAAGTAGTTTAGGTCGTAGTACCAAAGCGTTAATCCAAAATCGTTAATCCATAGACAAAAGGGCAAATATCAATGTTCGGATCAACAGACATAGGACTCCAGAAGAGTGTAACCAGGCGTCCGAGGATATTAAGCATTACTTGGTAAGCAAGCTTCGCCCACCATGCCCATCGACCCGAACGAAGAAAAGGTGTAAATGCCGGGAAGGGTATGTCCGAGATTTTGGAAGTCTTCCTATGGCTTTCCATTGGCAAACATATCAGAAATAATTCTGGAAATGGCCACATTGTACGGATCCGCAAGATCATGGTGCCTCCCATAAAACTTCTTTAGTGTTGATACCAGTTTGGTTTTTTGATACCCCCTGGCATAACAACCTGGTAGTGAGCACCCTTCCCACGGTTCCATAAAGTCCTGATACTTTGAACAGGCTCTAGCATAACGGATTAACTGTGAAACGTAAACTCCATATGCTGGTGCAGGACGGGGATATAAAGGATATAAATGCATGTGTTTCAGTCGATAATTTTAGCGGGATTTCTACTAACAATGACGAAAAGTTATGAGAATTCGAAGGGAACAACAGCATTATTGCCGAGTTTTCAGCGTGAAAGAATCGAAATAGATCAGCTCTAGCCAGTGATTTGTTAGGTAAATAATCACAGTTTGTCGGTCAGTTGTAAGTAGCTACGCGCTCGTGATTTGTTTACTTTACAACTGACCTCTAAACTGTGATTTTATTACTCAACAAATCACAGCTAGAGCTAATCTATTTCTTAAATTAACAACAATAATAATAATACACAACCATAAGCCCATACAACATGAAATGCCCCGTCGGAATATCCGAAAAGCTACATTTTACAGGCTCCCGCCCATCGGGGCTTGAAGAAATAGATGGGCTGCATGATGCTTCCACGCAGAGCTGAAACCGACCCGCAACACGAGTACTGGTAAACAACTTGGAGGATCTAAGCCTGCCCAGGCAAAGCGGTTGCGAGTCCGGCCCGTCTATGCTTATAAACTCAATTGGTTTCATTGGGCGGCAGGTCTTGGGATGTCATTTCATCTCAGTGTCGGGTAAAAGTCCCACAAAATTGGAAGCACCGTCTCCAAAATGACCTTTACAGTGTTGACGGGGACGTTAAACCTCAAATAAAAAAAGCTACATTTTAGAGGGGCGTAACATAACACCCCAAAATATCATTACGCACAACCAGAAAAAAAAAACTATGTAAAAACATATTTTTCCGAGATGGGGCTAGTCTTCTAGGAAAGAATTTGCTCCCCTTTTGCTCCCGAGGGGAGCAAATTCTTTCCTTTAAGAGCAGTCCATATATAACATGTAATGGAGAACACTATTATTTAGGTGCGTCCTCTTTACTGCAAATATTTTACACAATGCACATGCGTAATATGCGTAAATGGGCGTTACGCCAATGTTTGAATAAACAACACCAGAACCGCCGCCTTAGGACGGTCAATAGCGAGAACAAACTGGGGAGTTTAAATCAATTCTATGAACCTTCACTCCAGGTTCTACTATTATATCAGTTGGGCATCAGAGTGGCCTACGTAGGTAGATTTAAAAACAAAATTCTCGTGCGTCGATTCGATGGGACTACTTGCAATTGTTTGCCTTCCAGTCGACTAGCTATTTTGGCAGCTAATTCCTCAACTGTCGTTTACTTCCGAGCTTTGACAACGATTAATATGAAAAGTATAAATATGGTTTTATACCAGAAATGTCTAAAACAGGATTTTTAAATTCAGTGTACGCAAATCAGAGGTTTGAAAATGGCCATTTTTCAACCCTACCAGTACCATCAGGAAAACGAAAAATAAACAAATTTTATGTTCCTCGCGATTATTCTCACTTATAAATGTCATCAGCTCCGGCATAGTTTCATCTATCCACATGAAAATTTGTACCAAATTCGGTAAATGACAATTTTTTGTGCCATTTTTATCTGACCACTTCCGGTCTGAAAGTTACCATGAAATGTGTAGCAGACCGTTTCCATCTTTCCAGAATGGCAGTTTCAGTCAGATTTGTGAAGAACATCTTAAAAAATTCCTCTCATAATTCTTCAACATGTTGATTTCAAGTCTCGGGATATCATACAAGAACCACTCAAGTTTGTTTACAATTTACATTACTGATGACACGTCAAATGACATTCATTCACCGCTGAATGCACCTTTACGTACACGCTGCATGTGTTCACATTTTGTTTGTTGTGATGAAATCAGTGACGCCAAGAAAAAAGCCGACGAATTGAATCAAAGGCCGCAAATTACTGATTTTTTTCAACTGAAAATTGCTCTCTCTCTCTCTCTCTCTCTCTCTCTCTCTCTCTCTCTCTCTGATCGATGGATTGAATTAAAGTCTGTATACTTCTGTTTTTATTTTGGTTGAAAAATAGCATTCTCTCTCTCTCTCTCTCTCTCTCTCTCTCTCTCTCTCTCTCTCTGTCTGTCCCTCTCTGTCTGTATGTCTGTCTGTCTCTCTCCTTCTCTCTCTCTCTCTCTCTCTCTCTCTCTCTCTCTCTCTCTCTCTCTCTCTCTCTCTCTCTCTCTCTCTCACTCTCACTGTTGGATTCAATGTTTGCATATTACCGCCGTTACTTTTCTGGTTGAGAACTGGCAGTCTAGAGCCTCTCCCTCTCTCTGGGGCTCTTGACCGATTGACTGGATGAAAGTCTGCATATATTTTTTTTTCTGACTGAGAACTGGCACCCCCTCTCTCTCTCTCTCTCTCTCTCTCTCTCTCTCTCTCTCTCTCTCTCTCTCTCTCTCTCTCTCTCTCTCTCTCTCTCATATGTAAAGCATACATGCTGTATGTAAGTTATCGAGACACCCATGCGCGAACTGCTTAACTTGTAGCAAAAATAGCTCTCAGTTGACAGCAGATTTCCCAAATAAAACACGCTCGCGACAACTCCCACTCAGCCGAATAACGGACTGATATGTCTTTGATATGTATGCAAAACATCAGCCGAATCTGGAGGTGACCATTTTTTGTGTCAGTTTTCCCAAGACGGATATCACAATACGGCCACGTCGAGAAATCGGGTGGTGCTGTTAATGAAGCGTCTGCTCCGTCAGTTTAAAATCTTATGTTCTCTGCCTTAATTTAAAGGCTTAAGAAAAGACGATTATCATTCATAGTCTTTATTTTTTCACCATGTCCCATCTCGGACCAGAATAATGAGGGCCCAAAGTCACCGGAAGATCGAAAGGTTTTCTTCCTTATTTTTTCTGACAAAATATAGTCCCAAACGGCGGAAGCAGATTGCGAATAGAATCATAGCAACAGCCCTTGGTGACGCCCTACTGTATACAACACACAAATTGGTTAGTTCACCTGAAGGTCACTAACTCAATCAATAGACCTTCACAGAATTACATAGAGGATCTTACATGAGTGTTCATGTATTATTGAATTTATTAAACGAGTTGAGGAAAAGGGATAAAATGCGAGGCTTTGCCGAGCATTTTATCCCTTTTCCTCAACGAGTTTAATAAATTCAATAATACACGAGCACGAATGCAAGATTCTATTTATCATATGACATTTTAAACGCATTTTATTCACGATTGTTTACAAAAATGTCAATATTCCGCCGTTAGTAAACGCGACGTCGTTAAGGACGTCATAGATGTAACGTTACTGGACGTATCTAGCTAATTTGCATATTTAATCCACTAGTGGATTATCGAAAATATTACATGGCGTTATTACACGCTCAGACGCGACGTCATATGATTAATACAGATTAGAACAAAATGAAATACAAATAAAAATTGAATAACTGTGATGAATTAAAGATGAGTGCACTCGTAGCTTGTTCCACACACTGAGTCCAAGTCCGTGTGATCAACATCAACGTTTATCGCACTTTATATAGAGGAGTGTGAGGTTTTCAGGGGTATACATAGTTTTTCGTTTTTAAAGAAAAACATAGACTATGGGTACTCCATAACGAAAATACGCCTATACAAATGCAGTGCAAATTTTACCGCCGGAAAAAACGAAATTTTTAAGATGAAAAATGGTGATATTTTTCTTATTTCTGCTCAAAACTTAGAACTGCCTCGTCTAGGCGGTTCTAACGAGTACCTACAATCTATATTTTAGAGCAGAAATAAGAAGAATAAGGTTTACCCCAGTAAACCCCAGTTTTACTATATAAAAGTGAGGTTCAAGGAGGTCAGAATCATACAGGCGTGTTTTCGTGATGCGTTAGAACCGCCTTGATATTTGGACTAGAAATAATAATAATAATAATAATAATAATTATAATAATAATAATAATCAACCTTATTTATAGAGGGTAACACATTTAGTACTAGTACTAATCTTCCATGTGGCCCTCTTTTCCTAGGTAGGAATCAGTACTAAGCAATGTGGATAAAGAAAAATAGAGAGAAAAAAAAATAGTCTGATAGTCTGAAAATGCTAGTGCCAGAGATATGAAAAATAGAAGTGAAGGCAATTATCAGGAATCGATACAATTAACCCACAGCTCCCATCAGAGACACTAAAGGGAAAGAAACACAAACATGAAACAACAGACCCTAAAGGAAACACCAACAGGCGGAAAGCCAAAAGGACAGTTACTTTCTCACAAAATGGCCAATCGGCTATACAAATCAAAATTATACAAGCAACACAAACACTCAAAGACAAACTATCACAAAAATAAACCGCGACAGAAGAAGCGCCTTGGAACGGTGAGTGAAATGAATTCCACTGGGGTGGGGGGGGTGGGGGGGCTTAAATCGATTTTACGTGGCCACAATCCTCGCCCTTACTCTCGTCGCGATTTAGACAAATAATTAGTTCAGTCCGCATGAAGGCCTCCAAACTCATCAGTGCACAATCCCCGTGAACACAAAAATCAAACAAAGACGCAATTTTATCACACGGTTGTGTAATCGTAATTAAGGCTGGTATGATTAATCAGATAATCGATTAATTTATCGATAAATTCTGCTGAACTGATTATCGTTCTGATTTATTCTTAATCGATGATTCGATATGTATAATTTACTACCCAAAGTTGTGTCTAAAATAGCTGGATAAGTGGCAAACAATACAGACCCTGATGAGACGTCGCAGAATGCGGCGTCTCATCAGGGTCTTTACTGTTTGCTAAGGCCCGTCTGTCGAAATACATATGATATTGTATAGTGAGTGAGTGAGTGTTAGAATTTTACGTCCCACCAACAGCTAAGGTCATACGGAGACGGGACCTCGGTTTAAAGACTCATCCGAAAGTCTGGAGAAGCCCGGGATCGATCCTGCGATCCCTGGTTTACAAGGCGAGTAGCGTAACCACTACATCACGGTGGCTTCTATGATATTGTATAACATATGGTAAGAGTCAAAGCCAGAAGGATACAATTATGACCAAATCTTCAGCGATTACTAATCGATCATCGATCACAATGGTGACTGATAATCGATTATCATTTCAGCTCCGATTAGTTAGCCCTAATCGTAATAAATGAGGTTTTAACAATTTTCCACTTTATCAATTGATCTGAGGGTTTTGATTTTTCTTATTCTGCAACGAAGATGAATGTTTGATTACCCATTCGAATGACGTCGTTCGTTAGCAGGCTCAGCCCATGTGCGAAGAGAATTTCCCCGCAACAGAAAAAACGGAACAGTTTCTGTCTGGATACTCTGTGCAACCGCGAGATATTCGTATCTAGTAAGCAATGAAAAAAAAATAAACGTCCGCTGTTCCATGAAATGCACTTTACAGGTGAAGGACTTCCTACAGCCGTCTTATTTAGACAGTTTTTGTAATTTTGCGTTTCATGAGCTTTTTGTGCAAAATTGTATCCTCAATGTAAAACAAAATATATTTACCTGCTCCCTAGTAGGTCCTCCTCTTCTGAAAATCCCGTGTGTGAACATTTCTGGGTGCTGAATTTATAATAGAGAAAAACAAAAGGAAGAAACGAACCTATGATCTACGGAACCCAAGAAGGGACGTGATTTTTATTTTTTTATAAGTTGTGCGCACAAGATAATATCTTGTGCGGACAAGATATTATCTTGTTCGGACAACATATTATCTTGTGCGCACAAGATGGACAAGATATCATCTTGTTCAGACAACCTTTATCTTGTGCGCACAAGATATTATCTTTTGCGCACAACTTATAAAAAAATAAAAATCACGTCCCTTCTTACTATCTTGTGCGGACAATATATTATCTTGTGCACACAAGATAATATGTTGATATTATCTTGTGCACACAAGATAATATGTTGTGGGAACAAGATAATATCTTGTGCGCACAAGAAAATATCTTGTTTGTACAACTTCCCAAGATCTATGTTGTGCGAACAAGATAATTTGTTGTGCAAACAAGATAATATATTGTGCGTACAAGATATTTAGTTGTGTGAACAAGATACTATCTTGTGCGCACAAGATAATATGTTGTCTGCACAACATAAATTATGTTGTCCGCACAAGATAATATCTTGTGCGCACAGCATATTATATTGTGCGCACAAGATAATATATCTTGTGCGCACAACTTTTAAAAAAATCACGTCCCTTCCCGGTTCCGTAAATTACTGTTGAATGAAAAGGCAGAATCTTGTAGCGGTTTTCACGTAAACTACATATAGAATACATGCGCCGTTGGTGAGTATATTGAATTGAGGTTTAACGGTCCCGTCAACACTTATTAAGTCATTTTTGGGACGCTGCTTTCAATTTTGTGGGACTTTTTTCCGCCATTGAGATAGAAGGACATCTCAAGCCCTGCCAGCCAATGAAACCAACAGGGCTTATATGCATTGGACTTTACTCGAACCACTTTACCTGGGCAGGTTTAGTCCTTCTAAGCGGTTAACCAGTACTTATGTGTGGTCAGTTTTAGCTCTGCTTGGAGCATCATGCAGCCAAATCGTTTGCTTCAAGCCCCTGTGGGTGGGGGCCGTAACACTTATGTAAAAAACTCAATATTTACTACAGTGTATATGGCAAGGATTGATATCATTGCGGCAGATAAGGCTAGCGAATGAATGTTTTTATTAAAAAAAAAACAGGATTTTGTGGTTTACATTTGTCCTTCCGTCCGTTCGTGCATCCGTCCGTCAGTCCAGACATCCTTCCGTCCGTCCCTCCATAAACTATAATTTTGCGTCAAGATTTGCTCAAGAAAACGTTAGAAAAGGATATAAATTCATATGTTTCAGTCGATAATTTTAGCGGGCTTTCTTCTCACAATGGCGAAAAGTTGTGAGATTTTGAAGGAAACAACAGCATTATTGCCGACTTTCAGCCTGTTAGAATCGAAATAGACCAGCTCTAGTTGGTGATTTGTTGAGTTATAAATCGCAGTTTGTCGGTCAGTTGTAAGTAGACAAAGCACGCGCGCTACGCGCTCGTGATTTGATCTCCTTTACAACTGACCTCCAAACTGTAATTTATTACTCAACAAATCGCAGTTAGGGCTGATCTATTTCTTAAACAGAACCAAGGGCGAGGGTTGTGACGACGTAAATCGATTTAAACCCGCCCCCACTTTCCGGCCTCCACCCAACCGGTACAATCCTTTTTACTGGCCGTTCTAAGGCGGTTATTCTTTTGTGGTTTATTCTTGTTGAGGTTTGTCTTTGCATGTATCTTTTGCTAATATATTTTAATTGAGGATAGCCGTTTGGACAATTTGTGAAAGTAATGTCCATTTGGTTTTCCTACTGAAACAGTTATGTTATGTTGAAGATGTCTTTCCCTGGTAGGTGTCAGCTGCAGCAATTGAATTGTATCGCTTCCTGATCATTGCATTCATTTCTATTTTGGAAAGCAAAGCAATAACTTGTAACGGTCCCCGCCCATCGGGGCTTGAAGAAATAGATGGGCTGCATGATGTTTCCATGCAGAGCTGAAAGCGACCGCACACGAGTACTGGTAAACCGCTAAGAGGATCTAAGTCTGCCCAGGCAAATCGGTGCGAGTCGGTCCGTCCACGCTTATAAACCCTATTAGCTTCGTTGGGCGACAGGGCTTGAGATGTCATTTCATCTCAGTGTCGAGTAAAAGTCCCACAAAATTGGAAGCAACGTCGGCAAAATGACCTATACAGTGTTGACGGGCACGTTAAACCTCAAATCAAACAAACAAACAAACAAATAACCTGTTAAAGACAATGGGCTGGCCCAGCTTGTCTTTGCATTTGTTGTTACGGTTTGCAAGACTTTTCAGAAACTGTAAACCCTAGAAGTCTCCAACTATACTGTGCAATGACGACGATTTGTATCGTGTAAAAGACGACGGGCTTTCTCGATTTATTTTTACCCGTTCTTTGATTTTTCTTTCTCTCCATATTGGCCAACTCGCAGCTGAAGCAAGAACCATCAAACTTGGTTTCATTACAAAAACACGGCTATCGAAATATATTGAAAATTTAACCTCCAAAAAATGAAAATTTCTGATGAAAAATTGCGATTTTTTTTTCTTATTTCAGCCCAAAACATAGGTTGTTGGTACTCGTCACAACCGCCTCGCTGAGGCGATTCTAAGGAGTACCCACAACTTATGTCTTAGAGCAGGAATAAGGAAAAATGTATACCCTTGCAAACCCCAGTTTTACTATATAAAAGTGGGGTTAAAGGGATCAAAATTATATAGGCGTGTTTATGTGATGACTGTGCGATAATGATTAATTGTATTGTGTAAGTGACAACTTGCATTACAGGCTTATTTGTTCATCCGTTCTGTCAAGGTTCTTTCTCTCCTTATTTAAGTCAGTGTTATTTTATTCTTCAACTATAAAACGTAGATATCTCAAACTTAGTATACTGTGCAATGATTAGGGCTGTAACGACACAGTCACCCCACGATACGATACATATCGTGATACTTGTCTGACGATACGATACATATCACGATACTACTTTCTTGCTTAAATCATGGTTCGAAAATTTTCAAACTGGCTCAAAACCATCTCAGAGTTCAATATTGTGTAATAAAGCCTCTGTAAGATGCCCATATTTGTCATATAAGTGATCAGTGTATCTCAGTAACAATTAAGATCTTTGTAATTTGTGATGCAAATGGTCTTGAAATATGTTAAAGCTGTCATTTCCCAGGAATTATAAAAGCAAGAAGCCTCAATCTGCATATGCAATGCAAAAATGATGACTTGCATTGTGTAAGAGACAATGGACTTTCCCCGCATTTTTGTTAATCCATTCTTTCAATCCTCTATCCCTCCATATTGGCTGATCAATGATTTCCTTAACAAGTATAAAATTTGGAAGCTTTCAAAATAGAAGTGGAGTCAATGATCAGGAATCGATACAATCAACCCACAGCTCCCAACAGAGACACCAAAGGAAAAGAAACGCAAACATGAAACAACAGACCTAATGGAAACATCAATAGCGGAAAGCCAAAAGGACAGTTAATTTCCTACAAAATGGCCAATAGGCTATCCAAAATAAAATAATATAAGCGAAAATAATATAAGCGGAAACGAATTCAACTGGGGGCTTAAATCGATTTTATGTGGCCACAATCCTCGCCCTTACTTCCGTCGCAATTTAGACAAATAATTTGTTCAGTCCGCATGAAAGCCTCCTAACTCATCAGTGCAACACCTCCTTTCAACTTGGTATACTTTACAATGATGATGTTTTATATCATGCAAGAGACGGTGGGCATTCTGACTGGTATTTTCCTCTTTCTATCCTGTCCTTCTACTATCTCGTCTATTTCTCTGCATCCTTTCACTGATAGACGGCACAAAATAAACGACATGGGTCGACTTGTTGTTAAGTCTTAAAACCATCACGTGAACAAGTCCGTGAAATAAAGACCCCCTTAACCCCACTTTATACAGAGAAAACTGGGATTTACGGGGCTAAACATTATTTTCCTTATTTGTGCTCCAAGACATAGGTTGTGTGTACTCGTTAGAACCGCCTCATTGAGGCGGTTCTAACGAGCACCCAAAACCTATGTTTGGAGTGTAAATAAGAAAAATATCACAAATTTTCATGAGAAAAATTACCTTTTTTGAGGTTTGAAAAATGCACTATATCACACGGATGTGTTATCGTAATGATCACAAAGCCTACATAACAGAAACATACCTTTGATATAAATTGTCTGAGAACATTGTACTTTGCAAGATGCATGCTAATGTATCCATACAACGCCGTTAAAAGCATGTCTTCGAACTTATCTAGGCAGAAGTAGACACAAGTCTGAAACTGAATATAGAGAATACCAGGTTGATGTATTTTAATATCAAGATTATGAGGCAAGGCTTGGAGAATGCTTGTAGAATCGCGAGGCTTGCAAAGCGATTCTGCATGCGTTCTCGAAGCCGAGCCTGACAAACTTGATATCAAATGACAGGAATCTGGTATTCTGTTTATCAGTTAATCCCCTTGTACGCTCTTACAGTTTTGCCATTTTTTTCAAGTAGTCCAGCTCATAGAAATGCAGTGTGACTTTGACCTGATAAAGTTCTCTTGAAATAGCATATCTTTATCAGGTCAAGGTGTTACAATGTAATTTATATAGGGGATAACTGACAAAAGTATTACACAGATGAGTCACGGGCCACTTATATTTGTTACATACAATTTAATTTCACTCACTCTAGTAGTGAACTGTGGATATAAGTTTGGAAAGAGCTGTTCATTTCACTCATGAACACCAAAACTGGTATTCTCATATGTGGCTACGCCACTCGTGAAAATACTGGTTTTGGTGTTCATTCGATGAAATAAAATTCGAACTTACACTGAAAATATCAAATATCCTTATTTAGTAGATCACATCATTTTATGATCGCCTAATGCCGGTCCGTCATGGCTGAATTTCGTCATGGCTGACACAAACGTTGGCTTTTAAAAGTCTTTTATCATTTTTTGTGACTCGAAACAGATGCTTGGCCATAACTGTTCATATATCACTAATATAAGAGTTTAAGACTTCAATACGGCAATTCTAACATATTTTCTTTACACAAAATAGAAGTGGAGGCAATGATCAGGAATCGATACAATCAACCTACAGCTCCAATCAGAGACACCAAAGGGAAAGAAACAAAAACATGAAACAACAGACTTAATTGAAACATCAACAGCGGAAAGCCAAAGGACAGTTACTTTCCCACAAAATGGCCAATAGGCTATCCAAAATAAAATAATATAAGCGACACAAACACCCAAAGACAAACCATCACAAAAATAAACCGCGACAGAAGAACCGCCTTGGAACGGTCAGTGAAATGAATTCCACTGGGGGGGGGTGGGGGGGGGGGGCTTAAATCGATTTTACGTGGCCACAATCCTCGCCCTTACTTCCGTCGCGATTTTGACACATAAGTTGTTCAGTCCGCATGAAGGCCTCCTAACACATCAGTGCAACAACGGTGAGGACTCGACAGCAAGAAACCACTGAAATGCTGGAGCAAGTAGTTCTTAAAATGCAGCAATTCTTACATGAAGGTTTTACATGATCTTCTAGCTGTTCAGCAAGAAAATGTTGCACATCACATTTTGATAAATAGCATAACTTTGGTTATTTATATACTCGAGTGCCATATAAAAAGATCAGTTGATGAATATTATAACGTTGAGTAAGGAACTTAGTGGAGACTTTGTATGGGAAGTTGTGTTTTAAACTTACCAACTTGTATATTTTACTGTGCACTGACTATGGATATGCTCACTTTGAAGACGTATAACTGCTATAAGCACTTAGTCACAAAAATTAATAAAAAACTGTCCACAAGATATCGTTTTATTATATTTCTCATTTGTTTCAAATGAAGTTCATAAGGGCAGAAAACATATTTACAATTCATCCATAATAATCCGATAGTGTTGTGTTTCTTGACTGTAAAAATTGCATTTTTCCAACAATTCAACTGAAGGTTGTTGGTTGAAATATTGTTAAAATAATGTAAATAACATAAAAAATGCGATTTATAAGGGCACTACGAGAGCATGTTTACGTAATGAAAACGATTTTTGATAAAAAAAACTAGCCTATATTGTTTGTAGGGATGTAAATAATAATAATAATAACAATAATAATAATAATAATAATAATATTAATAATGTCACAACAACTACTACTTCAACTACTACTGATAATAATATTTATAATGAAAACGACGATGAAAAGAATTAAACTACTACTACTACTACTACTACTACTACTACTACTACTACTACTACTACTACTACTACTACTACTACTACTACATGGCCCCTACCCATCGGGGTTTGAAGAAATAAAATGTGCTGCATAATGTTTCCACGCAGAGCTGAAACCGACTACACATGAGTACTGGTAAACCGCTTAAAGGGTCTTAGCCTGCCCAGGCAAAATGGTGCGAGTCAGACAGCCCCTACATATAAACCTTTGGTTTGTTTGGGCGTCAGGGCTTGAGATGACATTTCATCTCAATGCGGGATAAAAGCTCCATAGAATGGGAAGCAGCGTCTCCAAAATGACCTAAATAGTGTTGACGGGTATTTAAACAAACTACCACTACTAATTCTGCTACTTATGATAATCATAAATTTAATACTAAAACAATTATGATAATAATTATACTCTAACTACAACTCTTTCTACTAGCATACTCAGTTAAGTGGTGCGAGTCGGACCGTCCATGCATATAGACCCTATTTATGTATTGGTTTCATTGGGCCGCAGGACTTGAGATGTCATTTCATCTCAATGTAGGGTAACACTCCCACAAAATTTGAAGAAGCGTCTCCAAAATGACCTAAATAGTGTGGTCGGGGACGTTAAATCTCATATCAAACAAACAATACTACACTTATTACTACTCCCACTACTTCTACTACTACTGCGTCTACAAAAATAATAATAATGATAATATTAATTTCAATAATCCAAACTATGATTATAATATTTATACTTACTACTATTTCCACTAGTACTTCAACTGCTACTGCTAGTTTTACAACAATCATTATGATTTTGATTATTCTTATTATTAGTATTATTAATATATATGTGTTGAAAAAAAATGAATAAGCAATTGCTGAAAATTCATCAGAAATAATTATGAATATATAAAACGATGACTGAGTTGTTGATAATAATAATAATAATAATAATAATAATAATAATAATAATAATAATAATAATATAAACACTCACGGAATTAATTGACTCCTGATGTTCTTGGTGTTGAAAAGGAGGGTGCTAAGTACATCTATACAGAAGACCAGTCTCTTTGTTGATTGCGCTTGTTTGTTATATCCCTAAGGTTGGGCCCATTGATCGGTCATTGTCGAATACAACTCTATTACACTGTTAAATTCAGCACAGTTTTCCACAAACATTATGAAACTGACAAGACAACCGGTCATTTTGAATATGATACGGCAAATTCAGTTTTCTTGTCGACACGGTCAAATAATTCTAGTTTATAAGTTTATAACTGAACTGTTGAATAATAAGATTTTATTGCCTGTTCCTTTCCAAAATAATGCAATGATGACACTCGAGTCACTTGATATGGCACTTTGTGTCATATCTTTTCTTGTTTAAGTAGGCTTTTGTCGCCTCGTAGCGAAGGCCTGATAAGGCGAACACGCTCTTGCGTATAGGACCAGCTATGAAACAAAATTACATCTGCAACAAAGGAGGGAATGTTTTCACAAAGGATAGGGGAATTCTTTATAGAGAATTCGAAAGCGTCTCGCGAATTATAGAATTTTGTATGTAGCCTTCCTGCACAGTCAAAATCAGTAAATATATCTACAAATGAAGCAGATTTATCAGAATCTGCAGGTAAGTGGAAAAAAAAGATAAGATGCAACACTTCTGACAATTAGGGGATAACTGTATTCAAAATTGTCATTTGGGGAGGTAAATCGAAGGTTTTACGGTCGGAAACTGCGTTTTACGGCGGCGCGTTAGCGGAGCCGTAAAAAGTAATTTCCGAGCGTAAAACCGACGATTTACCTCCCCAATTGACAATTTTCAATACAGTTATCCCCATTCTAATGCAATTATTTGGTTGTTTTGTTAAAAATTTTACTATTTTGCACAAAGCGGCAAGCGCTGTGAGCTGCATAAAACCAAATTCCAGCCAATGAAAAGCGACATTACGTGATGACGTCGGGTTTCCGACAGTATATCGCAGAATATACTGTCGCAAATTTTTGACGTCATCAAATCAGACGTCGCGTTATATACGCCGGTGCATTAGAATGTAGTGTTATACAGAGAAAGAACATCGTAAATGTATTAAAAAGGGAGCCAGATTCTACTACAAAGATTTGGACAAATTTCGTCCCATAACAAAAAAAAAATATAAAAATAAATAATATGATGTTATTAATCAAGTAATTTCATATTGGCCCAGTTTCAGGTCCGAGGTCTGCTGTATTGGCCCGAGGCCGAGGGCAATACAGCTGACGGAGGACCTGTAACTGGGACAATACGAAAATACTTGATTAATGACAATTTTATTAATTGACACGATTAAAAACATGATTATGGATTTTTGACTTCAGTGTTAATACGGATGACTGCCAAACAATACAGGTTAGTCAATTAATAAATAATGATAATAATCGGTAAACCATTACAATAACACACCCGTGCGACATAGTGCATTTTTTTCACGTCTCGAAAATGGCTACTTTTCTGATGTAAATCCGTGATATCTTTTGTAACTCGAACTTTTGCTTGACCTAAACTGTTATAGTCACTAATATAGTTGTTTAAGACTTCAACACTGCAATTCTTACACATTTTCTTAACAGAATTATTTCTTGAAATTCTGTAATTCTTACAGGAAGGTTTTACATGATCTTCTAGCAGTTCAGTGAGTACAGTTTGCACATCACATTTTGACTGGGAGAATAAATAAAAAGCTAAAGGTTGCCAAAGACTGACTCTGATTATTTAACATACTCGAGTGCCATATAAAAAGATAAGTTGATGGAACACTTTGTATGGGAAGTTGTGTTTCAAACTTGCCAAATTGTACATTTTGCTGTGCCCGACTGCGGATAATAAACAATCAATATGCTCACTTAGAAGACGTATAAGTGCTTTAAGCACTTTAGTCACAAACATTAATATAAAGCTGTCCACAAGATATCGTTTTATAATGTTTCCCATTTGTTTCAAATTAAGTTCATAAGAACAGAAAACATATTTACAATTCATCAATAATAATGATATGGGTGACAGGACATCTCGGCCCCTAAAAAACTCGGCCCCTGACAAACTCGGCCCCTAGCAAACTCGGCCCCTACAAACTCGGCCCCTGACAAACTCGGCCCCTAAAATTAGAATATGTTTATATTAGTGTTGGAACTGACTAATTATCAAACTATTACACGTATTTTTAATGTAAATATACCTAATTACTTTTTGAACTCATTTTGATGAAATTATGATCGAGTAACCCATCTCACATGAGTTAAATGAACCTAATGCCGTTGATTGAACCAGTGTATGACACGCTGCGGTGGGTCCACTGTTACTCACCTTCCGATGTAATTAATTAACTAATTGATTGATTGGCGTGTAATTACACCTCTGCCACTAAACACTAAAAGAGACTAGTAACTAGCATCACGTGAACAAGTCCGTGAAATGAAGACCCCTCTAAACCCCACTTTATATAGGGGCTGGAGCCGGGAGATGGTCTCCCTATTCACCGACAACGGGAAATAGGGGTACCACCGAACGGCTACGGTGTAGTGCCAACATGGATTCGTTCCCTGGGACCCCACCAGCTGACGACCCGCGACACGGGTAAACTGGAAAACAACACTTTATATAGGGAAGACTGGGGTTTACGGGTGTATTCATTATTTTTCTTATTTCTGCTTCAAGACATAGGTTGTGGGTACTCGTTACAACCGCCTCGATGAGCCGGTTCTAACGAGCACCCACCTCCTATGTGTTGAGCATTTATCAGAAAAATATCAAGAATTTTCATCAGAAAAGTAGCCATTTTGGAGTTGTGAAAAAAGCACTATGTCGTACGGGTGTGTTATCGTAATGGTATGTTCTGTTGCGCACTTACAAAAATTGAACCATTTTGTTTTTATTATCATTTGCAGGGTTTGACCATTCCACAGCCATTAGCCTTTTCTTTCTATTAATACCAATGAGGTACTGGTGTGTTCATTTAAGAATGAATTTTATTTTTCTGCTGTTCATGAAAGTATGACGGCCCCCCCCCCCCCCCCGCCCGTCGGTGCTTGAAGAAATATATGGGCTGCATGATGCTTCTGCGCAGAGCTTAAACCGACCTGCACACGAGTACTGATAAACGCTTAGAGGATCTAAGCCAGCCCAGGCAAAGCAGTGCGAGTCGGCCCGTCCATGCTTATAAACACTATTGGTTTCATTGGGTGGCAGGGCTTGAAATGTCATTTCATCTCAATGTCGGATAAAAGTCCCACAAAACTGGAAGCAACGTCTCCAAAAGGACCTTTACAGTGTTGACGGGGACGTTAAACCTCAAATCAAACAAAAACAAATCATGAAATTATGAAAGCAGCGGATCGCCTGCAAAGTAACGTAACGCAGAAGGGGCTCATATAAACTTTGCTAGCGTTACGCTATCATTCATACTGCCATGAACGGCAGAAAAATTAATGTATTTTTCTTATATCTGCTCAAAAAAAAAAAAAAAAAAAAAAAAATTGTGGCGGTTCTTTCGAGCCCCCGTAATCTATGTCTGGAGCAAAAATAAGAAAAATATCACGATTTTTCATCTTAAAATTTCCATTTTTGGCCAAAAAAAATTGACAATGTATTTGTGTAGGAGTGGTTTCGTAATGAACGTCGCCAACGCACAATCAGATCGCGGAGAACCATGTATATCATGAACTATATTATTGTTTGTTTGAATTGGGGTTTAACGATACCGTCAACACTATTTAGGTCATTTTGCAGACGTTGCTTCCAATTTTGTGGGACTTTTACCCGCCATTGAGATGAAATGACATCTCAAGCCCTGCTGCCCGATGAAACCAGAGGGCTTATATGCATTGGACGATCTGACTCACATCGCTTTGCCTAGGCAGGCTTAGTCCTTCTAAGCAGTTTACCAGTACTCGTGTGTGGTCAGATTCAGCTCTACGTGGACGCATCATGCATCCCAAACTATTTCTCCACGCCCCAATTGGTCGGGGTCGAATATTGTTACCTGTAGTTTTACATTTACTTTTACACTGGAAATGTTAATATCACCAAAAAAAAAAACAAAACAAAACAAAACAAAAAAAAAAAAAAAAAAAAAAAAAAAAACACGCCTATTCTAAAATATTGATTTTTTCACCACCCAAATATGAAATTTTCAGATGAAACATGAACATATTTTTTCTTATTTCTGCTTTAAACATAGGTTTTAGGTACTTGTTAGAACCACATTGACAGGGCGATTCTAACAAGTATCAACAATCTATGTTTTTGAGCAAAGGATTTGGGTACTTGTAAAAGGCGGTTCTTACAAGAACTTTTTGAGAAGAAAAAAAGTAAATTGATATAAACCCTTGTAAACCCCAGTTATACTATATAACAGTGAGGTTGCAGGTGGTCAAAATTATATAGGCATGTTGTCGTGATGCGTGCACTCTCAATTCCAACACCGTCCCAATTACAGCACGGGTTCCCGCGATTTTTTATCGTGGATAAAGTTTGGTATTAAAAACGATAAATATGCTCAAACTTTCTGTGAAACTACCTATCCACCTTCCAAATTGATTCTCGGAAACAAAAACATTGTATTTTAGGACTTAAATGCTGCTAGGCACTGAGATTTTAGGGACGGAGTTGAATGGGGGCCGAGTTTGCTAGGGGCCGAGTTTGTCAGGGGCCGGGTTTGTCAGGGGCCGAGTTTGTTAGGGGCCGAGATGTCCATAAATCATGCTATGTTGCTTGACTGTAAAAATTGCATTTTTCTAACAATCCAATTGTAGGTTGCGGGTTGAAATATTGTCAAAATGAAGAAAATGACATAAAATCTGATTTATAAGGACAATACAAAAGCATGCTTCACGATAACAAGTCCGTAAAACGAAGACTCCTCTAAACATCACTTTATAAAGAGAAAAGAGGGGTAACAGGGGTATACATTATCTGTCTTTTTTTACTCAAAAACATAGATTGTGGGTACTTGTTAGAACACCATCATTGAGGCGGTTCTTGCCAGCAACCACAATCTATGCTGAAAACAGAAAATTTGTCATTTCTGACGCTATGTTGGACGCCATTATTTCAGACGGACATTGAAAATAAAATTTGATAAAAACTAGTCAATATTGTTTGTCGGAATCTACATAATAATAATAATTATTATAATTATATCATAATAAGAACAACAACTACTATTACTGATAATAATGTTTATAATGAAAACGACGATGACAATAAGTAAACTACTACTACTATTACATGGGCTCCTGCCCATCGGGGTTTGCAGAAATAAACTGGGCTGCATAATGTTTCCACGCAAAGCTGGAAGCTGAAACCGACCGCACACGAGTACTGGTAAACCGCATAAAGGGTCTACGAGGACTGTTCAAATATGAATGCAACTAAGCACATAAAAATGATTCCGTGATAGATTTCGATGAAAAATTTATTTTGTCCCTCAAAGTATTTCCCTTTAACAGATATACAAACTTTCAGTCTTCTGATCCAATCATTGAATGCATTTTGGTAGTCTTTTCGAGGTATACTATGAAGGCACTGGAATATTGCAGAACCGAGGTGTTTGCGATGTACAAATTTTCGACCAGAAAGGTATTTTTTCAGCCGCGGGAACAAAAAAAAAACAAGAGGGCCATGATGGCCCTGGATCGCTAACCTGATCCATAGAGTAAGAAGTGGCCCCCCCCCCGGGAGGGCCATTATTGACCCCAGAGTTATAATGTGCATAATGTTGAGGAAGGTCTAAAAAGGTGAAGCTTCATACCAAATATCAACAAAGGCTATAATTTGAACAATCTTGGCAAAGGTCCACTAGATGAAGCTACATACCAAATATCAAAGATCTGGGCCTTGCGGTTTCAGAGAAGAAGATCTTTTTCAAGATATTCCCTACATAAGCCTATGTAAAACCAAATGGTCCCGGGGCGGGGGCATTTTTGGCCTCAGGGCTATAATTGAAACAATCTTGATAAAGGTCTACTAGATGAAGTTTCACACCAAATATCAAAGACCTGGGCCTTGCTGTTTCAGAGAAAAAGATTTTCAAATATTAACTCACTATAAGACTATGTAAAACCAAAGAGCCCCGGGGTGGAGGCATTTGTGGCCTGAGGGCTATAATTTGAACAATCTTGGTAGAGGTCCACTAGATGAAGCTCCATACCAAATATCAAAGACAGCCTTGCAGTTTCAGAGAAGAATATTTTTAAAGATTTCCCTAAATAAGTTTATGTAAAACCAAAGGGTCTCGGGGCGGAGGCATTTTTGGCCCCAGGGCTATAATTTGAAAAATCTTGATAGAGGTCCACTAGATGACATTTCACACCAAATATCAAAGACCTAGGCCTTGTGGTTTCAGAGAAGGAAGATTTTTCTAGATTTTCCCTATATAAGTCTATGTAAAACCAAAGGGCCACAAGGCGGGGGCATTTTGGTCTCAGGGCTATAATTTGAACAATTTTGGTAGAGGTCCACTAGCTGAAGCTTCATACCAAATATAAAAGACCTAGGCCTTGTGGTTTCAGAGAAGATTTTTCAAGATTTTCCCTATGTAAGTCTATGAGTCTATGTAAAACCAAAGGGCCCCGGAGCGGGGGCATTTTTGGACCCAGGGCTATAATTTGAACAATCTTGGTAGAGGTCCACAAGATGAAGTTTCATACCAAATATCAAAGACCTGGGCCTTGCAGTTTCAGAGAAGAAGATTTTTAAAGATTTTCCTATAGAAGCCTATGTAAAACCAAAGAGTCCCGGGGCAGGGGCATTTTTGGCCCAAGCACTATAATTTGAACAATCTTGGTAGGGGTCCACTAGATGAAGCTTCATACCGAATATCAAAGACCTGGGCCTTGCAGTTTCAGAGAAGAAGATTTTTAAAGATTGCCCTATATAAGCCCATGTAAAACCAAAGGGCACCGGGGTGGGGGCATTTTTGGCCCCAGCACTATAATTTGAACAATCTTGGTAGGGGTCCACTAGATGAAGCTTCATACCCAATATGAAAGATCTGGGCCTTGCGGTTTCAGAGAAGAAGATTTTTAAAGATTTTCCCTATATAAGCCCATGTAAAACCAAAGGGCCCCGGGGCGGGGGCATTTTTGGCCCCAGCACTATAATTTGAACAATCTTGGTAGGGGTCCACTAGATGAAGCTTCATACCAAATATAAAAGGCCTGGGCCTTGCGGTTTCAGAGAAGAAGATTTTTTAAGTTTTCGGTGAAAAAAATCTATTTTTGGCTCCTGTGACCTATATGTGCAACGGACCGGAACCATTTGAACAACTTTGAAAGGGGACCACATAAGGATCATTCCTGTGAAGTTTGGTCAAAATCCGATCAGTGGTTTAGGAAGAGATGTCGTTTGAAGAAATTGTTTACGCACGCGCGGACGGACGGACGCACGCTCGCACGACGGACGACGGACAAAAAGTGATCCCAAAAGCTCACCTCGTCACTACGTGACGGTGAGCTTAAAAAAGTCACACGGGGCAAGGACAGGGGAATACGGGGGGTGAGGGAGTTCATAAACCTTTTCCTGCTTCAGATTGTCTTGCACAATGACCGCCTTGTGCGATGACGCACTGTCATGTAGCAATCTGACATTGGCCAAACCAGTTGCGGGTCTTCGTTCTTTGAAATATTTCTTCAATTTTCGAAGAACTTTATTCTTGAAAAACTTCGCATTTACAGATTTGCCTTTAGGCACAGCAACCTGAATAGCAGGGCCCTGATTTGAAAAGAATATGGCATACATTACCTTTTAGACGCTCATGGTCCGCTTTGCAATGCATGGTCTTTTGCAATACTTTGTTGCCCATATTTTGTTCTGAATCTTAGGTTTTGGCTCAAAAAAGTGAACCCATGTCTCGTCACTTGTGACGACATTAGCGAAAGACCGTACACTGTAATTTGGAAACGTTTTAAGCAACTTCTTGGCGCACTGAACGCATTTTTTTTTCTGCTCATCTGTCAACAGATTGGAAATCCATCTAGCACAGATCTTTCTTATTTTCAAATCCCGTTTCAGAATTGTATGAGCTGCTCCTAATGAGATGCCAACCATGCTAGCTATTTGCCTAGTGGTGTATCGTGCATCGGTAGCAACTATTTCTTTCACTCTAGCAATCATCTTGGCAGATGTTGCTCTTTTCGGCCGACGATCATGTGGTGTATCTTCTGTTGAGCCTAGCCCACAGATGAATTTCTTACACCAACGAGAAACTGTCGGAAAAGACATTTCATTATGCCCATAAACCGAACATATTTCATCAAAAAAGTCTTTGCACCGTATACCAAGAATACAACTATTCTTAATATAGGACCGTATTTCAACGTCGTACTCTGACTTTCTTCCAACCATGTTTTGTATTAGTAAACAAGACTAGACAGTGTTTATCGAACGATATACATGGCTAAAGTGGACGGATTTTAACAGGGCCTATCGGAGTCTAACTGTTGGTTTTCTTTTGCTCCCGCATTTCAGTGGTTTCTTGCTGTCGAGTCCTCACCGTTGTCTCACCTCTGTGGTTCTTTGATTTTTTTGTGTTCACGGAGATGTTGCACTGATGAGTTAGGAGGCCTTCATGTGGACTGAACAAATTATTTGTCTAAATCGCGACAGAAGAAAGGGCGAGGATTGTGGCCACGTATGGCCATTTTGTGGGAAAGTAACTGTCCTTATGGCCTTCCTTTGTTTAGGTTTAGGTTTCCATTATGGTCTGGTCGCTTAATGTTTGTGTTTCTTTCCCTTTGGTGTCTTGATGGGTGGAGAAAGTTAATTGTATCGATTCCTGATCTTTGTTTTACTTCTACTTTGGTATCCATGTATAGGTAAAATGTTTTTCTACGCTGTGATATTTATTGCCAGGTGATTTTCGCATTAGTGCATGAGAAAACGTTCTACTTGCATTCATATTTGAACACTCCTCGTAACGTTACGTCTCCAAAATTACCTAATTAGTTTTGTCGGAGACATTAAATCTCAAATCAAACAAACAAGACTACACTTTTTACTACTCCCCCTACTTCTACTACTACTACTATTACAATAATAATAAAGATGATAAAGATAATTTCAATAATCAAAACGATGATTAAAATAATTATACTTACTACTATTTCCACTATTAGTTCAACTGCTACTGCTACTTCTACAACAAGTATTATGATTTTGATTATTATTATTACTAGTAATTATTGTAATATATCTGTTGGAAAGAAATGAATAAACACTTGCTGAAAGTTCATCTATAATACTAATAACTATAGAAAACGATGATACAGTTAATAATAATAATAATAATAATAATAATAATAATTATAATAATATATAAACACGCACGGCATTTATAGACTCGTGATGTTCTTGGTGTTAAAAAGGAGGGTGCTAAGTATAAAGAAGACCAGTCTCTTTGCTGATTGTGTATGTCAGTTTGTAATATCCCTAAGGCTATGCCCATTGGTCAACCATTGTCGAATTCAACTCTGTTACACTGTTAAATTCCATAAACATGATCAAGCTGACCAGACAACCGGTTTTGTTGAATTTGATACTGCGAATTCAGCTGTTGACACGGTCAAATGATTATAGTTTGTAAGATCATAACTGAACGGTTCATTAATAAGATTTAATTGCCTGTTCCTTTCCAAAATAGTACAATGCAATCACAATCGAGTCACTGATTTGTGTCATATCTTTTCTTGTTATTATTTATACTGCGAATATATAGGTTGTATTTCCTGGTTAGAACTGCCTCATTGAGGCGGTTCAAACGAGTACCCACAACCTATGTCTTGAAACAGAAATTGTTTGCTTGATTTGAGGTTTTACGTCCCCGTCAACACTGGGTAGGCCATATTGGAGACGTTGCTACAAATTTTGTGGAACTTTTACCCGACCTTGAGATGAAATGACATCTCAAGCCCTGTCATATACAGTAAAATTCCTATATTTGACACTTTTCAGGACCACAGGGCATTCTGTATAGAAAACATGAAGAAAGAATAACTGCAACCTTCTGAATAATTTTTAAAGCAGCATTAGTCTCAAGTTTAGGTGTTCTTAATAGCGGAAGTTCACAGAAGTCATTCAGATAAATATAGTTTTAATTCATCGGACCAATGCCGAATGATTTAAACGCTTTCATAGAGTTACATGCCTCATTTTGTTCTTGTTTGACCCAATGACTGGCATAATTTTAATCCGAATGATATGATCAGCTGGTGTTAAAACTTCAAACTGATTATGGATATCAATGCTATCCATAATCAGTTTGAAGTTATAACGCCAGCTGAATGTCCGGTTCCCTGTATAACCTACTGAACTATAATGAAACGCCAAAGAAGTAAAAATTGCAAGTTTAGGGTACTATTGCTTCACTTTTTATTACTAAGGTTGTTAAGTCCCACATCTGTGTTTTCAACTGAATATTATGGATGCAACTGGTTTGAAGTTATTCTTGGCTTCAAATAAGCCGGGGCAGCTGAAATCACTTTTTATGGTGTAGATTACCGCTTAAATAAACGGTATCAAGCCCTTTGTTTTGAATTGTAATGAACTTACTTATGTAAACGAATGTCTGATTGGATAATGTACCGAAATGCGACAGTATATATTATTCAATATACTGTTAGAAGCAAAATTGTTATCACGAAATTGTCACTTTTCATTGGTTGCCATTTGGTTTTACGTAGCTCACCGCGGCTGCTATTGTTTTGTAAATAGTGTAATTTTTTAACAATTCAAGTAGAAACTTGCATCAGAATTGGAATGCGGACAGTTTTACATATGTCTAGATTGTTAAAAGTCTCAAAAGACTAAATGTTGTTAACCGTGGCTTTAAAAATCAACAAATGTTTTTTAATAGGGTATGTTTACATACCGATGTTTTCATTTTGGCATTTGGTTCATTTAAAAGGGTCCTGTTGATAATAGATCTATCACATCCAGGCCACTGAACTCTCCATAATCCCACCTTTGAATCAAATCCAATCCGTCTGAAAATAAAACTAAATAAAATATATGTGAAAGGTGCATTCCTGAAAATGTCCTGTCTCTATCCCTGAACATTAATCCCGACCGGTCGGAGAGTGTGTAGCTGATAGACCCAGTACGATTCCTTGATTTTTCGGGGGGTTGTACTCCTATGGTCATCAGGGTCTGATGATAAGATTTTATATAATTTGAAATCTCATGTGTTCGAGGGCATGGTCTGGTAGGTTGAAATGGTTTGCCACCGGCGTGTCCCGTTGTGTTCTGGTGTCGCGCTGGTGTTCCGTCATTCGAACCTTCATTTCCCTTTTAGTTTCACCAACATATTGCATGGGTGACCCAGAGAATATATAAAGAGGGAAAATCGCACATCTCGTCACAAATCTGTGACAAGCGCACACATCCTCTGATGAAAGAGTACTATTAGGCAGAAGCTATGAGTCACAATGAGCAAGACCACGGCGCGACCAATCCGAGTCATCAGCCACACACCTCCAGCTTCAATAAAATATATATATGGAATGTGAAAATGAGTATTTGGAAAGTTAAAGTAAAATAAAGATCAGGAATTGATACAATTAACTTACTCCACCCATAAAAGACACCAAAGGGAAAGAAATACAAACATTAAGCGACCAGACCATAATGGAAACCTAAACAAAGGAAGGCCATAAGGACAGTTACTTTCCCACAAAATGGCCATATGGCCATCCAAAATTAAAAGACACAAGTGATACACACAGTAAGTAACAAACAACAACATAAATAAACCGCCACAGAAGAACCGCCTTGGAACGGTCAGTGGAAAGAATTCCACTTGGGGGCTTAAATTTATTTTACATGGCCATAATCCTCGCCCTTACCTCTGTTGCGGTATACACTAATTTTGTTTAGTCCGCAAGAAGGCTTTTTAATTTGGATAGCCAACCTTGATTTGGTTAACCACCATGCATGCAGTCTGTTTTATAATATTGATGTTGAACCGAATCTTTATATATCGACGAACGATTTTACGAAATTGGGTACTCGATGGATTCGGTTTGACTGAGTCTTCGTTGGGAGATATCGGATCATGTGGCATCTCTTTGCCCTAAATGTTTTAATTATCTATCTTGCATGTAAAATAAGGATTTTTTTTATATTATATGCAAGAAATGCTGTTTTTACACTTCTGATGGACATAAAAATACATATTATGGTAATGCAATAAAGTTTGAAGCTCTCACCTTTCTACTTGACAATACAGTCGAACTGCAATGGCTCGAACATCTTTGGGACCTCGAAAATCTGTTCGAGACAGGGATAGTTCGAGCCACTGTGGTTACTGTCTGGAGGCATAACGAGATACTTTTAGACATCTGTTCGGTGTTCTATAATGAAAATGTATGCTGTGTGTACCCATTAGAATCGCCTCATCGAGGCGATTCTAATGGGTACACACAGCGTACATTTGCAAGATAAAATACTAAAATCTCCCTAATTATCCCCCACTCTTTCTTGTGTAGAGGATTTCGCAAGGGGCTCAAGAATGATAAATGAGCCATCGCTGTTCGAGCCATCGAAGTTCTACTGCATTTATAAAAGATTTAAAGATTTGGGAAGAATTTATTTAGACACATCACGCAAACATGCCGATATAGTTTTTACCCCATTGAACCTCACTTTTACATAGTAAAACTGGGGTTTATGTCTGCTCTAAAATATAGATTGTGGGTATTCGTTAGAACCGCCTCATCGAGGCGGTTCTAACGTGTACCCGCAATCTACATGCATATTTTCAGCAGAGATAAGAAAAATATCACATTTTTTTTTTATCTTACAATATTCATTTTTACGGCGGTAAAATTTACAGTGTATTTGTATAGGCGTGTTTTCTTAATGAATTGTGGGGCATGTGTTATAAGAAGGGTAATCGCTTGGAGCTTGAACTGCACTACAGAAATGTGAAGTGTAGGGTGTATAGGATTTTTTTCTGGGTCAGGCTAGTTAGTTTCGGACAATAATGCCGAATTGCGCACCCCTTGTGGCTGATGTGTTCCTGTTATGTTACGAAAAACAAGAGACGCATGGGACACTATGCTCACCAGAGCTCAGGGGGCACTGCCCAATGGCAGCCATATATTTTATTTAACCATGGAAGCCCTGGGCCCAAAGTCGCTACAGATAAAATTTGGACCCAATCAGTCTAGTGGCTTCTGAAGTCTGATGTCTCTTGCAAGACAACAAATGACAATTGACAACCATCTGCAGCAACCAATTAGCCTTAAGATCATATGGCAGATATAACATTGTTTAAGGAGCATTTCTATTAAAGTTTTTAAAATATCTTGAAAGGTGTAAAAGACATTTTTCAATTTTCCCAATTATAAAATAAAAAAATAGAAGTTAGGCAATGATCAAGCATGAATATTGTTTATACCTAATGTTTTTCTGCAATTCATCATCGTGCCACCGCATCACGTAAAATAAATAAAACCCCTCTAAACCCCACCTGATATAGAGAAAACTGGGGTTAACAGGGGCATACATTATTTGTTTTATTTCTGTTCCAAGACATTGGTCGCAGTTATGCATGTGTGGGTCATGTTTGCTGATGTTGGCTCGGTGGGGGACGCCTATAACTCCGCGGGTAGGCTCTCTTTCCTGAGCCTCCAGCTGTCTCATAGGCTACGTCGGTCGGTGTGTGTTTGACGGGGGATGTGCGGTGTTTGCCGGGTCTTGTCCATCACCCGTTTCGGTTTCAGAACTTTGGGGTTGAGACACACTGATGAAGATTAAATATCAGAAAGGCCTCTGTGTCACTAAATTTGGTATAGTTACGCTTTAATTACTTGTTAGAACCGTCAAGGAGGCGGTTCTAACGAGCACACTCAACGTACGTTTGGAGAATGAGTAAAATATCACACTTGCCATAAAAAAATCATGTTGAAGATACGAATTGATGCACAATGTCTACGGATGTGCTATCGTAATGGGAAGCCAATAAATAGAGGATCTTACATGAGTGTTCATGCATTATTGGATTTATTAAACGAGTTGAGGAAAAGGGATAAAATGCGAGGCTTTGCCGAGTTTAATAAAGCCAATAAAACATGAGCAAAGCCTCGCATTTTATCCCTTTCTTCAACGAGTTTAATAAATTTAGTAATACATGAGCACGAATGCACGATTCTATTTATCATATGACAATTAAAACGCATTTTATTCACGATTGTTTACAAAAATATCAATGGTCCGCAATTAGTAAACGCTACGCCGTTAAGGACGTCGTACATGTAACGTTACGGGACCTATCTAGCTGATTTGCATTATTTAATCCACTAGTGGATTATCGAAAATATGACATGGCGTTATTACACTCTCAGACGCGACATCATATGATAAATGTGATTTTGACACTTCCTAGTCATTTGCATTTGTATTTTGTTACCAACATGATTCTTAGTTACAATGGTTACAGTCTACAGCGGCAAAAGCATTTACCACGAATATGCAATATGCATATTTATTATTTGTACAGAAGGTACCGGCCAATATTTATAGGTTATTTAGTTTATATTGTGAAATATCCGGCAAGAGTTCATATGGCGACGGATGCACGAGCTTGCGAGTGCTTCTCCGCCATATGAACGAGTGCCGGACATTTCACAATGTAAATTCAATAACCTTTTAGTTATATACTCAAAAATTTGACTGCCTACCAGAATTCAGGATAGCCCAGCATAGAAATCTGAACGTAAAATGAGATAATACATCTTTAAGTAGTTTGGAATGGAAAATAATGTAGATCGCTAAGTGTCTTCCTTCACAATGAAAAAACACGCCCAATTCCCCCAAATTGAAGACGTTAGCGTTGGTAGATGTGACGTCATTAAAAACGAAGGACGCCATTTTTACCGAAGAGTCCGTAATGTTTCTTGATTATCTTAAAGAAATTACTGAATATCTAAACAGATTGCTAGTAGATTTGCTATCATAAAATGCGCTTTATACACCTTGTCACAGCCTATATTCCTTTTGTTCTAGGTTATTTCAGGCGATACGCGCGACAAGATGGCTGCCAATTTTTAGTATCGACAAGAAAAAATTTGAAAGAAGTTCTATTTTGAACGTGACTGCTGATCTAAGGGCAATATGAACTTGACTACGGGCAATATGGAAACATATTGACCGGTAACTTCTGTACAAAGTAAACGGGACATTTTCCGGGTATATAATAATTTTCCATATCTCCCGCAATCAAATTTGTCCATTTCGTGATGAAAATTCGGCAGCCATCTTGTCGTGCGTGTTGATTGAAACAACGTCAAATAAAACGCATATAGGTTGTGTCAAAGTGCATGAGGCGCATTTTGTGCTGTCAAATGTGACTTACCTGCAATCTATTAAGATTTTAATTACTTCGTGGAAATCAGGAGCATTTTAAAAGATATAAAACGGACACATTGGAAAAAATGGCGTCCTGCGTTAGGAAACGTCAATGTTTTAATGACGTCACATCCATCAACGTGAACTTTATCTTCACCTTTGCGCCATGGGGCATGGTTTTACACCGTGTAGAAACACACTTAACGACCTGCACTAGTTTCCATTTCAAATCACTTAAAGATATATAATCTTATTTTTACGTTCAGATTTCTATGCCAGGCATTCCTGAATTGTTGTAGACAATTCAAGTTTTGGGTACACAATAAAAAGGATATTGACTTTATATTGTGAAATAGTCAGTACTCGTTCATATGACGGAGGCGCACTCGAAAGCTCATGCATCCTTCGCCATTTAAACTCGTGCCGAATATTTCACAATATAAAGTCAAATAACCTATAAAAATGTTCACGGCTAAAACAATTTTCGGTTTTGCATTCTTTTACATACCGGTAGTTTCTTCTATATCTTATTTCAGATCGTCGATGTTGAAGAAAAAGTTGCTTTCTTTGTTGAATCATTTCGCTAGCTCGCGCGAATCCATTCAGTGCACATAGAAAAGTGGTTATATTGAAGCACACTCCCTGCCAAAAGAAAACAAATGCTTCTAACAAATAAAATCCTCTTGGTAGCAGCTCGCTTTTTAATATCAACTTGAAGTTACAAAACAATCAGAAGAGCATTTTATCGCATGTTTTAATTTTTTCTTCTTTTTTCGTTTTGCATTTACTGCCCTTTCAAGATTATTTTACTTGTTTCGAGACGATTGTTATCAGAGGTGGGCGAAAACGGGAGTACCCGGAGAAAAACCACCTAACCTTCAGCGCTCAGAGACAGCGCTCTTACCCCCTTCGATTCTATTTTGGACAATCAACCAATGATCTTCGAAACTGAGCAAAACTTCCATGTCTTTGAATATACGTGCTGCTTCTCTGGATTGATGCAGCACAATTACTATGCAGGCAAAAGCAGCCTGACTACGTCAACTGGATAAGTATCTTTTAACGCTCTACATGTTTTTTCATTAGACGACATTTTGAAATATTTTCCCCAGAATACAGGACATGTTGTCTCATGCAATTTGTCTCCTGTCCCAAAGGAGACAGTTTGCACGAGATGTCAAGTGCTGTCTTTGCATCTCATGCAAATTGTCTTCTGTCGCCATAGGAGACAAATTGCAAGAGATGTCAAGTCCTGTCTTCTGGAAGAATAATATAAATATCAAAATAAAATTTCGTCTGCTGAGAGATTGGTAAAAGTTAAAGAACCATCGTAAAACAAGCTTATTCATTCTTGGTTGGATAAAAGTGATTTTTATGGGTTCGTTGTTCCGACAGCAGCATTTTTGTTTCATGTGATGTTTATATGAGTGCTACTTGCCTTTGATTTTGATTTCACTTTAATATACGAGTCGATAGAACTCACATCACCTGAAAAAAGCAGATGCTTTTCTTTACCATGTTTATTATGAGTTTGAAATTTAAGGTTTTCTTGTTTTAAATATTTAGGCGCACACCCCAGCCGTTGACACCTTACGTTTAAACATCCGCGTGATGCATATCCGTGTAAACCCAACTCACACAGAAAAAAGGCGTTTGCCAGTTTGCAAATTGTTATTTTGTAATTGCTCAAAATATATAGAGGGTATTTATTAATTTATGTTTTCCTTTTTTTTTTAGATGAATACCAAAAATATTTTATCGACAGTGTTGAAAATTCTAATGTTTTCACATCACGAAAACACGCATATATCATTTTGACCCCCTCGAACCCCACTTTTATATTGTAAAACTGGGGTTTGCAGGGGTAAAACTTATTTTTCTTATTTCTGCTCTAAAATATAGATTGTAGGTACTCGTTAGAACCGCCTCATCGAGGCGGTTCTATCGAGTACTACAGTCTATATTTTGGGCAGAAATAATAAAAATATCATAATTTTTCGTCTTAAAATCTTCATTTTTTCGGCGATAAAGGTGGCAATGTATTTGTATAGGCGTGTTTTTCGTAAAGAACATACAAAATGAAATATTTTTGGTGTTGATTGAAAAATGTAAATTTTCTTTTTATATTATTCGTGACTTTGGCAATTTACTGTAACTGAACAGCTGATCGTAACGTGCTTCGCACTCGTGAAAAATTCTGATGTTTTCAACAAACTCCATGAAATATGTTTTCAATACACTCGATGAAATATTGGTATTTATTGAAGAAAAAGGTAAATTTTCATTTTACTTTTATACGAAAAAAAAACAAAAAAACATAAAAGTAGTCACGGCTGCTACTATGAAAATAGCATGGTCATGTTATTCTTCACACTGTAAAACTATCTTTTATATTTTCATACTCTGAAACTATCACTCTTGTTTTTTTCAGATTTGCATTGATTTCGCTTCTAACTAAAAAAAATAAACAGTAAAAATCCGCTGGATTGAGTCTAAATCTGCTTTTAAAAGCTTATTGAGAAAGTTCCAGTAAGTCTTTATAAGAGACCACCTTTGGGACTGTTCAAGCGTGGTCTTCAAGACCATTTTAAACAGTCCAGAAGGTGGTCTTAATATTGGAATTGTACTGTAGAAATAACTAAGGAGGCGGTTTCAGTTAGCACCACAGATCTATTTTACAATTGAGGTGTAGCGAGAGATCTTTAAACCCGTGAGAAACTTAATACCAAGGTTATATCTGCGCATGCGCAAGAAGGTCGTGAGAAATGTCATACATTTCCTGTTAGCCCCTGCCTCTTTCATCTTGAGCCTATGTCTAAAACTTGTAAAGAAATCTGCTTTCATTACAAACTTTAAATAGAACACTTTTTATTACAAGCTGTATTTATTTACTTTTATTTATTTATTTATTCGAAAGAATCCCGTATTTTAGATGCCATAAATAGGTTTCCAGGTGGTCGAAAAGAACAAAAATATGTGGGTATTTTTTTGAAATCATCACGAAAACACGCCTTTATAATATTAAACCCTCTTAAACTCCACTTTTATACTGGGGTTTGAAGTGGTATATATCATTTTCATATTTCCGCTGAAAAACGCAGATTGTAGGTACCAGTTAGAACCGTCTGGGCGAACCATTTCTAGCGAGTACCTACAACCTATGTTTTGAACAGAAATATGAAAAGATATAAGAAAATTTTATCTAAAAATTTTCAGTTTTTGATGGTAAAATTTCAATATACTTTTAACAGATGTGTTTTCGCAATTACTACTTAAAACAAGATGTTCTTTGGAAATTTTAAAATTATTATTCTGCCTAAATAGATTGGAACGTTGTAGCATACAACTGATCAGTGCCCTTGTATAATAATAATAATAATAATAATAATAATAATAATAATAATAATAATAATAATAATAATAGTAGGCTAATAATAATAATAATAATAATAATAATAATAATAAAATATTAACAATTATAAAAAATGATAATGGTAATAATAATCATGAGGACAATAAAACATTAGTATTCAGCCTTATTGAAAACGTATGGCATGTATTCATAGTAATAATCATTATAACACGAGTACATATAATTAATAACACGATGCATTAATTAAAAAAATAAATATGATCAGACCTAATTGGCCGAGGTCTAGAAATAAACTTGTACACTTCTACGATGTATTTCTAGCTTCCAAATGATATTAAACCCTTTCGTGGTTTTTGTTAGCAATACCAAGGTGATTAACACTTGTGATGTATGGTTTGACATTTCCGGTAATCGGAAAGAAAGCATCAGGGTATCAGGAAAAAAATTATCGGAAAAAGGTATCAGTTTAAGGTAGGAAAAAAGTATCAGGAAATAACAGTATCAGTTTTATCCATATTCGCTTCTGATGTTACAATGATACTTTTGTATGTTTTGATTTGTTTTTCAGTTTAATAATCAATTTTGCAAGATATCACTGTAACCCTTGCTTTATAAAAGGGATGAGAGGTAACTGCATCTCAATGTCTGGTAAAAGTCCCACAATTAGAATCAACGTCTCCAAAATAACCTATATAGTGTAGAGGGGGACGTTAAATCTCCAATTAAACATAAAGTGTGCAAGTCGGACCTCCATGCTTATAAACCCTATTTGGTTTCACTGGGCGACAGGGCTTGAGATGACATTTTATCACAATGTCTAATAAAAGTCCCAGAAATTGGAAGCAACGTCTCCAATATAACCTATATAGTGTAGATGGGCACATTAAACCTCCCAACGAAAAAACAAAAGCGGTGAGAGTCGATGAACCCTATTTGGTTTTATTGGGCGGTAGGGCTTGATAAGTCACTTCATATCAATGTCAGGTAAAAGTCCCACGAATTGGAAGCAACGTCTCCAAAATGACTTATATAGTGTAGACGGACACGTTAAACCTCCAATTAAACAAACTAAAGTGTGCAAGTCGGACCTTCATGCTCACGAACCCTATTTGGTTTCATTGGGCGGCGGGGCTTGAGATTTCATTTTATCTCAATGCCTGGTAAAAGTCCCACAACATGGTCTGAGATGCTACATGCATCAGATACACCAAAAGTTACCTTAAGATGGCAACTGCATTAAAATTCTTAATTCTATATACTATCCTTTTTACATTAACTGATACATTCTTCCTGATCTTTTTGTCCTGATACTTTTTTTCCTGATACTTTTTTCCAAATATTTTTTTCCTGATACTTTTTCCTGATACTTTCTTTCCTACATTCGACATTTCCCGTTGTCCCCATGCTTATCAAAACACACTGACTAATTTTCTCACCTTTCTGCTTTTATGGGGTAATAATGATCTAATTTCAGACTTAATGTAAACCAAAAAGGTTTGCTCTTAACCGTTTCAATAAAATAAAAACATAAGTATTTCCCGAACCCATTGCTGACTATCAACTTATCAAAATCGGCCCGCCCACATGGGCTTGAAGAAACAGGTGGGCTAGGTAGACAGGTAGATGCGCACATATGAACGGTGTGGTGGATGCGTGACTGGATGGGTAGGTAAGTAGTGCAGTTTATATTTTACTTTTGGTCCTTTGTGATTAGCGTGAATATTCTGAGAAATCAGAAATTAATTATTGGTTTAGACTCATATTCTAGACAGGTTTTTAATTATTTGGAAAGTAGAAGTAAAACAAAGATCAGGAATTGATACAATTAACTTACTCCATCCATAAAAGACACCAAAGGGAAAGAAATACAAACATTAAGCGACCAGACCATAATGGAAACCTAAACAAAGGAAGGCCATATGGACAGTTACTTTCACACAAAATGGCCATATGGCCATCCAAAATTAAAAGACACAAGTGATACACACAGTAAGTAACAAACAACAACATAAACAAATCGCCACAGAAGAGCCGCCTTGGAACGGTCAGTGGAAGATTTCCACTGGGGGGCTTAAATCGATTTTACGTGGCCACAATCCTCGCCCTTACTTCCGTCGCGATTTAGACAAATAATTTGTTCAGTCCGCATGAAGGCCTCCTAACTCATCAGTGCAACATCTCCGTGAACACAGAAATCAAAGAACCACAGAGGTGAGACAACGGTGAGGACTCGACAGCAAGAAACCACTGAAATGCTGGAGCAAAAGAAAACCAACAGTTAGACTCCGATGAGCCCGACCAGAGACAGAGCATCAGGCACCAACCAACATTATCTCTTTAATTTTCAATAAGCCTTTACGTTGGAGCCGTCATAGAATCTGAGGCCTGACCCACCGGCGTGCAATTAAAGAGGGAAGCAAAGTTGCCAACCGTGATTGGGTTAACTACCATGCATGCAGTCTGTCGTATAATATCCATGTTGTACCCAATCTTTTTATATCGAAGAATGATTTTACGAAATTGGGTGCTGAAGTCATTGCGGTTATATATTTTTCTGAATTTATATACTAAGTCACCATAAAATTCGGGTTCCGATAGACCTTGTTGCAGAAGAGATTTAAGTCCAATATTGAATTTTGAAATTAAATCAGAATGGCGTCTATAAAATTTTGAAAAGGCTTTGCGTAGTTTATGGTACCGATAACCCTGATTAAGGAGTTTAGCCGTTAATAATTTATTACGAGTGTTGAAGTCAGTTACATGACTACACACTCTAGCAAATCGAATTAATTGCGAAATATAAACGCCATAGGATGGCGCACGAGGAACATCACCATCCAAAAAAGGAAAATTTACAATCTCAAAATCAAAGTCATCGCGTTTATCATAAATTTTGCACGAAACAAATCCATCTACAATAGATAGATGTAAATCCAAAAACGGGGCCTCGGTATCAGAAGAATTTGCTTTATTTAACTGAAGTTCTAGGGGGTAAATCTGACTGATCAAACCATCAAAATAGGTATTATCAATATTTAATAAATCATCTAAATATCTAGAAGTAGAGCTAAAAGCGTCAATAATTTCAGATTGGTTATCAATGGAAAGCGACAAAATGAAGTCTCTTTCATAACAATACAAGAACAGATCAGCCACAAGAGGTGCGCAATTAGTACCCATCGGAATACCCACAATTTGTCTAAATAACTTAGTACCGAATCTAATATAAATATTGTCAAGTAGAAAGGTGAGGGCATCACACACTTTCTGACATGACCAAAGTGTATAATTCTTATGCTCTTTAGAAGTGAAAAATGCATTTCTGACATTACATGCAAGATAGAGAGAATCTTCTCTGTGAAAAGCCCATTCAATTAAATCATTAAGCTTTTCTTTTATAAGATTATGAGGAAGTGTAGTGTAAAGAGTGGAAAAATCGTAGGTAGACAGACTGGAAGCACGAAACTGTCTAGATTTCAATTTATTTAAAACCTCGTTCGAATTTTTTATAGACCAAAACAGATTTCTTGGACCCCATCCTAATTTATATCAGTCTTTGAATCGACTGCCAGTTCGAAATTCGCAAATTTGCAGTGTGTTTCCTCTGGCTTTCGTTGCCGGATCATAACAGGGTCACTGATGAGGCTTTATAAGCCGAAACTACGTAGTATGACCTATCTTCTTTCTTATGAATGTTTTCATTGCTCTTGAAGGAACTCATTTTTGATTTTTATTTACTTTCTATTTCTAACTTCTAACTTCTTCCTTTTACGTTGTAGGTAGGTAAGAAGTTAGGTAAATAGATAGATTTTGCTTGTTTGATTTGAGGTTTAACTTGTAGGTCATTATGTCTCCCCCCGAAATCGTTTTCGGGGAGACATATTGTTTTTCCCCCGGGCGTCTGTCTGTCCGTCCGTCTGTCCGTCCGTCTGTCCGTGTCACAAAATCGTGTCCGCTGTATAACTTGAAAACCGTTCAAGCTATCGTCACGAAACTTCATATAAATATTAATCTACATTAGACGACGTGCAGAGCGCAAGAACTATAACTCTCGCATTTTTACTTTTTGAATTATCTCCCTTGGAAGTTTGTCGGTATGTATGTATGTATGGGCAAATCGTGTCAGGTCAATAACTTTCTTATTTTTTTTTTATTTTGCTTTAACGGCTCTTTCAAGATTATTTCACTCATATCGAGCCGATCGTTAATCAGAGGTGGGCGAAAACCGGAGTACCCGGAGAAAAACCACCTGGCCTTGCGTTGCAGAACTTGGCGTCTCATTTGTGATCCGAGCGAGGCTCGTACCACAGCGGTGAGAGACCTAATGAATAAGAGACAGCGCTCTTATCAACTAGGACGGGCCTCCGTGGCCTAGTGGTTAAGAGCGCTGACTCTTGATCATAAGGTCTCTCACCGCTGTGGGTCGAGCCTCGCTCGGGTCACATGTGAGACGCCAAGTCTTATCAAAATCTTATCCACTAGGCCACGGAGGCCCGTACGTTCTTATTGTCAGATGGATTTTGAAATTACTTGGCAGAAATGTTAACCACCATGAGACGGTGTGTCGTGCGCATGACCCAGGTCGGTACCGCAAAGGTTAAGGTCATACTTGAAGGTCAAAGGTAAAAAATAGGGCTTTTTTCGTGTTTGTTCAATTACTTTCTTATTTTTAGATAGATTTTGAAATTACTTGGCAGAAATGTTAACCACTATAAGGCAATGTGTTGCATGCATGACCCAGGTTGGTACCTTGAAGGTCAAGGTCATACTTAGAGGTCGAATGTAAAAAGGGGTCTTTTTAATGTTTGGTCAATAACTGTCTTATTATGATAGAATTTGAAATTACTTGGCAGAAATGTTAACCACCATCAGACGATGTGTCGCGCGCATGATTCAGGTTGGTACCTCAAAGGTCAAGGTCATACATAGAGGTGAAAGGTAAAAAAGGGGGGCCTTTTTCGTGTTTGGTCGATAACTTTCTTATTTTTAGATGGATTTTGAAATTACTTGGCAGAAATGTTAACCACCATGAGATGATGTGTTGCGCGCATAATACAGCTTGGTACCTCAAAGGTCTAGGCCATACTTAGGGGTTTAAATGCAAAAAGGGGGCCTTTTTTCGTGTGTTTAGTCAATAACTTTCTTATTATTAGATGGCTTTTGAAATTACTAGGCAGAAATGTTAACCGCCATGAGACGATGTGCTGTGTGTATGACCCAGGTTGGTGCCTCAAAAGTTATGGTCATACTTAGAGGTCAAAGGTCAAAAAAGGCCTTTTTCGTGTTTGGTCAATAACTTTCTTCTTTGTAAATGAATTTTAAAATTACTTGGCAGGGATGTTAACCATAATGGGACGATGTGTCTCTCGCATGCTCATGTTGCTAGCTCAAAGGTGAAGATCATATTTAGAGGTCAAAGGTAAAAAAGTAGCCGTTTTCATGTTCTTATTCCTGGATGGATTGTGAAATAACTTAGCCGAAATGTTAACCATCATGAGACGATGAGTTACGCGCAAGACCCAGGTCGGTACTTCAAAGGTCAAGGTCATGCTAAGAGGTCACATGTCAAAACAAGAGTCTTTTTGTGTCCAGTCAATAACATTTTTATTTCTGGATGGACGTTTTAAAGTAAACTTGCAGAAATGTTCACCTTCATTCGACGATGGTCATGTGCAAGACCAAGGTCCATACCTCCAATATCAAAGTCATACCTAGAGGTCAGCCTTTTTGTGTACAGTCAATAACTTTCTTTTTCTTTGATGGATTATAATGCAATTGCTTGGCAGAAATGTTAACCATCATGAGATGATGTGTTGTACCTCAAAGGTCAAGCCCATACCTAGAGGTCAAAGGTAAAAAAAGGCTTTTTTGAGTACAGTGAATAACTTTCTCATTTCTCTATGAACTTTTTCAAGTTACTTTGCAGAAATGTTCATCTTCATTAGATGATGTGTTGCACACAAGACCCAGGTCAATACCTCAAATGTCAAGGTCCTACTTAGAGGTCAAAAGGGGGGGGGACATCTGTGCTTTTGTAGAAAATCAAATTCTAGTTTTAGAGACGTTGCTTCCAATTTTGTGGAACTTTTACACGATATTCAGATGAAATGCCATCTCAAGCCCTGCCGCCCAATGAAACTAATAGGGTTTATAAGCATGGTCGGTCCGACACACACCGCTTTGCCTGGGCAGGCAGATCCTCTAAGCGGTTTACCTGTAAATGTGTGCGGTGGACTTTACACATGTAGCTCTGCGTGGAAGCATCATGCAGCCCATCTATTTCTTCAAGCCCCGATGGTGGTTGCCAAGGTAGGAATGTAACTACCTTCGACGTTGTAAATAGGCAGGTAGATAAGTAGGTAGATTTGGAGGGATGGAGGTCGTATGTAGGCAGGTAAGTAGGTAGGATCGTAGGTAGATAGGTATGGAATGGTGATGAGGTAGGTAAGTTGGTAGGGATGTAGGTAGGTAGATAGGTTTATAGGACGATCGTAGGTAGAAGTAAGTAGGTAGAATCGTTTTGTTTGTTTGTTTGAATTGAGGTTTAACGTCCCCGTCAACACTGTAAATGTCATTTTGGAGACGTTGCTTCCAATTTTGTGGGACTTTTACCCGACCTTGACATGAAAGGTCGGGTAAAAGTCCCACAAAATTTGAAGCAACCGTAGGTAGGTAGGATCGTATTTATGTATGTTTTTGGTAGGTAAGTAGGCAGGAATGTATGTATATCGATATTGAGGTAGATAGGTGAATCGGTAGGTAGAAATGTAGGTAGGAATGTAGGTAGGAATGTAGGTAGGTAGGTATGTGAATGGTCTGGTGGGTGCACAGCTGGTTCAGTAGGTAGGTGGGTAGATTGGCAGGTATGCATGTGGGTAGATTGGCAGGTATGCATGAAGGTACGAAGTTAGGTTGGTGGGTACGTAGGTAGGTGCGGACGGACGAACGTACATTTTCTTCTTATTTCTAAATTCGAACTTCATACTTCTGACTTCTACCTAACAAACCAAGATACACCTACCCAACTACCTTCCCACACCCCGTCCTACCTACCTACCTACCTACCTACCGTCCATGACCCCGCCCATCGGGGCTTGAAGAATAAAATGGGATGCATGATGCTTGCATCCAGAGCTGTAACCGACCGCACACGAGCATTGGTAAACCCCTTAAAGGATCTAAACCTGCCATGGCAAAGCGGTTCGAGTCGAACCGTCCATGCTTATAAACCCTATTGGTTTCATTGGGCTTGAGATGTCTTTTCATCTCAATGTCGCTTTGGAGCAGCGGTAAAGCATCGGATTTGAGATCGAGAGGTAGCCGGTTTGATCCCCGCAAGCGCCAAGTGTTGTTTATTTGAGCAAGAGACTTTATCCACATTGCTTAGTATTGGTTCCTACCCAGGAAAAGAGGGCCACATAGAAGATAGGTACCAGTACTAAATGTGTTACGCTCTATAAATAAGGTAGATTATGTCTGGTTAGTCCCACAAAATTTGGAAGCAATGTCTCCAAAATGACATATACTCCGCTGATGGGGACGTTAAACCTCAGATCAAACAGAAAAAACAAACAAAACCTACCTACCTACATACATATTTACTTAACAAATAATACACCCTCCAAACAGACTCTCCCATCCCCCACTCAACCTGCTTACTCCTCCCTCCCTCCCACCCTAACTACCTAATCTACCCCGCCGAACGGGGCTTGAAGAAATAGTTGGGCTGCACGATGCCCGACCGCACATAAGTACTGGTAAACTGCTTAAGCCTGCCCAGGCAAAGTGATGCGAGTCGGATTGTCCTTGCATATAAACTCTATTGGTTTAATTGGGCGGCATGTCTTGAGATGTCTTCATCTCAAAGTCGGGTCCCACGAAATTGGAAGCACTGTCTCCAAAATGACCTATATATTGTTGACAGGGACGTTAAACCTCAAATCAAACCTACCTACTACCTACCTACCTACCTACCTACCCAGCCACCACCTACCTACCTACTTACCTACTTAGCCACCCAATAACCTAACCTACCTACCTACTTACCTACCTACCTACCTAAACAACGTCGAGCAATAAGTACAAGTAAGAAGTTAGAAGTAAGAAGATAGAAGTTAGAAATACATGTTTTTTTTTTGTTTTGTTTTGTTTGATTTGAGGTTTAACGTCCCCGTCAACACTGTAAATGTCATTTTGGAGACGTTGCTTCCAATTGTGTGGGACTTTTAACCGACATTGAGATGAAATGACTTCTCAAGCCCTGCCGCCAAATGAAACAAATAGGGTTTATAAGCATGGACGGGCCGACTCGCACCGCTTTGCCTGGGCAGGCTTAGATCCTCTAAACAGTTTACCAGTACTCGTGTGCGGGTCGTTTTCAGCTCTGCGTGGAAGCATCATGCAGCCCATATATTTCTTCAAGCCCCGATGAGCGGGGGCCGTAGAAATACATGTATCCCTACCGTTTTTTTTTTTCGTGAATGCATAATCAACACCACTTTAAACACGAACCATCTCGACCCAAAGTCCAGTCGCCCTGAGTGATCTCGGGCGTTGCAATTTGGCTTTGATCAAGTCGGACGCCAATATAAGTTCTGCTTGACAGATTTGTCTTTAATCAAGATAATATCCTTCTACACGAAATCTGTATCTTTTTGGCCTTGGACCTCCGCCGATCGGGGCTTAATAAATAAATAAATAAATAAATAAATAAATAAATAAATGATGATAATCATATGATAAAACACTAGTAACACAGCTTCTTATTCCCTTAGATAACGGGCCTCCGTGGCCTAGTGGTTAAGAGCGCTGACTCTTGATCATTAGGTCTCTCACCGCTGTGGTTCGAGCCTCGCTCGGGTCACATGTGAGACGCCAAGTTCTGCAACGGAAGGTCAGGTGGTTTTTCTCCGGGTACTCCGGTTTTCGCCCACCTCTGATTAACGATCGGCTCGATATGAGTGAAATAATCTTGAAAGGGCCGTAAAACCCAAACCCCCCCCCCAAAAAAAAAATCCCTTAGATAAGCTTCTCCAGCATAATAATTAAAGTTTTTTATCATTTAATATACCAAGAGAGTTTCGATACCCAAGTCTTTTATAGCGATATCGTATTACACTACTCACGGCTGAATTCTCTCGAGGGATTTCAGCTGCTTCCAGAATCTCAGGGATAAATATCCCCCCGCTACAGAGGCAATCATCAGGAATCGATACAATTACCTCACACCTCCGATCCAAGACACCAGAGGGAAAATAAGAACTTAGTAATACAATGTTATAAAGCACGTAATTTCGTATTTGACCCAGTTAGAGGTCCGCGGTCTACTGAATTGGTCCGAGGCCGAAACCAATACAGCAGCCCTCGGGCCTGTAACTGGGCCAATACGAAATTACTAGATTAATTACAATATTATTAATTGACACAATTAGAAAAAAAACTTGATTATTGATTTTTGACCTCAGCTTAATATCACTTGACCTCAGGTCGACCTGGTTGACCTGATGATAAAACGGATGATCTCCAATCAATACAGGAAAGTCAATTAATAATACATATTTTTGATTGACTACCCTGTATTACACACGGTCAAGGCCAAAAATCATAAATCATGTATTTTTTAATTGCGTCAATTAATAAAATTGTCATAAATCAAATAATTTCGTATTGCCCCAGTGAAAGGTCCTCGGTCAACTGTATTGGCCTCGATCTTCGGCCTCGGGCCAATACAGCATACCTCGGACCTGAAACTGGGCCAATACGAAATTACATGATTAAAAACATTATAAAACAACTTCAACATAAATACTCCTAAAACATAAAACATCATAAGCGGAAAGCAAAAAGGACAGTTGTTTTATCAATAAACACCATTTTTCAAGTAGAAAATTGGTAATTGCAAGGGTATACCTAGAGGATATTTACGTTTTTGAGG